>CM076449.1:21927433-22284242 GCA_038419695.1 Scomberomorus guttatus | reverse complement strand
CCCAGTCAAGGCTAACACAAGTTGAGGGAGGAAGGAAGGTAAGGAAAGGGGGAGGTGGGTGAGAGTGAGTGTATGGTTTTGTTTGTGCATGTACTAAAGTGTGCCACACACACACGTACGTTGGTACAGTAAGTAGGGTGAAGACTTCCCCATTGAGGCGTAGTACCCGTCTCACGTTTGTCAGTGACAGGGCTCATAAATTTGACAGCTCCGAGTATGAATGGTGTCACTACACTACATTAAATAGCTCAGTTACCACACAGTGTGTGTATGTGCCTACACATGTTCATATGCACACGTGGGGGAGGGCTGTTATATTTATCATGTCATCATTAGACTTACTGCATGCCATAAATGTACCATGGTTTGACTGAAAGGCTTTTGTAAACATCCAGATCTGGAGAGCCAAAAACCAAAAACCCCAAAACACCCTAAACACTTACATATATATATAATCACACACACATACACAGAGAGAGAGAAAAAGAGAGAGACCAACTTTGTTGACAACAATCTCTGCTCTCCAATTGCCTCTTTCTGGGCGCTAAATAAAGGCATCCCCAGTTTAACTTGCTCCAAAATAAAGCTCCCTAGCCTCTCATAAGAAGATGCAGACAGATCTGTTGCGTTAATGCACTCACTCTTCAGCCTGTCCTTCTCTCCCTGCATGCTTAATGGCTCCATAGTTATTTCGCAGGCAGACGAGAAGTGATGGAGAGAGAAGCAGACAGTATCATTTAGCGTATCTGCAGGCACTGATGTGTTCATCAGCAGTGATCAAGAATGGCGGGGCAGTTATTGACGCGAGCTAGTTTTATGATGGCAGAATGTGGCAGCCATCTGCTTCTAACTTGGTGTAAACATTGATATCAAAGTCGGTCTGATAGCAACAGGTTCGCTTTACCGCTGTCAACATGAATAAGAGTGAATCGGCCCTCTGAGAAAGTGTCTAACACATGCTGTTAAGTCAAGTCAAGTCAATTTTATTTGTACAGCCAGCAATACAACATCCCCTGTCCTCACACCCTCGATTCAAATAAGGAAAAAACTCCCTAAAAAAACTTCTTAAAGGGTGGAAAAATGGAAGAAAAGCCAGGAAGAGCAACAGAGGAAGGATTCCTCTCCCATGTGTACAGAATAGAACACAAATTACATAATACAGCATTGAACAGGGTAACAAAATTATAATGGGTTTATAATATATAAGAAGAATGTGATGAAGAGGAGGCCAAGCAGTTTCCAGGTAGAGCTGTTTATTGCTTAACACGTGCACACACAGACACACACAAACACTCGCACCAGATGTAATGAAACTGCAGTGGAGTGTCAGAGTTCTGCCAGGAAGCAGAGGCAGGGAAAAAGCTCAATGTCAGGAAATCAGGGTTTGGTGGGGCATTTTAATGGGGACTGGTGTGTTTCGGTATCTGCGTGTGCGCACGTGCATGTGTGTGTGTGTGTGTGTGTGAGTGAGAGGGAGTGAGAGAGGGGGATATCAAAGTTTGAATTAGCCCTGGAATCATGTAATAGGCTGGTTGTCTTCCAGTGTGTATATGTGTGTATCAGTGAGGCAGAAAACACACACATACACCAAAAACAGACATGCATGACTGTCAGTGGTATGTTATTAGTATACCACTTTTCCACACCATAGGCAGACCAAATGAGACTTAACCAGGACTCCGTTTTCCCATTCGCGTTTTTGAAGGTTTGAAAGCACCATTTGTTTAACTCCAGCATCAAGCTGACAACACGTTGTCCATGTTGGCAACAATATGAGCAAAACAGCACAGAAATGTTATTAAAGAAGAGGCAGAGGCTCATAAATCAAAAGTGTGTCCCTGGCTGGCCCTCTTAGCGCTGAAAACAAGGCTAATGACTGAAACAGGACACGGCTAATCTTGTTATCTCTTTATCTCTCGTCCAGACTGTGTGTGTGTGTATTTATGCGTTTGTGGTGAGTGGTGTGTACATGTTTGTTATCCGCCTCTCCTCTGGGTATGTCCTCTGTTTTAGCTCTGGTGTGGATATTATTCTTTGAATACTGCGATTACTGGCACTTTATAATTATACGCAACGGTTTTGCCAACTGCCCGCATTGTACTACAGAGTTCACACACACACACACACACACACACACACACACACACACACACACACATACATTTAAGCCATGTTTTGAGACGCTGAAGAGTAAAACCAGCATCTTTTGAGTGAACATAGCTGTGGACAACTATGAGAGATTCCTTCATATCTGGTGCATTCCTCCACGATTTGTTTGCTTCCCATCCAACACATTTCTCATCAGCGTGGGAGCCGAGCCACTTTTTCTGTGTCCATGAAATGTTTTAGAGACTAGTCACTTCTAACTGTGTGTGTGTGTGTGTGTGTGTGTGTGTGCGCGCAGGTACACGTACGCTTGCTGATTTACAGTGTACTTCTGTATGTGTTTGTAGACTCCAGAGTGAAGTTTTTGCGTGTGTGTGTGTGTGTGTGTGTGTGTGTGTGTGTGTGTGTCTGTACTGAGACTCGGAGTGGATCTTTGCCAGGGCTTAGGGCTTGGCTGGGAGAATGCCTCAAACCAGTTTACTCTGGTTGTGTAGTGGAGAAGTCTGGGGGCGGGACAAGGACCTCTTAAAGCTGCAGACCATGTGTATCTTCGCCTCTGTGTGTCTTTGTGTATCAGTGCGTGCGTGTCTGTTTTATGTTAGTGGATCTGTGTTAGTGTGTCTGTTCGTATGTTTATGTTTGACAGGGTTTGGATGTTGCATACATCCACACAGTGCATGGTAGATAGATATTCACTTCATGGTATTGGCTTTGACAGCTTGCTTTTTTGGGGATTTAACATGAGAAATGTACGATGTAAATCAGTTAGTGTGTGCGCGAGTGCACAAGTGTGTGGGTGGGTCCTTGGCCCTGCCTTAAATAATTTTCCCCGCATTTTGCTTTCAAGGACAGCAACAACAGAGGTGAGGAGTGCAACGCGGAATAGATTGAGAGAATAAGTTCTGCAGAAGTCTGCGCTTCGTTGCAGGGTGACACAAATTACTGTTGTGCTCAGTCACATTTTTATTAGATTGCCGGATGCCAAAGCACACTCTATGGGCTCACTGTGCATGTGTGCATACTTTTGAGTCTGCACTAAGTGTATGTGTACGCTGCCAGTTCAAGTGGGCAGTATAAATAAGGTTAAAGCCGAGGGTGGACTGCTCAGCATGGGGTGTGCTGAGCAGGAAGAGAGGAACAAGCGTCTCTCTCCTTCTAGAAAGCGGTGGTTGCACAAGCAGTGCAGAAACGCACCACAAAACCTTTTCACTCTAAACGCTTTCCATCACACATGCACATAACTCAAACACACACATAAACAGTAAGTTACCCAAGACGTGCTGTACATGTACTTTCGCATCCTGCTGTGCTCTGGCTATTTCTTTTGTTGATTTTGCTCGCTGCAACATCCAAATTTCATCTACCATCTCTGTTGATATTTTTTGGGTGACTGCAGAAATGTGTAGTTTCCTCTCGTGACGAGGCCAGGCTTTTTCTTCTTCTTTCCATTAATCTCATAAACAGTCAAAACGAAAAACAGAGAGGTTCCAGGTGAATGGCAGACAAGAGCACTGGTGATCATCTACACTTGACCTTTTCCTATGTGGTGAATCTATATTTTTGTGTTTTGCAGGAAGCCCTCAGGTCATGCTGATAAGGAAGTGATGGCTGCCACCGTCCTCACCTCACTGTCCACATCCCCTTTGGTGCTCTGCCCCTCCTCTGCACCCACAGGTAACACCGCCATCAGTGTATTCATCTTTGCACATACTGAACCTGGAGATTAAGCTACTCTATCAAATACTGACTCATCCACTGTATTACACAAATTGAGGTCACTCATTTTAAATCATGCTGAGGTTACTCATTCTCAGTCAAGTGAAGCAGGAAGAAAAAATCATCATACATCACTTGATGTTTTCCCTGACTAAGGCTCGATCAGACAGTAAGCTTTTTGCCTTTTCTGTTGAAGCCTACAATTTAAAAAAGAATAGCTTGCTGTCTTTTTTTTTTATTATTGTTGCTAGGCAACCACTGAATCACCTGTCCTTACCCTAACTGTTATTTTGCTGTGAAGTAAACTCACAGATTTTTAGATAGTTATTGATCATGGTAACTAGGGTTGGTAAAGTCATATAGCTCCAGGTATCCAGCAACAGCCACCACTAGTTTGTCCTCCATGTTATCTCCACTTGTTGTAACCACCAAAGAAGGCCCGCCTCTCAATATATCCGATTGTACAATGGGGAAAAAATGCAAATGACGTCGAGCACTCTTCTGCTCTGAAGTTTTTTCAACTTGAGGCGTTCAGGGCGCTCCTGCAAAAACGTGACGCGCATGGAGTGGAAAAACGCGAGGCGAGCAAAAAGCCCCAGGCTGCAAAAAAGTGCTCTATCTGATCGGGGCCATATGGTGACTTAGCTGCTGAGTTGTTTATGTTTGAACCTGTATTCACCCAATGGAAGACAGTCAGTATTATTAGCACTATCCCCTTATCTTTGTATACATGCATGTTTACCCAAGCCCAGAACTTTTTGCCAACTGTTCAGTCTTGACCATAGCACCACAGCTACTTTTGCTGTTTCCTGTATTGCCAATGTTGCCATCATCATGCCAACCCTGCCAGACGGTCCTGTCCGGTCAGCTTTTTTTTTCTGCATTAAACCAAAGCTACTGTTTTTGCACCTTGCAATGTTGTTTTTTTTTTTCATTGTAGAATTTAGCAGTCATTCGTATCAGAAGATACTTTGGGTTTGGGGGAGCTAAACATGATGAAAAGCTTACAAGTGTACAAAGTACAAAGTGTTTGCAGATAAGGTTTTGTATGGACAAAACAAGACATTTGGAGTCATTGTTTGAACAGAATGACTTATAATGAAAATAATCATTAGTTACGGCCCTAGTTTTGAGTTTCAGTAAATGCTCCGTTATATAACCCAATCCCCACTTACTCCACGCCTCCCCTAACACATTAAAAATTAGTTTTTTGTAAGAGCACACAATTTCCACATGTTGTATCTTTTAGAAGTTGAAATAGGACTGGCTATGCTGTCATTCTTTCCCTCTTATGGGGGTAACACATGGCCCACTCAGGGCTTTAGTAATTCTGTGAAACAGTGCCATAATCCCCATACACAGAATGATTTATGCTACATATTCATATGAGCTTATATTTCTATATAAAATAGTTATTGGTTGGTATAAATTAATCCCCAACATACATAATATTACACTTGGCTCTATCTGGGGGTTTAGATTTTATTTTTTAGTATGTTTTGCCTCAGTGAAAGTCAGCTCAAGCCAGCGGGATTATAAAGTCTAAGTATAAGCCTTATTGGATTGGTCAAAAGGCCAAAGTGTATAGAAAGGTTTTGTGGACCACGACTTAGAGAAATAGTATAGTACCTTGTCCAGTCAATTTAAGCCATATTGGGCTTAATGGACAGAGTTCATTATAGCTGAAGAATGAAAAATGTGAGGGACAGTACAGAAACTACTTAATGTAAGATATTAAAAATATTAGAATGTATGCATCAAACAGGCTGTCATTGTTTAGAGCACAGATTTTATACATCAACGTCTGTTTGCAGGTCTTGGGTAGTACTAACAGACCCAAATGTCTGACTGAACTGTCCACGGCCGAGTTGCGTTGTGGGTAATGTAGGTGCCAGGTTTTGACAAGGAAGAAGAAAGCATGGATTAAAAAAAGACTGCTGCATCAATTTTTGGTCCTTTTTTAAAAACCGCCATCCTGAGTCCAACAATGTTATAGGAGTGTAATGCTAAATCATGGGAGTACTCTTTTAAATGCGTGTATTCTTTGAATTCCAGTCCCAGAGCCAGCCAGCAGGGCTTGGAAAGAGGTGTTGTCAGCCAGCTACAGCAGTTCGACCAGCGGCAACTGGAGCTGGGATGCCAGTGACCAATCAGTGCCCTCCACACCGTCCCCACCTCTCTCCAACGATGCCAACAAGAACTTCCTGCTCTCGTCCCAGGGTGATGATGTCAACGAGGACGTCACAGAGAGCACGCACTTCATGTTTGAGGACCCCATACCCCGTAAACGAAAGGTACGGATGGGTGTCAAATGTGGCGTTCATGTTCTGCTGCAAGAAGCAGAAGGGAGTTCACATCCTGTAACTGTATATGTAATTTAGATTCTGTCAACTCCACTTTCAACCTAAATTGGCGCATGCTGCGTAATACTTCAGAGCCACAGCTGTAGAGAAACATCTCTGATGTGCTTTTGTTATTTCTATAAAGTAGTAGCAGGGAAAAACCTTGGAAAATCCGCAAGAAGCATTCAGAAAATGTAAGCACCATGCAGTTTAACAGCCTGTGACATAAGGCCCATGTGGATGATGGATTATGTTCTCTTTTACTTCTCTCCTTATTTTTTACTATTGAAATAGTCCAGAACATCTAAGTGTTTTCTCTGTCACGAAGCTTTCCATCTCCTTTTTAGCCCTTTTAGTGGTGAGGTGGGGAGGTTTAGCGTGAATAAAGAGGAGGCAGACAGGGGAGGGATGAACAGCAGGAAGTAAGAAAAGGTTCAAGAGATGCATAAAAATGAGGACAGTCAGAGGGTGTAGAGGAGGAGAGAATTGAGGCTCAAGGTAACAGCGGGCAGAGAAATGAATCTCAATATTTCCTCTAGCTATACAGTGTCAGGGGAGAGCTCATATACTGTACAATATGCGGGAGTTTGTGATTCAGCCTCCCCTGGAGTCGGGCAGAAGTGAAGATTATTGAGATGCCAAATATATAAAACCATAAAGACTCCAAGGACGATGCCGCCAGAGAGCCATGCCACATCATAGATAAGCAGACAGGAAATGAAATAGGATGATGGGAGGAACACACGAGTTGAGTGGAAGAAGGCATATAACATGAGCTAACCTGCTGGCTAGCTTTGTGTTGTAATATAGCCGACGCCAACCTCAGAGGTCTAAACCTTCTATGAGCTGCTGCACCTTTGGATTGTTGGCTGTTTGTTTTTGTGCAGGCAGTAAGTAAGAGGATTATTAAACATGGTAATCACCAGTCTTACTGTAACAGTGTTAAGGTCCAAGAAAAACTTAGCTTAGGGAATTAAGTGATTTTTGATTGTTTGTGGGATTTAAGAGTAGCTTTGCTGTGTAATTTTTATTAGGAGGGTTGTTTTAAACACCATGGTAGGGGACATATTACTAGCACCACTGGAGCAGTTTAAGGGCATATTGCTGTTGAATAAAATGAAAGGGAGCGGCAGTCAATGAGAAATAGTATTGAGGAATATGTAGTGTAGGACAGAGTTAACATAACCATTGATAAAAACCTGTTCTACTCTCACTTCTCTCGCTCTGTTTTCCTGTGTCTGTCTCTCCTGCCCCCCTCCCTCCCTCTTTTTTCTTGCCCTTCTTTCTCCAGAGGCTGTTGAAAGGTAATGAGAGTACACACCCACTGTCTTTCATTAGCAGTGATGCAGGTCTCTGCCTGCTCACAGGACAGCTGCCCCGAATATGCAAAAGAGAAAATTAAATGAAATTAAACAAAAAAACAAAAAAAAACACTCCATCTATCCATCTTCTCACGGCCTGCTCATGAACCAAGGAGGGTTATCCAGGGTTTTATTTGAAATCAGATTTGAGAAGGATCAGATATGATACTTGTGATGATCTGAGGTTAAAAAGAGGTCAGTGTGGTTTTCACAGCTGTCTATGTAAATAGGGAAGTTTGTATATTTGTGAGAGGCAGTAAATGTTTTGTTAAACGTTAAGGCTCCACCTTAACACCAAACTAGATCTGATAAGGTAGATCTATACTTCAGCCAAGAGGTCAAAATGGCATTTATTCTGTTCATCAATCTGCTAGAGAACATGAAGGTACTGTGAGGTAGCCAGAGAAGGGTACAGTTTCATTGTTCCTTCTATGTCCCCATCTTTTTATGCCTGTCTCTTTTTCTTTCACTTTGTATGTGCCTGAACTTGTCACATATTGGGTTTCTATTTTTATAGGCTTGCTGCTCTAATAGCTCTCTAATGAGGTGTAGTGTTTGGCCCCTTGTAGAGTGGCGCTCAGTCCCCCACGAAGGCCTTTCTATTGAGGCTGCCACGCATCCACACAGAGGAACCTCTGTTCCCATGAAGTACTCATCAGCAATCTGCGTCCAAAACCAAAGACAGATGCAATGGCATAAACGCACAGATGTCAAAGGGGACATCAGTTACGTCCTTTACATTTTGTGACACACTTTCTGTCATTGTGAGACACTATTTCATGTTTATAGTGACACTTAAAGGCTGTCTAAATCAGCGGTCTTAAGACTCACAATGACTTTGTGGTGAATGTCTCTTTCAGAACTCCATGAAGGTGATGTTCAAGTGCTTGTGGAAGAACTGTGAAAAGGTCCTTAGCACCTCCTCAGGTATCCAGCGACACATCCGCACCGTCCACCTGGGGTGAGTTGCTAGTCTGTGTGTACAGTTTAGGCAGTGAATTCATGCTACAACTCCTCAAGACCCAAGCCAAGTTCCCTGTATCTTGCTTTCCACCCAGCTGAAGTGAAGGGGGTTAGCCCCGAAGCTAGCGACAACTTCAGCCCACACTCACTAAAGGTGGATTCCTTTAATTCTTATTTTAGTGACAATCTCAGCTGCTCCTCCGAGCACCGGGCTATATAATGATCGTTATTATGAGTCACATGGATAATTTTCATTGTGACATTATCATTAGTTAAAAGTATGTTTTTATTTCTATTCATTGTCATGTTTTTTTTTATTCAGAATAAGTTCTGTAATTGTTGACATTTATAGAACAGCAGGTATAGTTCTTCATTTTTAAGACTTTCACTGTCGCTTAAGTAATCCTTTCCCTGCAGCTTCGGGGAAGTAATGTTAAGCTTTGTGGTTTAAATAGTGTGGTAAGAAAAGAAAAGTAACACATCTGACTTATTACAGCTTGGATGCTGTCCAACTGCCTGCCTTTACACCTCACTAGCTAAGCTTGAATATTTCTGCTCCTGCACACGGGTGTCTTGTGCTTATAGGTACACTGAGGAGGAGGACTGGAACTTTTAATATCACCAGCAATGTACATACTTAGTATCACAGTGCTTAAAAGGTACACTGTGTCTTGATTGACTGAATATATTATAAATGTGCAGGTACACTTGAGATGGGAGGAGAGAGAGAGTCCCACAGTTACTAAGGATTACCAAGTATTAAATTAACCTCATACAGTATTTGAGGAAAGGGGCCAGGTGTCCTCAGTTATTAGTCATTTCATCACCAGCCTGTTTGTAGTTGACCTCTGCAGCAAACTGGCTATTACTGCCCCCTGCTGTTCCAAAGAGTAATTTCTTTTGTACATGCAGTATAAATGACAGCTGTGCTTATGTAAAATTTCACATCACAGGCAAATACATTAGCATTTTTCATAACCTTTACACTCCCAAATTAGTATTTTTGTAATTGTAATAATTTTGATTTAATGCACTGTTTATCTTGATGAATTTTTGGTAAAATAGAAGCATTATTTTTTTACTTTTGGGCCAAGTTGTCAATCAAAAAAACAAAAAGTATAGGCCCATTCAGCCAAGCTCTAGCACAGGCCATAGTCTTGAGGCTAATATTCCTTAGAGTGCACATGGAGCTGAGCCTCAAAATGTTTGCAGATGAGAGAGAAATGAGTGGAATTTCAAATACTATAAAGTAAGTGTTGACTGGTACCCGTGTTTATGGATTTGAGATGAAAGGGATAAACTGACTTCATCTTAAAACACACCTGTATTGCCCACATAAAGAGTTCAAAGTTTACAATTCCTAACATTACTAGCGTGAGTGACCAACAAAGTGTAAATGTTGTGCATCAATAAAGCTGATGTGGTCAGAGCAGTTAGCTGAGCACAAGAAGGCAGTTGGCTGCATTAAAGTTTAGATCTGCAATGTTTTCCAGGTAGGTGAAATATCTGCCTCCAAAAGCCACCTGACCCAAAGTTCAAAAGTGCAATGCAATATATTTCCAGAGCTGACACTGAAATTAAAATGGAGCCAAAATAAATTTTAAAAGAGTTCTTAAGTAGTTTCTGTTGCTTCCCTCCAGGCGTAACAGCGACTCGGACTACAGCGATGGAGAGGAGGACTTCTACTACTCAGAGATCGAGGTCAACATGGACAGCCTAACAGAGGGTTTGTCCAGCCTCACGCCCACCTCCCCGACCACAGCCGGTCCTCCACCCGTCTTTCCTCCACCACTCACAGATGTCCCTCACTCCGAACACATCAACATGAACGGCTTGCAGAGCCACGTCCCGACACTGCTCAGCCAATCAGCTCCCTCCACGCTCTGCCATATCCGCACTGACCACGCCTACCAGGTAATTCGTGCCACAGACATTGGACACGCACACATTTGCACTGCAATATCATTTAAAACGGTAAAAACAGGAGATTGAACACACTGAAAACATTAAGCAGTCAATCTGTTACCAAGTCACAAGGCTTCAGATTTCTGCAGAGGCAGGTTTTGAGATCAGTGTAGAGGGAAAAAAAAAGCTCTGAGGTCAGGGTGAATTACTTAACTCCTACACTAGTGTGGGAGTTTATACCAGGGTGAGAAAGAACAAAAACTTTCTTGCAAATTTTAACCGAAGTTCACAAAGAATGAAGTCAGAATAATTTTTAAAGGACCAGTGTGAAGGATTAGTGGCATCTAGCGGTGAGGTTGCAGAATGCAAAAAACATGAAAGGCCCTCTGTAGAGCCAGTGTTTGTTTTGTCCATTCTGGGCTACTGTAGAAACATGGCGGTGCAGCATGGTGACCTCCATGGAAGAGGACCCGCTACGTGTGAATATTATATTTCATTTCTGCCAAGTCTGTTCCTCTAGATACCACTAAATTTTACACACTGCACCTTTAAGTCAGTAAATCTTTAGTCACGAGATTTAATTATGCTTAAATTCCTGCTTGCAACACTTTATCTGAACTGCTGTGTTCAGATAAAGCAACTTTGGGTATCCATACCTCCTCCCTTTCTCGTCCTTCTTTTTCTTCTTCTCCATCTAACTGTACCGATTCATGTGCACACTTCGCTTATATGCCCTCGGAGGTAATAATGAAATGGTTTCTGCTGGAAGAACATATTTGCTTAAAGTATAAATCTTTAAATATACTCAATATTGAATGCAGTCATTCGCAGTGGTCGGGGGTATCAGTGAACTTTCAATTGCCATGACGACACAAAACACAAAAATAGAATAGGCGCAACAACTCTAAGTAAACAGTGAACGGTCCTGTTTACTGTTTACTAGCCGTTGTGCCTTGAGAGGAAGTTGTGTGCGTGTGCGTGTGCGTGTGCGTGTGTGTGTGTGTGTGTGTGTGTGAGTGCAGTAGTAAACACTGTGCGTGCATGTATTAAGCACGTGAATATGCCCACGCTTGTCTGGTAGGAGAGGCTTAAGACAGAGAGGAGAGGGGGGAGAGCTGCAGGAGGAGGGCTTTATTTTCAAATTCTTTTTTTTTTTGCTGCTGTTGTTTTTTTTTGTTTTTTTTTAAATAACTTCAGTTTCTCTCTGCTCTTCTTTAAAACTGTCCATGCCATTTTCTACAAGTGCCTGCCAGTAATCTACAACTATAATTGTAAACTCGCAAATTTGCTGTTTATGTAAAATACTAGATTTTTTTGTGGTAGGCAGTTGTGATCTTGATGCATGATCAGCACAGTTCAAATTTAGAGGTGGGGAAATTCCTTCCCCTACTAAATATATGATCTCTTTTTTTCTGTATTCTCTTCCTGTCTGTTTCTGTCTGCACTTTTCCTGTCCCTTCTTGTTTCTGCCCCTCTCCTGGCTGTGTGGGGTGGTTGTCCATGTTCCAGGCCACTGCTCCAGTGAGTATCCCAGTGGGTCCTGAGCTGGCTGGGTTAGGCAGTGGTAATGGGACCGGGCCTGGAACTGGGACTGGAAATGGCATCAGTGTGTCGTGGCAGTCCCCTCCTGTCATTTTCAAAGGCTTCCCGGTGAGTGAGGCTTTGTCTCACGGCTTTTTATCTTAACCATAACTTCCTCTTCTCCTGCTCTTTCCACTTGTAGTCATTTGAGCTTTTTGTCACTCTGATTTTTCGCTCTCCTTGCTTCTTCATACCATCATCTTTTTATATCGGGTCACTTCTTTATTTAGCACAAATTATCCAAAGTGCTTAACATGTACTCAAGATAAGAATACTTTCAAACACATGTACATGTGTGTACAGCACTGAATATGTTGCAGTCGTTCTACTGTATGTGCTGTTGTTTATGTAAGATGTATGGAATGATACAAAATATAAATAAAAAATGAAGTTAAAAAAGATTATGAACTTTAAACAATTAAATTAAAAGAAACTGAAGCAATACATGTTTAAAAAGTCACAAATGTTTATACTCTAACATCCTCAGAGCTTCTAGCAGGCTGTTTAAAAGGCTGGGGCTATAATGACTCAAGGCACCATTGCCATGAATCAGAGTTTGGGCTCATGGGAAAGGAAGGAGACAGTCAGAAGAGCAGAAGGATCTAGGGGGAACATATTGCATCTTAAAAAGCACATCAGACCTATTCAGGCACAGAACTGTTTAAAGATTTACAAACCAATAAAAGGATCTTAAAATCAATAATAAAACTGACAGGCAACCACAGCGGGGACACAAATAACGTAAGTAATGTGAGCTCTCCCAGTTGTAGATAAAACATGTACAGATGAATTTTATATGAACTGATTTTAAAATGTGGTGTTTTTCTTTTTCTTTTTGAAAGACCAGAAAGGAGGGTAGATAGATAGAAATCTCTCTAGGCGTTGGCCTTAGCAGTGTGAGCAGCATCACTTCAGCGATACTTTTTAAGTGATACACATTTTTTTTACATATCTTATGTAGGCATAAAGATTGAGATTATAGTCTAGTACGACGCCTACAGTGGGTATTTCTTCCTATTTTTTGTTCTACTCTAGTAACTAGTATCTCTGTGTTATCACAGTAGTGTTGCAAAGACTTTAAACCATACTGTACATGTGCTAACATCTGAGACACATCTATGCAGAGTATTAATGTAGCTTGTGTCAGCAGGAGCTCCAGCAATGCAAACTTAGGTGTCATCCGTGTCATTGTGACTACTTGTGCCTGCCTCCTGACAACATAGCCCACAGGAAGCCAATAGAAGTCGCACAGTATAGAGCTCCACAATGTGATATTGTGGCTCTTGTTAATGAAAAGCACTAAAAAATTTTCTACCAAGGACTGAGGCCAATTTACTTCCAAAGTCTGTCTAAAAGAATAAAATGTTTACCAGTACTAGTTGCACCAAGACTGAGAAGAACAAGCCTTTTTCATAGACTGTCAATACGTTCACAACTGTTACTAAAGCTGTCTCTATGCTGTGAACCCGGTGTGTTTGTTGGGATAATAACTGTAATGAGTATAACATTAGACATTCACAGCTCATATATAAAAGCTCAGTATAAAAGCTACAATCTTTAATTATTGATCCAAGCTTTTCAGTTTAAGTACAGACGCTTAAACTATTTTGTTAAACTTTTATAAGTTAGTAAAGTATAACTTTTTGTAGTTTATTCTCACAGTGACAGAATCACATTTGGGACTTTCTGTTGTCATTTCCCAAAAAGGATGGAAATGGCTGTGTTGAATATGTATTTCAAGAAGAGGGAGGAGCACAGGGTGATGTATAAGAGTGGAGGAAGATACACACAGGTGGACTATATCTTGTGCAGGAGGTGCAATCTGTAAGAGACTGGAGACTGCAAGGTGGTGGCAGGGAACAACATAGCTAGGCAGCATCAGATGGTGGTCAGTAGAATGACTTTGGAGACCAAGAAGAGGAAGAGGATGAAGGTGAAAGAGCCAAGGATCAAATGGTGGAAGTTGAAGAAGGAAGACTGTTGTGTGGAGTTCAGGGAGGAGTTGAGAGTTGCTGGATGGCTGGGTAACTACTGCAGAAGTGCTGAGGGAGACGGCTAGGAAGGTACTTGGTGTGTCATCTGGACAGAGGAAGGAAGACAAGGAGACCTGATGGTGGAATGAGGAAGTACAGGAAAGTATACGGAGGAAGACGTTGGCAAGGAAGAAGTGGGATAGCCAGAGAGATGAAGTAGACAGGAGTACAAGGAGATGTGGCGCATGACGAAGAGAGAGGTGGCGAAGGCTACGGAAAAGGTGTATGGCAAGTTGTATGAGAGGTTGGACGCCAAGGGCCCAATCAGACAGAGCGTTTTTTTACAGGTTGCAAAACGCCAGGTGCACCGCACTGCCTTTTTTGTTGAAGCTCACAATTTAAGGAAGAGCTGCATCTTTTTTTTAAATTGTTGCTAGTCTACCACTGAATTGCCTAACTGTTATTTTGCTGTGAAGTAAACTCACTCCAGGCCTGCTGTTTTTTGTTCAGATCACGGTAACTACAGTTGGTAAAGTCATATAGCCTCGGGTATCCAGTAACAGCCACCACTAGTTTGTCCTCCATGACTGTTATCTCCACCTGTTGTCGTCACCACCACAGAAGGCCTGTCTCTCAATCGATCCGATTGGACAATGGAAAAAAACGCTAATGACGTTGGGCGCCTTTCTGCTCTTGAGTTGAAGTTTTTTCAACTTGAGGCATTCAGGGCACATAGAGATGTTTAGGAGACATAGCAGTGGAATGTTTTTACTAGATTGTTTAACACAATCTTGGAAAGTGGGAGGATGCCTGAGGAGTGGAGCAGAAGAGTACTGGTACCGATTTTCAAGACTAAGGGTGATGTGCAGAGCTGTAGTAACTACAGAGGCATAAAGTTGATGAGCCACAGCATGAAGCTATGGGAAAGAGTAGTGGAAGCTAGGTTAAGAGGAGAGGTGATGATTAGTGAGCAGCAGTATGGTTTCCTGCCAGGAAAGAGCGCTTACAGGCGCGACGTTTATTTTGAGAATGTTGATGGAGAAGTATAGAGAAGGTCAGAAGGAGTTGCATTGTGCATTGTGTCTTTGTGGATCTAGAGAGCATATGACAGGATGAGAGAGGAGGTGTGGTACTGTATGAGGAAGTTGGGAGTGACAGAGAAGTATCTGCGGTGAGGTGTGCAGTTGGAGTGACGGATGGGTTCAAGGTAGAGGTGGCATTACATCAAGGATCGGCTCTGAGCCCTTTCTTGTTTGCAATGGTGATGGACAGGTTGACGGACGAGATCAGGCAGGTGTCTCCGTGGGCTGTGATGTTTGCGGATGACATTGTGATCTGTAGTGAGTGTAGGGAGCAGGTTGGAGAGGGCCTGGAGAGGTGGAGGTATGCACTGGAGAGAAGAGGAATGAAAGTCAGTAAGAGCAAGAGGGGATACACGTTCATGAATGGGAGGGAGAACAGTGCAATGGTGAGCGAGGAGTAGAGATTTTAGTTGGGAGTGACGAGGATGGATGGGATTAGGAATGAGTATGTTAGAGGGACAGCTCAGGTTGGAAGGTTTGGAGACAAAGCGAGAGAGAGATGAGATTGAGTTTTGGTTTTGGTTTGGATGTGCAGAGGAGAGATGCTGGTTATGTTGGGAGAAGAATGCTGAAGATGAAGCTGCTAGGCAAGAGGAAAAGAGGAAGGCCAAAGAGGAGGTTTATGGATACAGTGAGGGAAGACATGCAGGTGGTTGGCGCGACAGAGGAAGATGCAGAGGACAGGAAGAGATGGAAACAGATGATCTGCTGTATAAACTTCACCTCTGTTTGATAACTGTCTGATAATTGACCACCTGTTTTCAAATAGACCGGACACAGCGGAGCTACGCTCTCTTAGAAGTATATTAAACAATGCACTCATGATGTCTTTTTACTTCTGCAGGGGCCCGTGACTCACGTCCGGACAATTAGCATCGGAGAAAAGCGGCAGCCGACAGCCAGCACACACACCATTGTTAACAAGAACCATGCTTTAATAACGCCACCGCCTAAATCTACACCAGGAAACAGGTATGTAGCACTGTAGCCATTTGCTGTGTTTCTGTGTGGCTATGCTTGATGCTTAATTATTTGGTTTAAATCAAGAAATAAAGAAATAAAATAATTTACTCAACAGCTGTTAATTCCACAGTGATGCAGGTTGGATGCATTATTAGTATAAATGACCTAAATCCTTTATTAATAATCAGATGATTACATTTCTAGCAGTATGTTACCATTAATAGTTTGTTGCTGATGAGATGTAAAATCTGCATTGCTTTTCATGGCTTTGAATCATATCACATCATATATCAGATCAAATAAAAAAAAGTATTGCAGTTACATGAAATCATCACTTTCAGACTCTTCACACACATGCACACATTTAGATGCCTCTGATTGAATTGTACATATATATGCTTTTTGCCCGTGTGGCCTTCTGGATGTCTGTGTGCATGCCCTTATGCTGTCACATCTGCTGTTACCAAGGAAACCCCGTGGGGAGGCGAAGAAGTGCCGAAAGGTGTACGGCATGGAGAAGAGAGACATGTGGTGCACAGCCTGTCGCTGGAAAAAGGCCTGTCAGAGATTCACCGACTAATCCAGTCCCCTTCCTCTGTCCGCGAGATGAGCTCTAGCTCTTTCCGGAGCTACAGCGAGGTGGACTCTTCAACTGAGGAGATTTCTTGACGAGGGGGGGCTCTCAGTGCTGCTTCCTCCAGTCCAGCAGGGGGTTCGCTTTCTCTCTTTTTTCCGTTTCCAAACACAAAGAGAAATTAAAAGCGGCAGGTATAAACAAACAAAAAGAAAAAAAATCAGCAAGAAAAAAGAACTTTATGCAGGTTTTGGAGACTTTTTTTTTGAAAGACTGAGACATTTTCACTTTGTTGACGAATAAGGAAAAAAGAACCATTTTAATTGGATTCTGAACCTTCTGGTTTGATTTTTCACAGCCTCAACTAAAGGCAATGTTTAAAGACTACAGATAAGCTTTTTGGTATACTCTGTTGTTCATTATAGGAGCATCATGTAAGCTACTGTTTATGGGGTGGATCATGACTCTTTTGGAGGTTCAAGGGTTAACACCAGATTTGCTCAATAAGACCTCTGTAGCATATCTCTTTTTCAATGTCACTGTTTAAGGGACAGCAAACCTACCAAAGGCAAAACGCCTGTTCAGTTACAACCAACAGTTTAGGTGTAAGTGCTTATCCCAATCATACATCACTGTCTTCTGCAGCCTTAACGGATATTGACTGTATGTCTAAATGCATATTGTTCAATATCTTAATACATTTTCAATACAGCCAGCTATACTTTTTCCAATTTTGCAAAGATGCACAAAACTGTCACACCGAGTGGTACAAAAAGTTTCCCATTAACGTTCTCAAATATTTTCAAGAGATGAACACAATATATGAATATATATTTCCCTCTTTTCTATACTTGTATCCTAGAGATATGCACCTTGAAGAAATAAGTTGTCTTTTAGAGTATCACTGTAACCACAGCGTATGCCTGAGAGAGTGGATTACCTATTTCTTATAAAGAGTTTATTTTCAGCAATGACTTGCTGAAGCAACTGGCAGTTGCACTGTGCAATTAGCAGGATTACAGCATTTAATATTGTTTTTCTTGCTTTGATGTTGTTATTGTTATTAAGGTGAGTTCAGGCAGAAAGGCTCATTTTTTTTCTCCTTTGACAGCTGATGTTCTTAAAGAAATCGTTTACCACAATGAGTGATAACTGCCCTTTGAAACTTTACAGTCTGACTGATGTATATTGTACGTTGGTCAGTAACAAAGATCGTAACCCAACAATCACTACCTGATAATATGTCAGGCATTCTTGTCCATTTATTACAGTTTGATATGGAGAGGAAACCCAATCTTTAGTCTTTAAAAGAAAAAAAAAATAGCATTAACCAGCAATACATCATTTGTAGATACCAGACTTAACAGGAACCAAGACTGTTTTCTGTGTTTTTAGTCAATATGTGTTTAGTCCTTTGGAATCATCACTCTGGTGTAACATTTGAAAATCAAACTAAGTCAGTGCAGAGTAGCAGCGTTAGTGGTCGACTGTATACTGATTTATAGGGTGTAGCAAAAGTTCTACCAAAGTGGAGTTTTACTTTTTTAGAATAGGCCTGTAATGATAAATAGCAGGCCAATTTTTTTCCAATCTTTAGATGAAATATAGGTGGTAGATTTTTAGATAGAATTTTTAATTACAAAGCCCAAATTTGTTACAATTTGTTTTGTATTTATATTAGTGTTGTCCAGGATGCGCAAGGAAAAAAAAAGCAAAGTGAGTGGTAATCTTACAGACACCCCAAATTCTTTTCTTCTTTTTTTTTTTTTTTTTTTTTTAAATATTTGGAAAAGATGCTCTCCTGCAACACTCCTACAAAAGAGAAATTCTGTGAAAATGAGTCAACTCGTTATTCTCTTAAGGTCACCATCATCAAAATGAATTCTTGCAGGGTGAAGTTTATCAGCTAAATGACACTGATGAACAACTTAGAGATGATCTCTTATTGATGTTATCAGTGATGAGACTAGAAGACAGAACCTCACATTAGTAGCCCTATTTAAAAACGTGGGTGCCAATCGTTAGTAAAAAAAAAAATAAATTGTTTTTCTAATTATGTAATTCTTTTATTCAGAGATCCCCAGAAAAATGTTCGATTTTTCCCACATTGTTCAGTGCTGATCTTGTCAAGGTGATAAAATGCCTCCCATAAACTGTGGAATCAAGTCAATGTATTTATATAAAATCTCAAACTTTGACCCTGGATTTAGATAAAGAAAAAACTCCACACACACACACACACACACAAAAAAAAAGACAGAAGATGTATATTTTTTAAGGGAGTCACCCTCGTGCTCTTTTGTTACCAGCTTTTTGAATGTAATTTCTGCTGCGTCTCCTCCTACTTTCTAAGCGCTCCTGACCTGATCTGATCACCATAGCAACATATGACAAACACAACACACAAACGCAGAGGGCCCGTCTCTTCATTTCTGAGCGGCCTTTCTTTCAGCAGACTCTTTGACTGAGGTACAGTGCCACTTTAGACCTCTGTCGCCATAGAAACACCTGCGCTAGTCCTCCGTCGCCACAGGGTCACTTGTGCCGTCTGCTGTTGGCTGATACCATGTTATAAGCGACCGAGTATCGCTTTCTGATGAAAACTTTGAAGCCTGTTAATTTGCGGTCGCTTTAATAGTAGTTTAATAATAACTCATTGAGTTCCCATTACCATAGTCACCATATTGTCCTGGAAATGTTTTTGGATTCATTATCCTGCCTGTAAAAGCGTTTATTCCAGTGGCATCCCAGATAAGCTAGGCCTCCCTCTCTCTCAGCTTGTGAGAGCAATCTGCGAGGCCTCTTCCGGTCAGAAAACTTCACAAAGTGCCAATGAAAAGAACATAAAAAGGAAAGGTATACTGACCTAATGAAATTGCACTACGCTGCACTGCGCAAAGACATGTTTTTATACATGGACGTTTTATATACACACATTTTGAAGTGATTTTTTTTTTTTTTTTTTTTTCTCAGACGGGGCGGGAGGGGTGTCGTCACTGCCTGATGGAATAAATGGGGTGTCAGGGATAGAGGTTGCGCACCTCTGGGGTCCCCCATTCTTAGCAAGTGATCTTGACAGTTCATGTCTTGCTCTCTGTGTCAGATTTATTGAACATAACATAGTGGTGCTGGCAGTTTTAGAAGTGTGGTACTGGGAAGCACAGTGTGGTACTTGGGTAGTCAGTCACTTTGCCTCTCCTTGGAGGAGTGCCAAGGGGCCGAAAAGCAGCACCCACCTTGTCTCAGTGATGGGAAAACATCCGTCTCAGTCAGTGGCTTCACATTATCTTCTCAATAACAGATGCTTTTTACAGTGTTTTATTGCCTGGAGTTTCTTCACAATACTCACACACATTTTACACCATAAAGATAATCTTTGTGCTTCCTTTACCTATATAACAAAAATAAAATAAAAAAAAAAAAGGTTCTTGCTTATTTCCATTTTACTGAGCTGAGGTAATAACTGTGTAGATGCTGTTATTAGTGCTGGATACCACTTTTATATTACTGTTATCTCTGGTTTGGTCTTTGCTAGAATGTCAAATGCAACCCATCAGGTCTCTCTCCATCCTCAGTGTAAGCACTTTTAGATTCCACCAGCAGGGTTAGAGGCTAATGCTTTTTGCTGGCGGTGAATGGGGCTATTAGCGAATGTTAAGCTAACAGTTTCCCGTGCTTGTCGGCCACCGTTCCACCTTTTTCTCCTGTTGCACAGGACTGGTCAGTGACGATCATGGCCCACGCTGCAGCTTGGGTCACCGTGACCAGAAAGAACTTTGGGTACAAAGTTGCTCTTGTGCGCAGATCTTGGACATTTTTCTAAAAAAAAAAACAAAACAAAACAAAACAAAAAAATATGATTTAAAACTTTCACTGAGAATGTGGGAGATGGAGATTGAACCTGGTTGTTCATGGGTGTGCAGGGGAAAGTGAGAGAGAGTTACAGTTGATGGGAAGCAGACAGGAGAGGCGTAGTGACGAGTATAGATGGATTCGCAGTTTCAGGGCTTTCTTGTACATATGCAACATAAAGAGAATCCATGAGGCTTTTTCATATATTGTTGTTTTTTTTGTTGTTGTTTCTATGTTATATGAAAAGGAAACTTTTTTTTTTTTTTTTTACAGTACAGTTGCTCAGAATATTTTTCTTGTTTAAAAAAAGTTGATTGAGAAGCTATAGTGAACATAACACGTAAAGATTCAATGTATATTGTAGCTTAGCGGCAAAGGGGAGAAAAACAAAACCTGTTGAATGTAAAACCTACAAAAAGAAAAGTTTTTTTTGTTGTTGTTGTTATATTTGCTGGCTAGTTAGTACTGCCTGTAGTGAACCTGTAACGCGTCCTGATTTTCTTTTTTTTTTTTTTTTTGGTATCCAAATCTTTTAACACCCACAGACAGCTGTCGCCACACTGCTAAATCATATCAAATAACACAACCATGCAGTATTGCTTTACTATCTTTCTTTGTGCAATGAGATGCTTTATCATGGAACAAGAACTAACTCGAGCTTTTGGTGACATCTGGGCTACTTGATCTGTTTTTTTTCTCCCTGCCAAATAATCATTTTTCTGATTACGTGTGGTTATTGTTGTCCTGGATGTTATTTGTGGTTGTGACGTCAAGTTGTTGTTAGGCAGGATAACCTTCAACCTTTTTATTCACAAAAAAATCCTAACATTGTGGGAATCTTTATCCTGCCCCGCACATTCCAACAGACAGCACACTTTTAGTGTCTTCCAGTTGTTTCCTAATAGACATATCCTTCCCATTTCCTTTTCACTACAGTGATTCTCCTCTGATCACCTCTTCCTTTTTCCATCCGCTGTTCTATGTGCTATCCAGCTTTACTGTGGTCCCACCCAAGCCTTTACCCAGTATATTAAGCTAACTAAACCCTTGAAATGTGCATCAAAAAAAGCCTTTTTTTTTTTGTTTTTCCAAATATGTCAAAATGTATGTGCTGCTTTTTTTTTTTTTTTTAATGTCAGTTTTCATTTGTGTGTAAACCAGCAGCAGCAGCAGCAGCAGCAGCAAGCAGCAAAGCCAATGGATCTCCTTCCAAATCAAATGTAAAGCATTGCAATGGCAGCTCCACTCAGTTCTCTGCTTCTTCTACTGTGCTCTTATTGTTCATCCAGGCTTTTACCCTGTCTGTCTTATTTTGATGACCGTTTCTTTTCTCTGGTTGAATTTTTACTGAGCCTGACACTGGCTGGTATGAAAACTGACTTTAGCTTTGTGTTTTGTTTTGTTTTGTTTTGTTTTGTTTTTGGTTTCTCATTGGTTGATTGATTGTCTGGTTGAGTTTGAGGTTGTTTTGCATGTCTAGCATCGCTCATTTTTTTTTTTTTCTCCCCTGTTCTTTCCTTGTTAGGAGATACAACACTGAAGGGTTTTATGTTAGATTTCCCCTTTCAGTAACTGATAACCCCAAGGCTGATATAGTCTGTTTTCCTCTTAATGAAAAGATGCTCATTGCAGCCTGACACACACACACACACACACACACACACACACAGTCCTAAAAGCGTTTTGAGGGAAAACGTGACGTCAGCCTTGGTGTCTTCACTGGAGGGCAAGATTTCTCCTGTGTGTGGGCTCGGCCTCTGGTCTTCATCAGCAGTCCCACGCACACGGAGGAAGCACTTTCTGAGGAGTGGTGCACTCAAGGAGTATTTGTGTGAATGTCAAGCCTATGAGTAGTGCTTGAAAAGATGGATGACCATGTATGATGCTGATAATGTGATCTATGTGATGTAATGTGACGGAAAGAAAATAAAACTGAATGGAAGAAGTCGGCTGTCAGATTCTTTATTTATCTTAAATATGTAGGTGGATGACAACATATGTAGATGAATGAAACTGGATTCCTGTGTGTCTACTTTCTTTTATTTGTCTATTCTGCCCCCTTGTGGACAGCAGCTGGTTATGACAGCACCGGTCCCATTACCATCAAAAACAAAGCGATTAACAAAAAAAAAAAAGCACAGCACACATTGGTCACTTCTTTACAGCAGCAATTTCAAAATTTATTGAGACTGATTGGCTTTTGCAAATAATAGTCAAGCTAATTCTTCCACTAAACATGAAGTTAGAAAGAGGCTTGGACGGCCGGTGGGCCAGCCCCAACATCAAAACAGGAGGCTCATGGTTGACTGTAAAAATGTTTTGTGATCAGTACTATCAACCGAAAAATATCTGCACAAGAGCACTTAATCTGCCCAAAACAAAACAGGTGTAAAAACAGGACAGGTTTTTTTGATTATTTAACACATTTTGTTACAAACACAGGTTTATGATAATCATCAATATAAAGTCAGTATCATATTGAACAATATTCCCAATGAAAATAAACAAACCTCAAGCTTCAAGTGCGACCTTTTACAAATTAAAGACCCTCTGAAACTTGAGAGAGAAAATAAATAATATATAATAGTAATATAAATTCATATATATGAAGGTATACACACATCACTCTTAATAGAAGAACAAAATCTAAAGTAAAAAGCGCCAATTTTGAAATATAGTATAATATAGATATACCCATATCTATGGCTTCATGATTTTGCACGTGTGAATCAAGCTATACAGGCTAAATGAGGATTGCAATTTGTACACGTCTAAGAATACCCATATTCATCTGCAATAGAGCAAACAGTTCCAGTTTTGCATCGTGTGGAATGAGACAGTTGTGTGCAGATGCCGAAGACGTCGCTTTGGTTTGACAAAATGAAACACAGGCATGCAGTTAAGACCACAGAATCAGGGCACAAAAGGTCGTCAACACACGGTGGGAAGGAGAATCTAGTCGCCCATCATGATTTGTCTCTCTGAAGTTTCTTCATCCTCTAAAACATTTCTTTTTTTTTCTTCTTTTTTTTTGCACTTCTAATCTGATCAGTCACATCTCAGCAATCTCTATCCGTCGATACAAATGTTCAGTCATCCCTTTGCCACAAACACTCTCACAAGCACACAGGTGAAATGTCATTGAGGCACATATTGAGGGGTTGATGGCAGACGTTTTCCTGAAGTACAACCCAGTATGAGGAAGAAGACATACAGTACAGGTCGTGAGAAGAGCACGGGGGGGGGGGGGCCCAGGAGGCCCGGGGGGCCCAGGGGGCGGGAGGAGGGGAGGGGGGAGTCACGCACACATCCAGACGTATCTCAGTGGCCACAACAGCACCACAGGACAGAGATTTGTCACTGATCATGGGCTCCTTCCACACCCACCATTAACATTCATAAAAATCCAACCCCATTGTCTTTCTTTTTTTTTTTAAACCACCCCAAAAAGATCACAACTATTTGATAAATGGGTCAAACAAACAAAAACAAAAAAAAAAAAGAATAAATAATACAAAAAACAAAATAAAGATAGTTGCCAGGCATGAAGAAAGCATCACAAATCGCATCGTACTGCGAGTTTCTCAGCGGGGGTTCATGAGAAGTGCAGTCCATGGCACCTATAGCAGAGAGGCCTGATGTGTGCAACCGGCACTGGCAACCAAATGTTTCCCAGAGTTACTGCTGCAGCGCTCACTTTCCCTTTATGTAAATGAACTAGAGTCAAGCCAGTCAAACACTGGCAGGTAGAAACGCAGCATGTAGACCGCAACACTCCTCTCTGCTATCTTAGTGGGGAAACAGCGTTTTGTCTACGCGCCGCGTTTCTACTTGATTGTGTGTCATGCAAGGCGTGAGACAGTAGAAACTATAAAAGAAAGGAAAAAAAAAAAAAATCAGCTCGATTTTAAGATGCAGTCTTCAAAAGCTAGCCGGTCCTTTCAGGCAGCCCTTCATATTCACAATAATACCATAACATGTGCACGTTTTTTTTTTTTTCAAACTGTGACAAATAGTGACGAAAATAAAAACAACCCAACAACAAAACTGTGAACCACAACAATAAATCCAAAAGCACCTGCACACACGGACTGTGGAACAAAAGCACTTCATGTATACAAGATACTAGATTGTTTTTGGTTCGATATTAATCAATTAGTGTCCATTAGTGATGCAAAAGCGTGTGCTGAATATATGTTGCAATCAATATCTAACAGAGAAGTTTTGACAGTGGATTTGTTTTCCCCCTTGGTAAAAAAAAAAAAAAAAAAAAGCAAATACGACAGAAAAAGCGTAAACTGGCACAATAAAAGGTTGATAAAAGCCCCATGGCTTGCTGTCCACAACAAGGCAAAGTATAAAAGCTTTTTTTTTTCTTATACAATATATAAAATATCAAAAAAGAACACACAATAAAGCTTAGCATCCAGCACTTAATAATAATTAATAATAGTAACATCAACAACAGTAATCATAGTTCTGATAATCATAACAATAAGACAGATCACCTGCCTCACTTGAATTGTCAATAACTTTGCCAAAAACATGGAAATAATCTTAAGAAATCAATATAGACTTTTTTTTGGACACTGGACACTCAAACATTCTTGCATACAAACACCCATCCTGTCCCACCCAACACACAGAGAGAGAGAGAGAGAGAGAGGAGGGAATGACTTCTTAAAAATTAGGAATCCACAAACAGGTTTTTTCAATAAATAGCTGTTAAACAAAAACAAATTAATATTACACTCTCTACGAATATCAAACTCTGAATTTCAAGCACAAATTTTGATCCTCTTCTTTTTAACCTTACAAAGCCGGAGAAAATATCACCAATAAAAGAAAAGATAAACCATGGAGAAAAAGTCTGCATATTCTGTATTCAGAAATTGGAATTACATGACTGACCGAGAAAAAGAAAAAGAGAAAAAAAAAACACAGAAAGAAAAGGCAGCTCCTCCTTAACGTGCAAGAGACTTTGCTCTCAGGTCCTATCATCACAACCTTCATCCAGTGTGAGAGAAACTAAACCAGAGACAGCCAGAGAGACAGAAAGAGTTAATCATGTGGATCCATTGTGTGCTTGTGTTGATTTTTCCAAACAGGGAAGCAGAAACTGGTGTCCACTTTTGTATTTCAGAGTAGGAAGAGATCCAAAACTCTTGCATACACTGTAAAAGTCTCTCTCTGTGTCTCTCTCTCTGTCTCACACACATTTCACTCCCCTTTTAAATCCCCCCCCAAAAAAATCCTATGTACATTTGTCAAATCTCCAGTATTTGTTGGAATGGAATCGATAGAAACCGTGTGGTAAACTTAAGTGAAGAAAAGATTAAGGACCCCACTGAAAGGCATAGGCTATATAAACAGCAATCTGCACAAAGATTCAGTGATTTCTATCTCGTGATAACAGTCAAGAGGACATAAAGTATATCCTTAAAGGTAGGTGCGGTCACCGAGTTGTTTAGGTAAGTAAAGATCAGATCAAAAATGTAAACCACGGGTTCAGGGCTTTGATAGGAGTCAGTTGTCATTAAAGTGCAAGTCTGTGGCAGTAGGACTCTGCATCAACAGTGTGCCATCGGGCTGCCCCGCTCCTCTGACACACGTAGCTTTGCAATAGATTTAGACTGTCCCTTCACTCGTAGAGAGACACTTTCCCCCGGAAACATCACAGCCAAGGTGGGACCAAGACCCAAGACACCCCCCCCCCCCCCCCCCCCACTCCTGGCCATCTCCCTACACTGTCAGTGATCCTTGGTTTCCATGGTGATTGTGATGGCAAACATAGAAAGTTGCAGTCTTGCGTTGGCCATGTCCTTGGCAGCGTCCTAGTTGATTCCTGTTGTGACAGAGTATAAAAACTACTGGACTCTGGCCTGAACCCTCAAGAAAAAGAAACACAAAAACACTGCATCAGAAGTAAAGGAGGTAAGCAGAAAAAGCCTTTCACACGAGCCATCTCTTGACCGCTCTTCTTCTACTATGGCAGTCAAGGTTGAGAAGTGTGTGTGTGTGTGTGTGTGTGTGTGTGTGTGTGTGTGTGTGTGCCTTTGAGCGCGTTACTCATAATGGTTTTGGATCATTGTCGCGCATCGCCCTACAGCATTTCCATCCAAAGGAAGGCCTGCCCACGGTGGGACGAATGGGTAAAGAGAGCAGAGGATTCTGCCCGAGAGATCGTGAGAGATCTTCAGAGATTGGTTGACGAGCCACTAACAGGAGCGTGACAGATTCTAGGAGATCCAGGCAAAGTCCTTCTCGCTCCCGTTCTGCTGCTCCCCCTCCTGTGCCGAGGAGTCGCTCTCCTCCTTCTCATTGTCCAGTGCTCTGTGCGCCTCAGTGGTTATCCCTGAGTCCTTCCACTTCCCTCCTTCTTCCTCCCCTTCTCCCATCATCTCACCATCCCCTTCGACCATCATCTCCTCCTCCCCTTCTCCGTCCCCGTCGCACTCCGCCTGGTCATCGTGGAAACGGTCGCCAGGATACAGCTCCTCCTCCGGAGAGATGTCTCCTCCCACTTCCCCGTTGTGGTCCAGCAGCGCTGCCATGCCCCGGCCAGAGCAGTCGGCACAGACGCCGTGGCGACGTGAGCCGTGTTTGATTCCCACGCTGGCTGCTGACATGAAGACTCGGCTGCACACTTTGCACACATACTTCTTATCTTTGCTGTGGACCTGTTGGGCGGAAACACACCATTTCAAAATTTTTATTTGCACTTTGGTTAAGGTGTGATTGACTGCCCCTTACTGTGGTGATCGTGTATCTGCACTCACCAGCGTGTGCCTCTTCATGTGCTCCCTTCTGGTGAACTTCTTGCCACAGATTTCACAGGGGTAGGGCCTCTCACCGGTGTGGGAGCGCATGTGCCTCTTTAGGATGCACTGGTGCATAGCAGAGAAACTGCAGTAGGGACACTTGAACTTTTTACGGATCACCGTGAAGTCATTCACTGTAGGGACAGACGGAGGGAGGGAGGAGAGAGAAGAAAAAAAAAAGATTAGTGCTGAATGAAGCTCTTTTAAATAAACCGAGACGTCACTTTTCAGTTATTACATTTAATTAGCGGCATGGTCTAGAAATGTACCATCAATTCCCATGGCCACCCCAATCCCAGTCAAAGCTACAGTTGCCCTGGCAACAGCTCTTCCTCTATACTAAAGCAATAAAGGCAAAGAGATACTATAAACACTGGCTCAACAGTCACTCTGGCTTAGTTGCTCTGGAAGGTCTTTGCTATGGATGGCAAAAAAACACAGACAGAAAGACAAACACAGACAATGACAAGAAGGCTGAAGGATGGGAAATAAAGCCACACACACACAAAGGAAGGCTTCAGCAAAATAAAAAATGAAGAAAATAATGTCAATACCGTGTCCTAATCTTGTATAGAGGTCTGATAAGCCAATTATCTCAAGGTCTAGACTTAAATGGTAGTTATGCCAGGTGAAGGGCATTCGAGTAAACAGATTGCGCGTGTTTCTACCCAATGAGAAACTTTACTGTTATGGCATACAGTATGTGACCATGAAAGATCAGGACTGGATTTATGAGTACACAAACACAACACACACTGTGCACAAAGGAGGGGTCATATACACATTTAAGGGTTATAAGCTTTAAGTGATATGATATAATTACCTCCATCTGCAAAACGACTTCTGCTCTGATTAAACACTCGACAGCAAAAAGACAAACAAAAAAAAAACCCAACAGAAAACATGCAGGTACACATAAACTGCACAACAGATACACGTATTTTAGAGCGTCAAGTTAAAATGCAAAGACACAGGAAAGGAATATTGTGTGAAGATGTGCACGACACGAAGAAAAGAGAAAAAAACCGCAGAGAAGTTTTCACATTTTCCATCACAGTTTAATTACAGCATCAAAAAAACTACAAGCAGAATCGCATCCCGCTTAGAAAAGTACATCTCTTTGTACAGTATTTGGTGGGTTTTGCAATGAGAAATTCCGTAATCTAAAGCTAAATATTTTACAGTATTTACAACACATGTTCGAACTCACAAAAAAATACCACACAGTCAGTGTTTGCCATTTCTCCTCAATGGCTGGAGCTTTGCAGAGTTCCTGATTAGTTTCAGCAGCTGGCTAGGACAGCGTGTGCTACCTGAGAAATGGGATTTTGTATTAGACAGGATTTGGCATTTGGGAGATCCCTGTCTATATACAACAGCAAGGGGATAGATTCCCAATAGACACCACTTCTGCTTTTAGCGTGCACATAGAAATTACAGCTCTGTGTGCTGGAGTGACTGTGAAATATTTGAGGGGAAACACAGTCTTCCCTTTGGGTATAGTATTCACATTATGGGTAGACACAATAAGAGCAGAGAGCTCAAATAAGAAAATATCTTGTTTTATCCTGCATGCTGCATTCTCCCACTTGTCTCCCTTGATCCCCCGTTTTGTACCCCGCACTCACGAGCACACCGTTATCTGTCTGCAGCGGTGACATCACTAAGCTCATCTGGTTTAAAGGGCATCTGCCCCTCGCTCCCCACTTCCTCTTTAGATGAGAGGTCAGGGGTTAAGGAGGGCCGGAGCCGTGAAGGACCAATTACTGTTTGGCTCCAGCCGCGCTCAGCGACTAGAAGACTTACAGATCTGGAACAGAGAGAGATGGACAGAGAGAGAGAGAAATAGAAAATGACACCACCCAACCCCCATCTGAGCTGCTACTCGTCTATTGTTTTAGCTTGCTTTGTCTGGTTTGGCGCAGCCCCTCCATCTGCACTGATCTGACAGCAGTGACTGAAGGTAATCATGTCATACTGTCATACTGATGGCTGAGGACAAGCTTCTGCATGTCCAGTAGAGGAGGATCTGTGGAGTACTTTGTTTTTCTTTTCTTTTTGAGTTACAGTTTAACGATTTTATTTGTTTATTTTCTTAGTAAGTTAAGTTATTTTGTGCCAGTTTTTTAATACACATAATTCGACTTGTCATGCAATGCTATAAAGTTCCTGCAGGTGGTGTGGTTGCGTGGGCTGTGAGCTACAGTACAGCCTGGTGGATCTAAACTGTGTCTGAGTGTCTTTGTGCCCGTAATGCAGGGGTGGACACAAAGATAAAGATCTCTCTGCCTAAAAAGGAGTGAAGAGTTTAGTCAGACTGGTGACTGGCGACAGAGAACCAGACAAGTGGTTTAGTTCAGGGAGACGGAAAGACGCCCCCTGTCTCTCCACCCACTCACCGTTCACCTGTTCATGGGTCCAGTCAGTGCTCACTTTTAAACTATTGACGAACCTAAAAAAACCCCCAACATTTCAACATAATTTCAGTGAAAAGTTTTTAAAACAGATCAGCTTTGCATAGCCATTGTGCATTTTTTTTGACTTGTTTTTGACATGTTAAACCATCCTTAAAAAAATAATAATGACATTAAATTTCACAAGTTGTAAAAAATTAAGTGTCACCTATGTAGGTATATGTCATATCAATAAACATTTACTTTTAAAAGGAATTCTCCCCTTCTCAGTGCAATGACACCACAGTGCATTTTTGGCATGCATTTACAACACGTGAGGATACGCAGCTAATTGATAGGTATGAGCGCACATAAGCCAGTCTCAATTTTCCACATTGATACTGCGATTATGATTTTCAACTTTCATCTCTTGAGAGAGCCTCCACAGTGGATCTGTGACTCCACCCTGAGATATTTCCATCCCAGTGCTGCCTCCTAGCACAGCTCCTGGCACTGACCCCACCTGGCAGCACACTTTAACATGTGTCGCCAGGTTTTTCTGGGTGCTAAAAGCCTTGGCACAGGCAGGGCAGGTATGCCCTCTCTCTTTGGAGTGCACGGAGGACAGGTGCCTGTGCAGGTCTGTGCGGTCTCTGAAGTGTTTCAGACAGCACACACACTGCATCAACTTCTTCTTGAAGTGGATCGTCTTCTCATGTCGGTCTGCGTTGGATTTGAGGGTGAAGCTGGCCGGGCACTGCGAGCAGAGGTAGCGCGCCGGCTCGGCCGCTGCAGGGCGGTAGAGAGACTGGTGGAAGTGGAGTGGCTGGGGTTGTGGCTGGTGAAGGGGCTGGTTATGACGGTGGTGCGCGCCCTGCATGCTTGGCCAGTCCAGGGACAAGGCCATCAGAGACAGGGTGTGGCGGTACTCATGTTCCCTGAGATGCTCCAGGCTGCTGAACAGCCGTTTGCACAGGGAGCAGGCAAACCCCTGTGAGGGCAAGGCACCGGGCTCTGGCATGACTCTTTCCCCTGATCCAGCGTCTTCGCCCAGCACCATCAGCCCTTCACTCCCCCTGCCAGCCATGAACATTGACGCAGACACAGTCAAGCCACCAGCACAGCTCCCTTCGGCCATCTGATCCCTCTCGACAGGAGACTGGTCACCTTCCAATGCTGAGAGAGCGAGAAAGAGAGTGAGAGTGAAAGTGAGAGAAAAAGACATGGTACAAAAGGAACCAACTCATTTATCTAGACATGACATATTTCAACTTCTAAGTCCTAAACCATACCTGCGTTGTATCCTTTCATGTCTTCTTTGTCTTTTACGCCGTCCTGTAAGCACAAAACATCCCGTTATGTCACACGCACACATTTATACAGTCTGTATGGAATGTTGTCTGGGCATGCAGCAGGCAGACAGGTGAGACAAGCTGTGAAGACAATTTTTTTTCACACGTGAGAAACAACCAAAGAAATAAAGATGTGAAAACAGAAAAGTGAAAAAAAAAAAAAAAACGTCTTGTAAACAGCTGACAATACTGGATGCTGGAGCTGTCCTATGAGACACAGAATGAGCAGTTAAGTTGATCTACAGTAATAATATTATCTGTGCTCAACCGCACCTACTCTATTCCCTGAGGTGTTTGCAAGGTGCACCAAACACCTGCCCCTACTTTTTCCTCTCCTCTACATCCTATCTAAACTGTATCCCTCCTCCATCTACTCCACGCTCCTGCCATTCCTTCACCCCCACCCATTTCCTCAGCCCCAACACTCCTCCTCCTCCTCCTCCTCCTCCTCCTCCTCCTCGTCTCTAAGAACAGAACACCATGCACTGGGCAAACAGATGGCTTGTCCGTAGAGATAGGGAGTCTTGTTGGGAGGCAGGTCCACTGAAATCAAATGCTGCTCCTAAATGCTCACCCGCGCACACAGTGTACACACAGACTGACACAAAACTCACATTCACACATGCTCCGACTGCCATGCTCACATGCACGCCCACTCTCTCACACACATACACACACACACACACAAACACACAAACACACGCCGAAGAGAACAAACAATTTCCTGGGCTGCGAGAGCAAACCTCTCATTGTCTACCAGTATTGATTCTACTCATTCTCATCTCACTACCTTGCCCGTTATCTGCCATCTCTAAGCGCACGCTGCCATTGTGACAACACGTGTCATCTCTAATGCAACGACTATAAACTACATTACCGCTAATGCTGAGAAGCGACTCTTGGCTTGAAGGTGGATTTGGGTCTAGCTATATTAAAAGGATTATATGAAAAAAAAAAAAAAGAGAAATGAGAGTAAAGAATTGGAGATCTGGAAAGGAAGAGAAAGCAAACAGAAAAGAATGGCAAATAAAAGAAAACAGACAGCGTTTCTTCTCCAGGGTAGCAGGAAATATGCCAGATTCCACACAGAGAGTGAGATACTGAGAGGAGTTGAGCGATGATGTGCTTGTGTGTGGAAAAGACTCTCCACTGTTGAACAATAACCCCATTAGCCCCCACTTCTCGTCATAAAGAACCCACCCTCTGCTACACCAATGGTCAGTTTCTACTCTCCGTCACCTCTCAACCCCCCTCAGTGAGTTTGCAGAAACAGGGTGAAGCAGCCCCCTGGATGCTCATCTCCACTCAGCCTTACATGGATCGAACTTTTATCTGACTGGAGGAGCGGTACCCAGAGAACAGCCTCTGCCCTGGAGCTGAGCCAGGCTCTGTGTGCTTACCTCAGGCAAGGTGGAGGGCTCCGGGCCCTCAGGGGCCTCTTCCACTTCCATGTCCAACCCTTCTGAGCGCAGCGGGGGTGCCCCAGCCCGTAGACCGGGGGCCTCCAGGGGCCGAGGCTCAGTGGGGTTCAGTGGAGTGGGTGGAGTGGGTGGACAGTATGCTGATGTTGATGATGATGATGATGGCGGTAGCGGTGGTGATGATGGTGGAAGATGAGGAGGAAGAAGAGGAAGAGGAGGAGGAGGAGGAGGAGGAGGAGGAGGAGAGGAGCCAGCCCCCTGTTTGTTATGAATAGTGGCCCCCGTGGCCCCTGGCCGGAGTGTGCTGCAGTAGTTGTTGGAGCGGAGCCCTGAGGAGCACAGGAAACGAGTCTCACCCACCCACTCACGTACAACTGCAACTCTGCTAGCAGCTGGCCACCAGAACACAACGGGAGAGAGTGGGCAGGGGGGCACACAGAGGCTGCCAGTGCTACACTATCAAACACTATGGAGAGGGGGAGGAAGAAAAACTCTGAAGTTTCACTTTCCAGAAGCCGAGGGGAAGGGGTTAGGGCTTCTCTTCTCTCTTTCTTTCTCTCTCTCTCTCTTTTTCTTTCGCTCCTCTGCTCTCCTTCTCCTTCCACCCACATGCGTGCGCAGAGGATGGCAGCGTGTGTGTGTTTTGTAGGAGTGTGCATGTGCTGTGTGAGCGAGTAAAATGCATATAAGGAGAGGGCTTGAGGATCCTCTGTAGCGTGGAGGGAGATTGTTTTTGGAGAGGAGCCATCTTGCAGCTCGAGTGAAGACTTTCTGTACACGCAGGGTAAAGGACGACTATATCGACCATGTAAGATGTTTACCAGCAACAAGTTAAGGCACACCATAAAAAAGAATTTCAAATTTCTCACAGAGCCTTCAGCTCTCCGTAGCTATTCACACAGAAGCTTTTTTCTGCTACATTAATATTACCATTACACTGATTGTGCATCTCTTTTTTCTTATATTGCATATTAATCCAAGTATAATGTGTTTCAGGTTATTCTGTGTGTGTGTGTGTGTGTGTGTGTGTGTATACGAGTATGTGCGAGTGTAGGCAGCGTTTTGGGGAATGTCTCCAGAGTTATGCAGTGGGTTAGCCATTCATTGCCCTCCTCTGCACAACGAAACAGAATCACACAACCATGAGGCTCGACCATGGACGGATTCCTGGAATGTTAAACTACCGCGCTCGACACTCCCCACTCCCACTTACTGAGAACACACACAAATGTTCAACTCCCTATCTCCTCCTCACCTCCGGCAGTGACAGGAGGAGCAACGTTAAGAGCGAGGAAGTCATAAAGGGATGAGCTACAGGTGAGATGGAGCAGTTCATTAACAAATCCCTCCGTTCAAGCCAACTGTAGCTTTTGTAATCTTGTGTCACATTGTGTAATATTGCAGTCGTGTCTGGCAAGCTGTAAAAAATGTATATTTCAGCAGGCTGACTCATTGTAAAGCGACAAAATGAAAAGTAACCAAAGAGTATGACGAAGTATGATGAAGAGTAACCGAATGATGGTAGAGGAACAACAATACAACCTGCATCCTCTACCTGCCATCAGAATGGCTCCAGACCTATTAGGTCTGTTTAGGCTTTAAGGAAGCAATTATGGTGACTGACCCATTGCCAATAGCTAATCAAATAAAACTTGGTAAGTCAGTTTGGAGGAAATAGACAGATAGGATTGGGATTCTCCATGACTCAGAGGGTGAAAAGGCTTAATGACGCTGTCTTAGCAATAACCTCTGAACCTGGATTTGGATCTCGGTTTCAGACACTATGTACACCCATCAGCCACAACATTAAAACCACCTGCCTAATAGGTCCAGCTCCTGCTGCCAAAACAGCTCTAACCCGTCGAGGTATGGACTCCACAAGACCTCTGAAGGTGTCCTCTGGTATCTGGCACCAAGACGTTAGCAGGAGATCTTTTAAGTCCTGTAAGTTGTGAGGTGGGGTTGTTTTTCCATCACATCCCACAGATGCTTGATTGGATTGAGATCTGGGGGAATTTGGAGGCCAAGGCAACAAGTTTGTCATGTTCCTCAAACCATTCCTGAACAGTTTTTGCAGCGTGGCAGGGCGCATTATCCTGGCATCAGGAAATACCGTTGCCATGATGGGGTGTACTTGGTTTGCAACAATGTTTAGGTAAGTGGTACATGTCAAAGTAACACCCACATGAATGCCAGGGCCCGAGGTTTCCCAGCAGAACATTGCCCAGATCATCACACTGCCTCCGCCGGCTTGCCTTCTTCCCATAGTGCATCCTGGTGCCATCTCTTCCCCAGGTAAACAACGCACCCGCACCTGGCTGTCCACATGATGTAAAAGAAAACATGATTCATCAGAACAGGCCACCTTCTTTCATTGCTCCATGGTCCAGTTCTGTTGCTGTTGTAGGTGCTTTTGGTGGTGGACAGGGGTCAGCATGGGCACTGTGACCGGTCTGCAACTACGCATCCCCATACGCAGCAAGCTGTGATGCACTGTGTGTTCTGATACCTGTCTATCATAGCCAGCATTAACTTTTTCAGCAATTTGTGCTACAGTAGCTCTTCTGTGGGATCGGACCAGATGGGCTGGCCTTCGCTCCCCACACGCATCAATGAGCCTTGTGCTCATTGAGCCGGTTCACCAGTTGTTCTTCCTTGGGCCACTTTTGGTAGGTATTGACCACTGCGTACCAGGAACACCCCACAAGACCTGTCGTTTTGGAGATGCTCTGACCCAGTCATCTAGCCATCACAATTTGGCCCTTGTCAAAGTCGCTCAGATCCTTACACTTACATTTTTCCTGTTGTGTTGCTATATAGGATCCATGTTTTAAATCTGGATTGCACCAGGCTGACAAAATTAGTGTCATAATCATAAATAATGTCCTAAAAAATCTTAAAATCTCTGGAGAGTTCACTATAGAGCTGAAGGGAGCCACAGGGTGAGTCAATTTTCAAAAGTAGATTATGAAGTGATGAGAGCGGGCAGAGGAAAGAAAGGTTCAATAATGTCAGTATGATCCTTATAGTTAATTGGATGTTCTTTACAGCCGGTATGTGGTGGCAGTGTGGACAGGTGCGCGGGGATGGTCCAGCAAAATCCATTGTCTGGCATTGATTGTCTGACGCATGGAGGGGTAGCGGGGCCAAATCCCAATGATCTTAATTGGATTCAGGAGGCTTGATTGACATAAAGACTAGTCCCACTGTTCTACTGTATTTTGGCATTCCACATGCTTGGAGGATGTTGTCCGTGACCCATGCAAAGGATTGCAAAGAGAGGAGCTGCACATTTAGATCGCACACCTTGTCAACAAAGTTTGAATTGCTGCATGTAAAGTGAGACAAGTATTCAGTGGATAAACTGTAAAACATTGATTCCCAGTTTTGTCAGATTTTGGATGTATGAATGTTAAACATGATTTATTAAACAGTCAGTTATACAGAAAAGAGAGATTGAGAGAACGAGGGAGGGAGGGGGAGACAGGAGCGCTGTGTCAAGGCCTTTTGCTGATATTCAGTGGTCTCCCTTGAATTGGGCCAGGTGACCTTGCTCTACCTCTTCTCTACCTTGATCAATACTTTCCCAGGATTTTTAACCAACATACTTTGATGCTTCACAGCTGAAGTAAAAGAGGAAAAGGAGACAGGAGTGAGACAAATAAAGAGGAACTGCAGGAGCCGGCCAGAAGGGGAGGGAATGAGGGAGAGTGTGAGGGATGAGTGTTAAGGAGGGGTGAAGGAGAAATAGATGGAGGGAGGGAGGGAGGGGGTGGTGTGAGGGGGAGTACAGGAGGGAAAAAAAAAAGGACAGGAAGGATGTTAAGCAGGGGTGAAGGAGAAGCAGGGAGGAGAACAGGAGGAGGGGGAAAGAGGGCTGAATGGAGGGAAGGAGCCAGGGAGCGGTGATCTGTCAAACCAGGCAGACTTATCCTCCGCCCAGTAATCTGAGGTACAGTGTTTGTTTATTTTCTGTCCTCATTTAGACACAGGGACAGATCCGGGGAGGGAGGGGGGGTAGCTGGCCATCTCGACAAGCCCATTTCCCCAACCCCTATTGTGTAGGGAATTCAAAATAGGGTTTGGCTGACCGAAAACCTCCCAGAGGTTTCTTTGGTGGCAACTGAAATACAGCTATAAGACTCATTCAGTGTGTTTTTTTTTCATGCAGGGAGCAAATGATTAACATTCTCTGAATTCTCAAAATGTCCTATTCATATAGTCAAGGCTGAGTCTATCTGTAAAGTGTGAGTGTGTATCAAAAAAGCCTCTTCTTCTCTTTTCTGGAGCCTGTGAGGCTGTCTATCTGTGCTGTGACAGCATCTGATTCTCCTCTTTAAGCCAACAGAAACATCTCAATCCCACACACTTAACACTTACACAAAAGGGGTGATGTGATGTGACGTGCGTGTACAGGCGCGTGCGCTCATGTGCAACTGTGAATGTGTGTTTCGCTCTATACAGTCTTGGCCCTGTCTTTATTTTGTAGGTGAGTGGGGCTCAACTCAAAAGGCATGACTGTGCTCGGAGTTGTACCCTTCCTTTGCTTTTTTTCCACTCACAAAGACAGGCAGAACTCGGGACAAAAGATCCAATTACTAGCCAGTAAAAAAGCAAAGAAACACAAACACACGAGTCTCACGTACACACACACGCACACAATGTGCCCACGCGGACATGGACTCAAGCATATATACACTCGCGCTGGCACACACACAGAGATACACACATGTAGACACGCTGACAGTTTAACACCCTCACTGATGAGCAAAAAAACCCTGACTGAAGGAAGATCGCTTGTTAATGTGGACAAATGAAGTACAAATTAGGATGTTTATTGATCTATTATTGATCAAATTAGAGAATGGTTTTATTCTAACGTCTTAAGTGAAACATTTAAGCGGATTTTTACAACCGATGTGGTGAGATACTTAACATTTGCAGTTCTGTCTTTTTATTTTGCTGCTGTGAAATACAGCCGCAGACCCACTGATACGCACAAAGAAACTGTCACATTAAACCAAACAAATTTTCTCACGACAGCGAAAGCGATCCCAGCAGAATGTTCTCTCACTGAGTCACCGCTGACTAGTCATCACTGGCATTGCCACACAAACCCGTTACACACTCGAGTGGCACCGCACACATGCATACATTCAGAGTTATCCAAATACAGTGGCTGATGAGGGAAAATACTCTGCAGCAGAGGACGCTTGTGTCAAAAGCGGTCAAGCCTGTATGTTTTATGTCTCACATGAGCAGGTACTCAAAAACACACCAGTAGGTTTGAAGCAATTTGTGTACACCCGAGTTGTGAGTTATGAGTGTGTGTGTGTGTGTGTGTGTAACGATCAGTGTGCAGACAGTGTTAGTAAATAGTGACTTACAAGACAGGGAGTGTCCTCCTTTGGGCAGGTACTCGTACAGCAAGGGGTTATCATCTCCCATCATCTCAGCCCGCAATGACAGCAAGCTGTTCTTACTCATCAGCGCTGCCTTCAGATTGGCTACCGACGAGATCGTTCCGCCCCCGGCTCCTCTCCCGGCCTCCTCCGATTCGTTGGGACCCAGGAAGCCGGGCTCTGTGGCGAGAGCCTCTTCCTGTTTGAGGAAGAAGTCGAGGCGTTCGCCGCGGCTGTCTGAGCTGTTGGGTTCGGTCACGTCTGCCCCTGAAAACAGATGAAGTAACAGAAGATGGGTGAGGCTTTTCTGTCCTTCTGCAGCCGTCACAGACTGTCACTAAAATGCTTTTCCAAACAACACAAGCTGAAGCGGGGGGAAATTCAAGTGGGCGGAAAGGGAGAATGCCTCAAAACGTTTCACACAGCGCTGTTTCAACTTCATTTGAAGGATTACATATGTCTATATAGGCTGCAAATTCTGCCACTTTTGGATTTGGGAATCCTTTTCAGAGGGGATAAAAGGGACAGTGGTCAAACTACAAAAACCTTGAAAAGTTGTCACCTTGTCGATGTAAGGGCTTTACCTGACAGTGATAACAGCTTGAGAGAAAATACAAAAAAAAAAAAAAACACCATATTAAACCAATTCTTTCAAACCTCTCAGCCGAGTCATCGTTTACACCCTATGTTTTCAGTAGCGACTACCGACACGTCACTGCTCTGATTCATCTCTCTCTCTCCTCAACTCCCTAACATACCTCATCATCACCAGTCAACAAAAATACAGGGAGATCATAAAGAGAGAGAGAGAGAGAGAGGGAGGCAGACACAGACATGGCGTGCGTATGTGTGTGTGTGTGTGTGTGTGTGTGTGCGTTATGTCTGTGTGTTTAGCCGTCAGCGTCGTTGAAAGCAGTGTGCGGAGAAGCTGTCAGCCGTAGACATGTCGCTGGAGGTTCCACTGTAGATCTACAAGACTGTCGGACCACACTGCTGACGACAGCTACGCTCACCCCTCTCGCACACAGACGCACGCATTCAAACACGCACGCAAATGCAGACTCACAAACACACTTTCATTGCCTCCTAATTGACATTTAACTGATGACAGGTTGCTTTTCTCTAACAAAGACTTAGACAAAAATACACACCACGCACATCACCGCCTTAGAGACTTTGAATTGCTTGTCTACACCTAAAACAAACACACAGGGAGACTTCTGAGCACTAATGCAGACTTGAGAGTTGCCTTAAGGGGGTGTGTGTGCATAATTATGTCTGATTGTTCTGGACAGAAACCTTCTGACATTCTAATATATAAGTCTACTGTTCCACAAAGCCCGGTGACAGCTGACTTAAATCTAATGGGGAATAAACAAAGTGAAGCAGAAACAGAGTTGATGCAGGGGCGCGGAGAACAGAAATGGGTGAGAAAAAAAACGGGAGCAAGCGAACAAAATAGTTCTGTTGTCCATTTTAACTACAGTCAGGTAGTGCTAAGTGTTTCCTGTGCAGCCCGGTGCTCGTCTGCAGCAGGGGGAGTCAAGGTGACAGAGACAGTGGTTTGCCTCCACGTCTGGAATACCGATGGGTATACAGCCTCTTCACAACCTACTGGGTCAACGTTGACCACTCTCTCTCTGTCTCTCTGTGTGACACACACACACACACACCCACACACACACGCACTATCAGTCATTTTTCATGCTCAGTATAGATAAATGATCACAGATCAGATGGATGGATACACGTTCTGTATGCACAGTTGCACATACGCGCATAGATCTGAAAGGTGCAGAGATTAGAGTGCGATATTGCGGACAGGGGAGGAGGAGATGGAGTGGGACAGATAAGAGTGACATACATACGAAGTAATCAGCGGCCATCAAACTACTAGTAGACGCGGAGGAAGATATAGAAACAGGAGATAAAGTAGAAGGAACGAAGAAAGAGAGGAGGCACGGACAAGGTAGTAAGAGAAAGAGAGAGAAAGGAGAACAAAAAAGGCAGGGGAGTGTAAAAGCGGGGGTGTCGAGCTGTGGAGGAAGCGGAGAACGACACACACAAAACACACACACACACGCATGCATCCACGCACACCCCCACCCGCACACACACACACACACACACACACACAAACGCACACAAAGTTAATTAAGGAGGGGGTGTAGGGGTTGGCGCAAGGGGCATGAGGTGCAGGAATTCATTAGAGCTCTGCCCCCTCCTTCAGTGGGCAGCCCGGCAGCCACAGGAGTCAATCAATAACATAGATCTGCTGTTGGCCAACAACAAACACACACACACTCACACACATGCACACGCGCACAAACACACACACGCACGTATATGGAGAAAGGAGAGGCAGACAAATGGAAGGAGAGGAAGCGAAGAAGAGAGAGAAAAGAGGGTCACCTCTGACCCCCATCTCTCTCCACTCATCTGTTCATTGGACGAGTGAGTGACCCCTGACCACTTTTCCCAGCATCCCCTGGACACGTGCATCTACAGATGGAACATGTCTGCCCTCCTTGCCGTCATACTGTAACAATGCTTCAGTCACACACGCTGCAAATTAACTGGCAGAGTTATGGAAGAGCAATCGCTTCACGATTTCCTCGCACACACACAACACTCAAAACTCTTTCTTGCACCGAAATGCATGAAATGAATATCCGTGTTTTACACATTTAGCGAGGGACACTCCCTGTCCCGCTGACACAGTCTGCCGTGCAACGTACAGTATCCTGCTTTTCTGAGGATTTATCCACATTACTGAGACTAAGCGTGAGATATTAGAAATTAGTATTCAGCTGACCACAAACAGGCTTCCGCACCAAATAATCGGAATATACTACATAATCCTCCTTTACTTATGTAAGCTTTAGCAGGCCTGCGTGGATGGTGTGTTACTTAAATCTCATCCTGTTCCGACAGATAAAATCATTTACCACACCAGAAACAGTCGCACCTAATCCCATGCACGCAGCTTATGGATTTCATCATACGAATGCTGGGTTTCGCTGAGGATTTGTAGACACACATTTTGTGGTGTCTTTCAGAGGCAATAGGTTTATCTGGAGTTTTAGAGACACTGTGGTTACATCATTCCTTTGTACACATATGCTGAGTGTTAACATACTGGTTGTCATGAGACAACCTATGAATTTCAATGGCATTGGGATATGCCTTTGAACTGCATGGTCAGATACAAAAAAAAAAAAAAAACCAATAGCATTTTCCTCATCTTTTTTTTTTTTGCCTTTCTTCTGCCTTCACAGTGCAGCAGTCTCTGTACAGTGAAGGGAATTTTCATTTTCCCCTTCATAAAAGAGTCCGAATAATTTAGATTCCTGCTTTCTGAAGAGATCCTCCGTTTAATTTGGTTGCCATGGTAGCCGGGCACCCTTGGCTTCAACATTTATGCTAAATAAAACCCCCTTTTAAAAAGGAGAGACAAATATGTGGAAATGGTGGTTCTCTTTGTTCATGTGTGTGTTTGCATGTGTGTGTGTGTGTGTGTGTGTGTGCACACGCGTGAGCAATGCTGCGAGCTATGTGAGGGCATGAAAACGCAACGGCGGAATAAGACTTGCCTTGGAATAAAAGATGTGTGTGTTGAACTATACTTCGGATGTGTTGTGAGGGATATTGCATTTATCATCCATTGAGAGAGTTACGGCTAATGGATAGAAGATACAGTTTTATGTGCTGTGGTTGGAGGCAGCACTGTATATCTGTGTGTAGAGTGTGTGTGTGTGTGTGTGTTTCACAAGGGGAGTCGTGTTATTAGAGAGCGTGCTTTGACGCAGTAAAGAGGAGGAGAGAGAAGGCCTGAAAAGGGAGGGAAGGGTCAGCTGACCCAGTTTGACCTCTGATCCTCTGTTCTGATTGTGCTCATGAAGTGTGTCTGTGTGTGTGTGTGTGTGTGTGTGTCTCAATAAATGCCTCCTCTAAATGAAGCCAAACACTGGTGTGTGAGGGAGTTTCCATTTTCCAAAAATACAGGTTTTTGATAGATAAATGGATGAATAAAGGTAAATTGTTACACATCTACTTGCGCATTCACACACACACACACATAACCTGGCTCCTTTAACACCTCCAGTCACACACACCACGCCTTCAAATCAACAGAGACAGTAGCCAAACACAATGGAGAGAAAAAGTCCAGGGTGGTTAAGCAACGAGTTACTGAGGCTTGTCGACCACAAGAGAGCTGTCAGAGAAGAAAGTAGGGCTTGTGTGCATGTTTGAGTATGGGAGTGCAAACAAAGGAGAAAGACTCTCTCGGTGTGTATCTGTGTGTGTATTTATGTGTGTGTGACAGAGAAAGAGAGAGAAAAAAGCCTTGCCCCAAGTCGGCCTGGTTAATGGCTCGGCCAGCCTGAGGTTGAAAAGGACAAGGCATTACAAGAGCCTTGTTGTCACAAGACTCTGCTGCTTGCCGTATTTGTCTATACGACATTACAGCGACATGCTTCCAAATGAGAAAAGTCTCTCCTTCACCTCTTTTCACAAACTGCTTCATACACTGTATGCGTGATTAGTGTGTTTGTCCTCGAGTGGACAAAGAGGGGAGGAAAGTGGAACTTGCTTCCTCAGCATGCCAGAGTTTGAGAGGGTAAAAAAGTAATTTCAGCCGAGAAGGGGGAGTGAGGCACTAAAACAGCTCAAGAATTCAGAGGCAATTTAAAAAGCAGTGTGGGAGAGGGGAATGAAAAAAATGCTGGGTTAAAAAGGAGGGAGGATGGAAAGTAAAAGAGGTTGTTATTCTCTCTCTCTGTCTTCCTCTCCCTCTCTCTCTCTGTTGTTTTTAGGGACTAGCCGGGCCACAACCTCCAGGAGAGATAGGGAAGGGTGGGTGGTGGTGGTGGGGTGTGTGTGGATAGGGAGGGCAAGCATAAATCAAGCAGAGCCTGAAGGCTTTAGAGGAGGGAGGGACAGAGAGAAGAGAGTGGTAAAGGACAGGGAAGAGAGAGAGAGAGAGAGAGAGAGATGATGGTGCTGGTGGTGATGGTGGTACTGCTGGGGTCTCGGAGAAAAAGAGAGTGTGGGTGGAGGGGAGGAGAAAAGAGAAGAGAAGAGGAGCACAGCGATTGCAAGAGTGGTGGGGTGAGAGTTGGACGGTGGGGTGATGGAGTGTGGGTGGGTGGGTGAGTGAAGGGGGAGCGAGGAGAGGTGAGGGGGAGGTTACAGAGGCTGTAGGAGGGAGGGTGGGCAGCGACGGTGGGGGTGAGCGAGTGTGTGTGTGTGAGAGTGCGTCCACACTAAGCAAGCTAAATTTGAAAATGCATCTTATTCTCTCCGTGTTGGCCCTCGTTCCAGTTTTTGACGCCCCAAAAAAGCCTTTTGAAAACCTTCTCCTGCGTGGATGAATCGACATCGCGTTGTAGACTTGTGACAGACTTGCTTTTAACGACACGTTCGCATCTGTGGATCTGACATTCCTTCAGAACACTGGTTAGTCTGCAAGATGCGATTAAACACATGAGCATGAAAAGCGCCACCGCTGCTAGTCAGTCAGTCTCCGAGCTTCTTCCTGCTCTCCGCACTGGGCCGTTTACTACCCACTGGCGTTTTCTTCTCAGGAGCGGACAGTATTTCATTCAATAAAGGAGTTAACGGGGGAAAAAAAGCTATGAGAATTAACAAGCCTGCTTATGGTCTGTTTGCAAGTTGCTTGGTCGCTAACATGACAATAAGTATATCGAGTACAAGCCTTTGTGTTGGGGCCTGGTCGAAGGCTGTGTGGCAGTAAAGTTCAGAAGACAACTTTCTGTCGTCTTTAATAAACGTCTCTGTGATCACTCATAAAATGTCAATATAGCTAATCACATAATATAGGTGCTGTCATTAGTATTTATGTTTTTAATTTGAATTTTTACGTCTCAACGCAGCGGTGCAGTTACTATTCACCTAGTTAAAAGGTAGAGGATCAAGTCGCTATTTTAGGCTAATTCTGACAACAGGAAAGGGGAAACATGTAAAAGGAACTGAATTGTGAGTTTGGCTGTATCGAAATGATCGTGGAGAGCAGCAGGTGACAGATAACGCGGCTATGTCAGTCCAGTTAAAGTGTTTCGGTATGGATGGAGCGAGGTCACAAGTCGTTTTCAAATGTAAGCTGCGTTTTCAGAATTAGCCGCCTTCTTCTGGACACAGTCTGAGTGAGCAAGTGAATGAGCGAAGAAAGGGAGAGAGAGAGAGAGAGAGGGAGTGGGTGAGTGCATGGGGGATGGAGGATTGCAGGGCTCAAGGTAATCTGGGGAGTTAATGCAGCTTAGAGGGACTGAGAGTGGGAGGGAGGTAGAGAGGGAGAGAGGGGGAGTGATGGCAGAGGGAGAGAGAATATAAAAATAATAGGGTCAGCAGGGAAAGAGAGGGAGAGAGAAATAAATGAAGATGTATCAGAAACAAAAGCTGAAGCAACTGAGGATGGGGAGAGAGAGAGAGTAAAAGTACAGGGAGTGTAAAAGCTGGAGAGATAGGAGAGTGGAGGGGGAGAGAGCGAGCCGAGTGAGTATGTGAGATAAAGAGTGGGCTAATGAAAGGTAGGGTGAAGCTGAGCGAGTTGGCGGGTAGGAGGGAAGTCGACAGAGAGCGAGAGAGAGAGCGAGAGAGAGAGAGCGGGGGAGAGGTCTGCATGGGGAAAGAATGCTGGGTGGGGAAGGAAGGCAGACACGCAGGGCTTTGTGCTAAAAGCAACGAGAGGGAGATGGAGAGATTGAGAGAGAGGTTATGTCTTGGCTTCGTGCGCAGGGGAGGAACTGGTGAACAGGCACGAGCCCAAAAGCAGCGTCCAGCCCGGTCCAGGGTCGTATTTGAAGGGTGAGGTGAGAGAGAGAGAGAGAGAGAGAGGTTGAGAGGAGGGATAATGGAAAGTGTAGGAGGAAAACGACAAAGACTCTGGGTGGGGATGCTGTACAGAGCCTGTGGTTTATTGGTGTGTGCGTGAACACACTCCTTGACTCACAATGACCAGCTCATTTCAACCTTTTTTTTTTTCAAGACAAACGAACTTGCTTCAAGAATTGTTTGCCCTGATGAAGGTGTTAGTGACAAAATGCATGTCTTCATCTTTAAGTAACTGCATTGGACTTAAGTGTGCAGAGCTTTGCTTTATCCATATTTTATGTTTTGGCCTTCGTGAACGTTAGCATAGTTTAGCATTGATTAGTATCAGACAAAAATAGGCAGATCACTGCCTTATTCAAGCACTTGTTTCTAGAGACAAGTGTATAAAACAAGTTAACTTATAATAATACAGTAGGTTTACATAATGTTAGTGCACTGGCAGATATTTCCACTTGTTTTAGGAAAAGAGGACTTTAAGAACAATTTTGTGTATTGGTTTGCTTGGTTGTCAAGAAACCTGTCCTCGCACTCCAAAAACAAGACAAACAAGTGCCGTGGAGACCACTCTGGAGCCCCCATCAAGCGGCTGCCTAACAAATGTACAAAAACACAACACATGAAGACAAGACATGCAATCATACGCATACAGTCACAACAGGCAAGAGAGCAGATGACCAGTACAAGAGGTTCCTTGACAAACACTGAATGTCAGTGTGCTCCGTCCACAGAGGGACACTCCACCGAGCAGGGAGCAGGGGGTATTATATGTTCTGTGGAGAGCATTAGTGTGCTGTCGGGCTGCCCAGTGACCAGAGAGGCTATTGCCCCTCTCCCCTCTCTCTGCTCATCTCTCCCATCTCATAACATTAAGACTGTGCCTCTGTGCTTGTATCCTTGGCAACCTGCCTCCAACAATGGAGAGAGCTCTGGCCTCAGCATGGGAGGAGTACGGTGCCATGGAGAGGAAAAGCAAGGCCGAGGGAGATACAGAGCGATGGAAAACTGGCAGGAGAGGCTGGGCAGAAAGGGAGAGGGAAGCATTTGTCGCACGCGCTTGTGCTCGGTCAAAACGAGGGAGCAGCGCGAAGGGTTAAAGAGAAGAAGGGAGCGAGACGGATGAGGTGTGGGTGAGGAGGGAGCCAAACCTGTGCAAGCTGCAAGCTTAGTGTTAGTGGATCAGTGGAGATCTGTGTCAATCTTGAGCTGATAAAAGTTGGCCAGATCCCAAGACCAAGGCAGGACAGATCTGGACCTTGAAGCTCATACCACTCCACGAGCCTCTCAGCAATCCAAAGCCTGTGAAGATGCCACCAAAATAGAAGATGGCCTGACGCAATCTGACTCTAATTCCGTGATCAGAGATCTGCCGCTGCAGTCAACGTGGAGATGATTTTGCACAATGATTGCGTAAATACAAGTTTGATTTTATTTGTTTTGGAGCAATATTTGTCTGCAAAGTCTAACTGTTCTGCAGGGGGAAATAATGTGGGAGTCAGTGCAAGAGAGATGAAATTGCCACAGCATGCTCCCTCTATGATAAGTAAGAGGTAACAGTAGAACTCACACTGTGTGGACAGAGGGGAAAACCAGAGCGAGGGACACATGCATACAAAGGACTCTGTTCATCTTCTCTTCCCCCACTGCAGCCGAGCTGAGCCATTGAGATTAATTGCTTATGATCAAATCAGCAGAAGCTGTGCAAATTAAAGAGCGGTCCACCCACCCCACTACCACCCCTCCTCCCTCACCTCCGCAACATCTCCCACCCACCCCTTAGTTAGAGCCAGTGGACAGTGTGTGTGATGAGCCCCAGCGCTTATTCAAGGCTACAAACGTGTCATTTCCTCTTTCCACCAGAGAGGAACATAGAGCTCAGAAGGGGCTCGAAATGGAGCAAGGGGTCAGTCAAATGGTGCAGGAGCGTGCACACGCACACACACACACACACACACACACACACACACACACACACACACACAGTGCTCTGAGCAGAACTACTATCTGATATCTCACCCCGCTTCTCAAAACTGCTCCTCTCCCTGCTTCTCCCTCCCTCTCCGACTCTCTCATTAAGAAGCCATTAGAGAGAAGGGCAGTGTGAGAACACATGACCCCTTCCTAACCCCTGTAACACACCCCTGAAAGGGAGGGAGGGAGGGAAAGAGCGAAAGGGGCAAAAAATATAAACAGAGTCAGAAAGCAAATGGGGAGGGAGGAAGGGTACAATAAAGAGGGTGAAAGGGAGAGATGCGGTAACAAAGAGAAAAAAGGGGGAAAGTTGAGAGTATATGTAAGACAGAAATATGACAGAAATATGAAAAAAGTGAGCAGTGAGAGATTAAACAAACAAAAACAAAAAAAAAACCCTACAGGGGACACAGGTACAGATAAACAGTAGAGATGTCTGAAATGATGTTTGAATTTCATTTTTTCCTAAAACATGTAATATCTGGTTATACAACAAGACAATTCCAGTGTTTCAAATGCAGCTTCTGGTATTTTTTTTCTAGTAGCAAGTGACGTCAATTCACGTCATGATCATCAAGAAAATGCAAAACATGGTTTGAAAAATGTAATTGCACTGCAAAAATATCAATATCTCACTGTACTGGAAGATCTTTTTGCACTTTACACTCATAAAATATTTCTTAAGATGATTAGACGTGCTGTTTGCAGTGTTCCAGTGTGCTCAGTGGAAGGTTAGAGGATGAAAACATGGCAGATAGAATAGGTATGTATGAGTCAGAATGGAAGAGAGAGGTAGAGAGGCGTGTGATAAGTACGCTGTGACTTTAGGAGAAGGGGATAATTTGGGAGTGGAGGGAAAGACGGCTAGGCTGCTTCCTCAGTCGGACACAGGAATGTAGAGCGGGCGGATCCCAGTGCGTGTGTGTGTTTCTGAGTGTATGTGTGTGTTTGTGCCAGACAGGAATCCCTAACCCCCACAGACTCCGGCTCCACTTATCAAGGCCTGAACAGAGGGGTATGGAGGGGGTCTGGGTGTCCTGCGCTATCATATCCACCTCTAACCCCCATTGCTCCCTTTCTCCTCTCCTATGCAACACACACACACACACACACACACACACACACACACACACACACACACACACCAAACCTTGAAGCTGGATGTCTCTGAGGCCAGAGGAACTATGGGAAGGCCAAACAGTCTCACCACGAAAAGAAAAAAAAAAAAAAAAAACCTGCCAGGGTCACAGACAATTACACCATATACACATGCAAACACACATTCTGTCTCTCTACCTCTCTATATATCTCTTATGCTTTCCCACACACACACACACACGCTCACACATACACACACTTTTCTCTAGCTTTTCTCAACAGTCATCACCTTCCATCACTGAAGTGTTCATTCATTCACTCTGAATTCACTTTTCTTTTTCCACTCAGGGACACAACTTTGAAAGCTGTAGTATCAACTGGGGAATTAGAGTTAATAATAATAAAAAAAAAAAATAAAAAAAAAACCTACGGGTACCCCCGCTGTGGGAGGTCCCACCTGAAACAAGCCCATGACCCATTTTAGATCCAGAGATAGGAGGGGGAGCGGTGGGGGCTGAAGAGATAATAGAGAAAGTGCAGAGGAGCTCAAATAGTTCAGATGAAGTTACTTCTTTGCATGCTGCTGCTGAAGTATGTGAGGAGGAAAGAGTTGCAAGAAGGGAGGCGGAGGAAGGTGGAAACAATGAGTACAGGCGGGCAGGTGATCTGGGGCAAAGGGGTTCGGGGGAGAGAGGGGGGAGATAGCAGGAACAAAGGAGAGTTTGGTCTCTTTTTTTTTTATTAAAATCATCATATTTAATGAGAAAAAGCAGAGGATAGAGCTCAAGTCCTGATGTTACTTCCTGGTTAGCTGCTGTTCCACAAGCCTCGGTAACTCAGTGTAACTGATTAAGGGTTTTTTCCATCTGTCTGAAAAAATGAAAGTGCAAGTTAAGTGAGTATCCACTACAAGGGTTGCTATTAGAATTTTAACAAAATTAAACTTATTCCTGAGGTAAATATCTGGCTCTGAAGCTGCTAAATGCTCCACTGTGTTTTGACTGCTGTTCGGTGCTGAACAGGTAGTGAACAGTGGGGTTTTTTTTTTTACAGCTGAAAACAGTTGATGAGACACCGATGAGAGTGGTGAGAGTGAACCAAAACAGTAAAGTTGTGGGCTGGAGAACCAAAACAATGAGCTTAGATTTTGGGTGATAACTTTCTGTGAGTTTGTCACTATGAGCCACCCCATTCACATTGTACATAGTTATCTGATTCATTGTTAATACAGAAATATTGACTATGACTAAGATAAGAGGAAGTACGTTTTCTTACTTTTGGAACAGAATCTGGAAGTTCCAGTTTTACACAAGCAAACACAAACACACACGCTCACAGAGCCTACTTATGAGGAGGAAGTTTAACCCACAGCCCGGAATATATTTGAAGCCCATGGACTCAATGTGAAACCAAACACACACACACACTGGCACACACACATACTGTACAAGCAGCGGCCATTGCTCCAGTGTACGAGATGAGTAAAAACAGAAGTGACAGTGTGAATTGACGGGATGGAGAGGAAGGTCCAAACAGACAGAGGGAAGGAGGGATAGAGGAGAGAAGGAGGGGACAAACAGTTGTAAAGGACAGATAGTGGCTTCCAGGACTGTCTTTATCGCCTCTATAACTATCAAACCCAAAAAGAACCACACACATGTACACACACACACACGCACACACACACACACACACACACACGTGTATGTACACAACCCAAGCCATAATTGTCCCCTGTGGTGATTTTGGCCTCTCCCTCCTAGTTTCTCATTGCTGTTGGCCAACTCTTCTGTGCCTTTAACACTTTCTTTTTTTCCTCTTTTCAAAGAGAGAGAGAGAGGGGGGGGGGGGGGGGGGGTTGGGGAGAGTGGGGGGGTTGACACAAGAGAAGGAATGAAGGATGAAGGAGAAAGAGAGGTCTAAAGAACGGAGGAGTGGAGAGGTGTGGAGGGGTGTGACGGCGGAAAGGGGGAATGAAGGGGAAGGAGGAAAAAGGAGAGAATGAATGTGTAAGAGGAAGGGAGACTTTGCCCTCCAGCGGGAACACTCCCACGATTGTGTGTACATGTGCGTCCATGCATGTGTGTGTTTGTGCGCGAGCTGCGTCCCAGCCAAACCGACACACCCACAGGCTGTAGACCTCTATATCCTGTTCGGGTTGTCCGTTTGTCCAAACATCATGCACCCCCCCCCCCTCTCCCCTCTCCCCTCTCCACCTCCTCCTCGTCGCTCCCCTTTTCGAACTGGTCTGACGGGGGTAGAGGCCGCTGAGGGACTGGGTACGGTAAATAGAACAAAGCCACCTTTCTAAAATAAACAGGCTGGGGAAAGAGGAACTTCAGGTTGATTGAAAATGAGAGAGAAAGAGAGCACAGCTCCAGCCACTGGCTTACTGTACTGTAATGCACTTTTTTTTTTTTAAAGGTTTCTGTTTCTTCCTGTCAGTCAGTCTGCCAGTGTATATGTCCGCTTCTCTTCCTCTCACATACACACACACTTTACTAGTCTCAATATCCCGGCTGCTTGTGCTCGACTAACTCTCGGTGAATGCTGGGTACAGTGTGACACATAAGCCACAGTGAGCAGTGCTGCCAGGCTCACGGCTACAGGGCCCATTACTGGCTATCAGATCACTGGAGGAGAGAGGAGAGAGGCATCCTAGCTCACATCACATCACATCTCCATCTCATATCTCCAAAAGAGGAGCCTTGTCACGGATCTCCCATCGAAGAAGAGGAGGAGGAGGAGGAGAAAGAGGTCTAGCTCATATGTAAGGCTCATCGTTTTCAGATTTTACAGGTTTGCCATGAAAAATACCAGAATTTTTAAAAAAAGGAGCACACTAGGCTTTAAGCTCCGATACACCAAAAACTTATGTTTCCTGCTGTAAAAGGGAAACTGATCACCGCACTTACAGCAATCAATATCCAACCTGCTTGTCACAGCTGGCAAATGTCATCAGATTGTGAACAACCTCAGAGCGATTTTCACAGATTGTTTTATTTGAATACTTTTTAGAGGCTTTATCTAGTAATTCACAGGCAAAAAGGGGAAAAAAATGTGTTAAAAAAAACAAAACATAATGTTGTGCATCCTCTTCCCGTTAATCATCTCGGGACCTCTCAGATTTATCTTGCAACCCTTTGCGCCGGTTCTGGGCCACTGGCTTAGACAATGCTTCAAATAATAGAAAGTGAAGAGAAAACGGGAGAAAACACAAATGCGCTGCTTATTACTGCTCAAACCTTAAGTAACACAAAATATAAATGGTTAAATGTTTGCAAGGTGATTAGTATTTTAAAAATCAGTCTTGACCTGGATTTTTTTTTACACACAGAAAAATTTGTAGTGATTTTTTTACCGAATAAAATTCAAATGTAATGAGCTGAAAAACTGATATGAAGGAGGAGGGAAGCAAAAGGAGATGGCTCAGGTATTATCTTCTCTTAAAGATGGCACTGATATTAGAATAAATAACTGGGCCAAATAATGGAGGATGCCAAGTGTTCTCACGTCTGAGTCTATAGATGTGTGTTTCTTTCTTCTAGTTACAGCAAAAGTAAAATATGGCGATATGTAAATTACTATGTTGTACTTCTCCCGCTTTTACCAATAAAAATAGTTGTCAAAAAAAAAGAAGACGTGTGATCTACAAGCTGCAACCATTCATGTACATGTGGAGCATGTGTTTGAAGTGTGTGTGTTGATATATGGGGGATGAGTTTTAGCTGTGGGGGTTCTGCTATGAATGTTCAACCACAGAAACCTCCTGACCCACCCACCCCTGCGCTGTGCCAACAGGACATCCTGTCAGGATGCATTCTGGGTAGCTTAATTCTTAGACCTGAGTGATCAATGCCAAGAGATGTGTGTGTGTTTCCAGCTTGAATGAAATGTATGGGTTGTAATTTTTTTTTTTTTTATCTGCAGGTGTTGTGAATGTGTTTATATACCTGCGTGTAAGCCAGTGGGTGAGTGTGTAGAGTATATGCGTGTGGGCCGTGGCTGACTAAAGCACACACATGGGCCCAACCCAGGTGCCCTCAGGGTGGGATGGCTAATCTTTAACCCCCCACGCATACACAATACACACACTCCTCCTCCTCCTCTTCTCCACCCAGCAATCCTTCTCTGGCCTGTTCCAGGGGCAGGAGGTGGAGAGGTGGGGGGTGCTGACGTTTTGGAAAAAAGCCACAGTCAGTAGTGGGGAGGGGGCAGCTTCCTGTCCAAAATGGCTCTTTTAAAGCCACAGAATTATAAATAGAGCAGGTGTCAGTATTGAGAACTGAGAGAGAGAGCTGTGAGAGTAAAAGACAGACAGCAAGAGTGTGAAAAATTGTGTGAATGTGTGTGTGTGTGTGTGTGTGCGTGTGATGGCGGCGGAGTAGGAGAAGGGGCTTTTAGCTGGTGGACTGCCCATAATGTCCAGCAGGATATGAGGTCATATGACAAAGATGGCTGGTGGGCGGTGAGAAATGATTGGTTACCACGGTGATAATGGAACTTTTTTTCTGTTTAATTTAGTGTGGACCGAAGTGGAGGCTGACATGAGTGACAGAAAGAGGAAAAAAAGGGGGGAAAGAACAGTATTTTAGTCACAAACCCCTAAAAGAAAAAGAAAAAAAAGGATTCACCCCACAATTGAGAGATGAGGGGAAACTGAATGTGTGTATGTGTGTTGGGAGGGTGGTAGCAGGGGACAAAAAGGGGAAAGAGAGGATGGAGGGAGTACGGGAAACTGAGGGAGGTGGGGTGAGCAGGCCACAAAAGTCAATAGGGTGGGAGGAAAGGGCTGAAATCATCTGTGCAGTCAAAGGACAAAGAGGCAGAGCAAACAGAGGGTGGGGGAGACAGAGTGAGACACCAGGCGAGGCCTGGAGTACAAAGACAGTGAGAGACAGAACTGATAATAGACTGACTGTGGAAGAAGTGAGAAAAATGAACCGGGAGCCACAAAAAAAAAGAGAAAGACACAGATAGAGAGGAGAAAATACAGGGGGAGAGGCCTCAACATGATGTAGTTATCTAACCCATAGCGTGTCAAGCACTAAGCCAAGAAGAAAGGGGTTAAAAATTAAGTCCACACAGTCTGAAATATTAAATCTATTTTGGTTTTTAATGAAGGAGGAGTGAATTAGGGAGGAAATATGAGAGTAGATTATTAAACCGAAAGCGAGGAGAAGGGAGAGAAAAAAGTGGAGAGGTGTGCGAGGGGTGAGGGGGTTGAAATCTGTTCACGGTGTTTTAAATATTAAACCTATTTCAAGTTTAATGAAGTGCAAATACTATGGGGAGAGTCTTAACTGGAATACAGAGAGGAAGGGGGTGAAAGGGGGATCCGATTCATTATTTCAAGTGTTCACCTTTAGACTGCCGAGACTTGGGGAGAGGAGCGAAGGGAGAGCGAGAGAGAGAGAGAAAAAGAGATAGAAAGTTTACGAGGAAGTGCAAACGAGAGGGCAGTTTTTGAGAGCGCCCGTCTGTGGGCCCCAGGTGAGTCCAGAAGGCTTCGGAGCTCCAGAGGATGAAGGTCTGAACTCAAACAAGCCAAAACATGCAACGCTCCCGAGCTCACAGGAATAAACAGGACAGGGTTCTACGGAAAAAATCACTTTTTTAGTATGTCTCTGTGGATATGTGTGTGTGTGTGTGTGTGTGTGTGTGTGTGTTTGTGTGTGTGTGTATGTGTGTTTGTCTGTGTGTGTGTGTGTGTGTGTGGTTGAGGAGGGGAACTCTGAGGCCACAGAGCAGAGAGGAAGAGAGTCAGATAAAGATGTTGGATTTCAAAAAAGATTCTCGATGTAATCAATGTGCAACAGCTAGAGGGAAATGGAAAGAACAGCCCACGTGTGATTGAACTGTTCACGTCTACATAATCAGATGCTCTAAGCTGTGTGTGTGTGTGTGTGTGTGTGCGTGCGTGTGCATCACACCGGCCATGTACCAGATTGCCAAAATCCCCCAAGCTGCCACTAAAGGTCACCATGTGTGTGTGTGTGTGTGAATGTTTTTTTTTTAATATCAGTAAAAACAACAACAACAAAAAAAACCCACAACATAAAGTATTTCCATGCGGTTATTATGTGGGATAAAGATCAAGTTGGCGTTTGCCCCAAGTATAAAAGAAATAGGAAAGTAATCAATCATTGACTCATGTTTTCACCAGCTCGGGCTTCTTCTCAATTCTGAGAATGAAAGTGCCACATAGACAGTGATCTCTTTTGAAGAGGTGACACCAACTTCATTCAAACAAATGACATCAGTGTATAGGAAATAGTGAAAAATTCAAATAGCAGATGGTAAGGCCTTTGTTGACACATTTACAGAGTATATAATCCATATTTTAGAAATACTCAATGATGAATTTCAAGCAATTATTTCCTCATATATAACTCTTTCATTGGATGTACAGTACAGAGTCTGAAAGGAATTGAACAAGTATAAAGACTGAAATATGACGCCAGTATAGAGGAGCATACTGTATTTTAGCAAGGATGCTAATATAGAAGATAGCATATCTAAATTGATATAATACAAAGTCTTGTCTGGAATGTGATATGGATGAAGTCTGTGGTATTAAGTCAGAAGATACAACAGATAGACTTACTTATTTTCTTTATTGATCAGTCTGGTGATTATTCTTTCAATTAATCGATTCATTGTTTAGTCTCTAAAATGTCAGAAATTAGTGACAAATGCCCGAGATGACATCTTCAAATTAGTGGTTTTGTATGATTAACAGTCCAAAAGCCAACAATTTTAAATTTACAATCAAACATAACAGAAAAAAGCAGCCCATCCTCACATTTGACGATCACTCATCGATTAATCGAGTAATTGTTTCAGCATTACACGGATAACAAGAAGAGAGAGGGTGATGTGATGCATCAAGGGCGAATATACTGAATTATTTGAAAAAGGCTTGACTGTAATTTTCAAAACACCTTGTCTTTGATTTGCAGATGCTTTTTAATTCAGGTCAGGAAGAAGCAGCGGGGACCAAACTAAAAATAATTTCAGGTAATTATTTAAAGGTTTACGACATAAGCAGGCAGAAGCAGGGACTATTTAAAACTCTCCTCCTCAAAAATTGTCACCTCTAATATGGTGTTGTGCAGAAAAATATACGCACATGATCAGATCACTGGAATGACTATGCAAGCGGCACCGATTTCTTCTCCCTAATTCAGATGTAAGATTTCAAATATTTGTGTCGACAGACAAGGTGAGTGTAAGAAAGAGTGAGATCAAGCGTTAGCGTGAGAGAGAAAAAAAAGGAAGTTGAGTGCTAAGCGGCCTCAATAATGACACCAAGTGAACACAGCAGATGTTTGCAAGGGAAGGGGATCTGAAGAAAACAAATCCTAATTCCTGCAGCTGTTTATGTCAACATGGGCACACGGCATTTTCATACAAACGCTTTGAAACCCCTCTGCGTTAATACATTGAGCCTTCACACCCTATATTATCCTTATATTACAAAATAATCCAGTAAAATCCTTTTAGACAGCCCCTGTGTTGTATGTAATATTAGCGTTTCTAATAGTAAAGCATGGACACAGATCACAGATGAATGAGAGAAAGAAAGAGAAAGAGAGTGAGTGTGTGTCTAAGCACTTCTCATCAATAAGGAATGAAGCAATTAAGCTAATCTCAGACTGAAGGTGCCCTCTCTCCTTTATACATACCATACCCCTTCATGGAAACCAACAACTGGACTTCACTAACATTAGCCCCACCACACACACACACCAAAAATGTACTTATGTTAAGATTATGATCCTACACTATGCCCCAAATATGAACATTAACCCAAAACTTAATGGTAGAACAAACCCTAAACTTTTCACCTACCCCTAAACAAAGAGGACCCATTATACTAATGATAAGTTGATTAATTAACCTCTCTCGCTCACATCTTGATGTGCTAAGGGAAAAGCACAGGTGTAATTAATATGGCTGCAACTAACAACTATCTTCATTATCAATTAACCTGCCGATTATTTTCGCGACTAATCGATTAATCATTTAGTCAGTTTAGTTAGTGGAGTCCTTATTTCAAATATTACAGCAAATCAAATCTTCAATAAAGTGATAACATGGCGTTCTATGGCAGTCGCACTGAGCTTGATAGCATTCTGCTAAACAATACGAGCCACAGACCCTGAATGACAACCCGCATTAGCTTTCCTAACTCACAAACATGAACACACGTCTTGTCCTGCACCTTAGCTTGTTGACTGAGCCGCCAATCAAACAGTGCACCGCTAACGTCAGTTAGCGGGCTAGACAGCTAATTAGCTGCTCAGCTAGCAGCACATTAAACAGCATGTAAACGTACCTGAAAATGTCACTTTGGTTCGGTCGGATGCCGGTTTGGTTGTTGCTCTTCAAAATACCTGTCAAAAACATGCTGTCTGTCCATGACTTGTAGCTACAGCAGTTTGCCCCCGTTCCGTGCCATGTAACACCGGTAGCCTGCCAGCTAATGTCAATCAAACAAGCCTTTTTTCTTCATTCTAATAAAACAAAACTATTAACAGTACATTTTAAAACCCTGTTGACATTATTTTTGCCTGTAAAGAGGGATAATTAAATGTGATTTTAGTTGGACTAACGGCTGCATTCAATGTAGGAGTGTCACATTCAAGGTCCTGATATTGTGCGTGTTATCTCACTGTCATGGCTTGCAGAGCCATTGTTAGTTTATTAATTACAACTGTGCCTTTCCTAATGTGAAAATTAGTTGGCTTAAAAAAAAAATTCATCAACAACAATTTTGATAATTCATTAAAAAAAAAAAACATTTTCTGGTTCTCAAGATCCGTTGCTTTTCTCTGTTTTAGGTCTTTGTCAATAATTTGCTTTTTATTTGCTCAGATGAACTTGTCCCACACACCAGTAGAAATAATGAAGTAATATTTAAATGAATGTATTACTTGTATTACTCTCATGCATTTTATTGCCCAAAGCACATGATAGTAGACGTGCCATGTTACACGTCATCAAAATAATGCAGCTGGGTCTGATATTTGCAGGGGTAATCCAACAATCGCAAAAATATTAACATGTTTTATATTTGTTTATTTTATTTGTTTTTATTCATTATCAAGTTAATATAAAAAATTGTGGAAAATATATACCGTGACATACCTATGCAGTAGCTATTTGCTGTTTACCTTCCTTGCAATGGTGTGAAATGTTGTATTTAGGAACTTTAAATAGACTTGTACATCACTCTCTAATTCCCTGGCCCTTGCATATGCCTGTACAACTGATTTGGATCTTCTACTGCAGGTGACAAAATCCTGGACTTAAGGAGACTTAAGTCTTAAGTGGACAAACTCTCATAAGCCCTTATGGATCCTGTGTATTTTTACCCTCACCTGATCAAAGTAAAAACAAAGGCTTTTTATTATAAGAATTTATGGCCTCCCATGGTACAAGAACAAGAGCACTCCCGCAAACAAAACATCACACCACCCCCCATACAGCCTCTCTGAGCTCCCAGACCAACAATGACCTCGCTAAACCTGTTCAGCAATCCCCCAAACCTTCCCTAAACACACAGAAACCACCTCCTGCAGACTGACTCAACACCCAAGAGTGAAACATATCCTCACTGTCCTACACTACCGCTCTTGAAAAATCATGTAAGCCCACCGGTAATTTGATATTTTACTGCTAAATGGCAAGGTCAACCCTCTGAAGGAGACCCAAATAGTTGATAATGTCATGATACAGCGACTGGCATTTCCTCCTTCCCCCACTCTTTGCCATTCTGAACCCAGTCTTGAAACCCAGATGAGAGTGGGGATAAATGTTTTTTTTTTTTTTTTTTGGCTAACAACAGGTGAGTCTACATCGGTAGCAACACTAGACTTCCTCTAACCTTCAGATGAGAAAACACATCTCTTGGTAATGGCTGCTTTACCACAGCCAGACTTCTACCTTGTGCCACAGTACAGAACTATGGAGTGCGCTCAATGGTGCCATTGATTTTGTGAGTGTAAGTCATGCATATATAGGTGACTCTGAAGCTCAAGATAAGATGTACTGTATTTGGGCACCGTAATAAGGTCTGACATAGGTCACAAAATCTGGGACTTAGGACACTTCGACCTCAGCGGACAAACCCTCATAAGCTTGTACGGATACTCACGGATCCTCTCCACACACTCTGCCTTTCTATTTTTGTCTGTTTTCCTTTTCTATCTCATTACCCCTCTCATCTGCCACTCTCTCTCCAGCACCTCTCCCTTTTCCCTCCTCTCGCCCTTTCCAGAGGTCCTTCCCTAAACCCCAGAGAGAGGGGGAGGAGCCTAGGATGGTGAGGACGCGCTGGTAATCCGTGCAGTGACCCAGGTCAATTCAATTATCCTGTTTTCTTTCGCTGCGCGACGCGTGTGCCCATTTCACAGCCAACTCCCTTAATGCGCCCAGGATTAGCTTCTCTTACTTTTAATGATCTACCTATCGACGCCTTGGGCCCCACAGCGCACACACAAGAGTGCGCACACACACAGACACACCTTGACACATGCACACACACACACACACATATATACACACAAACACACACGCAGCCAGGTAAGTGTTTTTTATGCATTAGTTTTAGTGTAAAGGAATTCACTAAACTATTCTGCAAGGCTGAGGATCAAGAGAAGCATTCTCAAAATAAATGTGTGCTTGAGTGTGTTTGTGTATGCATTTGCTTGTTTATGTGGGTGTGTATGTTACATAAACTGCAGTAAGAAGAGGATTGTATTATCCATCTGCATTTACCCAGGCTTCACCTCACACCTCCAAGATTTGAGATAATCATTTTAGGCCTAACACGTTAGTGGAGAAGCCTGCTAATCTCAACCCCGGAGGAGGAAAAAGGGCATTTTATGCTAGTAAACTGTGCGGATGGCTGACATGCACTGAAATATGAAAGCGCAATTCAGAGTATAAAGCACACATGGACTGTAAAGGCACACTCTGTTGAACTTGAGTTCAATAAGTCCACATAGCAGTTTGATCGCTTCCATGTAACTGCTGCTCTATTGGTTAGAAGGTGTCTTAAAGGAAAAGCACCTTAGATTAGATTCTACTGAAGTTAGGTGTTGAGACGACACGCTCACTTCATTATCTAGCCTAATCTTATTATCTCACCAGTCATTCACTAATTACATAACTGGATAACCAAAGAGGGTGACATTACAAAACTGCAGCAGGTGTAGGAAATGCTAAAGTCATCAAATCAGCACCACAAAGTCCTTTCCATGATGGAGGTGCAAGTCTGCTTTCTTTTGGCCTCCATCCATCCTTCCAGTTTTGAGAGCTCGTCCAAGTTAAATCCGCCTCCTATTGTGACACTAAACTAATGATCTAAACAACAAATCCACTATAAAACTCGTGGCTTGCCTTCACCATTGACCCTGAAACTACTGCAAACAGTCAGTTTTGCCCAATTAGTTTGAAAACATAAATCTCTGTATGGCAGAAAAAAATTGCAGTAGCACTGGAGACAGTAAACACTGTAAGAAGCAGGGTTTTCAGCCTTACCTGGGATATCCTGTCCGTTGTAGTTCCATCCAGCCACAGCCAGCATGGAGGGCAGAGGAGATCCAGGCCTACTGTCCCTGTCTCTCTCCCTGTCCCGCTCTCTGTCCCAGTTCCTCTCAGCCTGCTGGGTAATATGTCTGACTGTGTCCTTGTTCTTCCTGTTCTTCCTCCGCCCTGACCCTGACAGGGGTTGCCAGGGTCCCTCTCCACCTCCTGCACCAGCTCCCCCTGCCCCTTGCTCCCCCTGGCTCTGGGCTGCCCCCCTGGGAGTGTCCCGGGGATGAGAGGAGGAGGCGGGGGACACCTGTTCCTCTTTGACGGTGACAGGCCTGTAGTCGTGCGGCCAGGCGGGCTGGGAGTCGTGACAGGGTTCCTCCTGGCTCTCATGGCTCTTGGGTGGTTCTTGGTCCTCCTTGCCATACGTGCTGCCTCCCTCGTGGCAGCTGGCGATGGCCGAGTCCCCAGAGGAGTTGGCCGGGCTCGTGCGGCGTGCCAGCCAAGGGGAGGTGCTGCGACCAGACATGATGGAGGCCAGGGCCTCAGAAGCCATGCCCACTATTCCCCCTCCTCCTCCTCCTCCTAAACCCGCTCCGGCTACACCCCCTGCTCCTGCTATACCTACTCCTCCTCCACCTCCACCTCCACCTCCTCCTATGCCAGCAACAGAGACAGCTCCCATTTCAAAGTCAGCCAGCTCATCGGCCATCTCAGAGCGGATGCTGATGTCCAGCGCAGCCTTGATGAAGCTGTGGCAGGCCTGGACAATGTCTGTCATCTGCAGGTAACTGGCGGCTGACATGACCTCGATCACGTTCTTACTGGTGAGAGCGAGGTGCGCGGAGTACATGAAGTCCAGGATGGCTTTGAAGCCTGTCGCTGTGACAATGTCCAGGTGAGTGACAGTAGTCTGGTGGTGTGGCTCTGCCCCTTTTTTAACCTGAAGGGTGAGGAGAACGAGTGTTCACGGCAGTTTTCTTTTTTTTTTATTTCATGCAGGATATAAGACCTTTTTTAAACACAACTTCTCAGATTGCTTTATCAGCTGGAAAACACACAGAACAAAACTACTATGATCTAAGAGAGTAACAAGTACTTAACAGACTCCCTGTCCCTTACCTGGCAGTAAAGAGTCTTGAAGTAGCGTGAGGAGCCCAGGAGGACGTTCTTATGGGCCTTGAAGATCTTTCCGTCCACAATGACACAGGCATCGCAGAGGATGCCGTGCTGCCTCTGCTCATTGAGCTCTCTGAGGAGCTGACGGTAGTGAGAGGAGATCTCCATGTCCTCCTTCCTGTTGTTCATCTGTGTAGCTGAACAAAAGCCTCTCCTCCAATCGTCTGCTGGGAAATGAAAGCAGACACGCAAGAAATTAATTTAAGATGTAATGTGTCAAAATGCTGTAAGTATATCATGTAATGCACCATAAAACAATTTGACAATTTCACAAAGACCAAGAGTGACAGAAAGATACCAATGACCAATCAAATCCAAGTCGTTTTGTAAGTTTAAAGGTAAGAAAACAAGATCATCTTGGCAACATATTCAAATATTTCTACTATAAGTCCACATACAGTATATGGTTGATATCAGTGACTATATTCAAACCCCTTTGCTTAGACTATCGGTCTGATTTTAATGTAAGTGGGGGAAAATAAATTTAACTAAAAGACGAGCCAGGGTAAGGATATCTCAGTAATGAATGTGACATAAAAACAATGACATCAATAGAAACCACATCTCAACCGCTGTAGTTTGATGTCTAAAAACAGCCCCAGTAATAAATAGTCAAAAATCTCTGTGTTTAAACCGTGTCTGACAGGTTCATTTGTATGTACGTGTGTGGGGAGAGTGTGTGTGTGTGTGTGTGTGTGTGAGGGAGAGAGGGTGTGTGTAAGCTCATTAAAAATGTCAGTTATAAAGGGTAACACTTTCAGAAAAACTGTTGAAAATGAGAAAAACACCTCATTTAGTACAGGCCACTTTACCATTACATTTATCAATAAACAGCCTCAGTTACTTTGTTTTTTTCATCTCGCGTTTCGACTGTGAATATTCAATCAGGCGTCTAGTTAAGATGAAAATTCACTCTTGAACCTTCACCTCAGTGTTTCTGATCTTGCACAGTTCAGTCTAGGTTGTGAGCACAAAGTTTTTCTGAAAAACTACAAAGAATAGACCCTTAATGACAATTTGTTGAGCTGCTCAGCTCTCAGTGAATGAGGATCCAAATTTCAATATTCATTGATAGTATTCATGGTGATTTTAGAGGGACGCTGGCTTATTTTATTGTTACTCTTACAACAACAACAACAGAAAATCTCAAGATCTGAATTTTTACAATCTATCAGCCCATAAAGCTTCTCTCCTCCTGGTTCACCTCACAAATATTGATCTAAGATGTAAGTGAATTTTTCCTTGAGCATAAATAAAACATTATCACTTGTGTATTTTCCGCTGCATACAGGTTAGATGACATACGTACAAGAGGCATTTTGTGCTCACACACAACAGAAAGGGATGCAGGTGAAGGCCGCAGAGAGGGGAGAGCAGAAGGAGACAAAGGGAGATGTGCACATCACTATGTTGAACCGTTCAACGAGGTGGCGGGAAAACAAAGAGAAACCGCATAAGCCCTAGCAAACACAAACACACACACGCACTCACAGAAGAAGAAGATGAACACACACGCACACACTCAGACAAGTGCATTAGCCGGAGCATTAGCAGCCGCCGCTCCCACTCTTGTCTCAGTGAGGGCTAAATCGCGGGGACGCAGAGTGTTACCAAACGCAGCAGTGATTTGTTTTGGGAACGCCACAGCTGTCAGCTCTCATGGGCCATTCTGAGAGATGACAGCTCGGGTTGGCCAAGGTGACAGCAGCGTTTGCTCGGGGGCCGGCACACTTCAGGTCATGTTTAGCAAAGCTCTGCTCAACCTGATGGCTTGTAAGATCAGATAAATCCAGAGTGTCTCCCACGTCCACTTGGACAAACACACCTCCTATGAACAGCAGTGGACGAGCGGATGGAGTGATGGTGACAACTGCTGAAACCTCCCTTTCTCCAAAAAAAAAAAAAAAAAAAACTGTCCTGGGTCTGATCAATGCATGGCTGGCTCACAACCTTTCACTTTGATTGGCGTTTCTTTAAGCCATAGAAATAAAGAATTGTGAGGAAGAAGAAACTTGGATGTGAATGCAGAATAACAGTGTCCCTCAGAGTCTCACAAGGCAAGTTTTGACGCAAGCGTTTTTATCCTCTGGCTCACATATTTCTTAGAAAAATCTATTGATGGTCTAACCTTGAGATATTCTTCCCTTTCTGTGTTGCCCTGATGGAGGTATTGAGAGTCTTCCCCTCTCACCTTTGGAGACACACCGAGCTGCTCTAAAGACATAGCTGCTTCCTTCGTCCTCTTTCTGCTATTCTTCTTTCAGGGCCATTGGCACATTCAATTGTAAAGCCCAGTCTATAGGCTCTCTCCCAGAGCCACATAAAACACAGAAAAAGTCATTTATTCACAGAGAAATACCTCAATACTCTGCTATACATCGTTTTTTTTTTCCCGCATATCTTTAGTATTGGTCGCTCAGAGGAAGCAGTGAAAGAAAACCTGTTATACCAAATCAACAGCTGGAATAAGACTGTCATTGCTCAAGTGTTGCATTGATGTTCCTCCAACTCACAGTTTCCATCTCTCTCACCATTGTCAAAGTCCCAGTATTAATAAGGAAAAAAAACGACAAGCCCTCAAGCGAACAAACAATACACTAATGACAGCCACAGAACTGGTAAAAAAAAAAGTTTCAGTTCACCCAAACTGCAAAAAAAAAAAAAAAAAATTCTCACTTACCTCTGGTGTTACCAAGCCAAACAAATTGTTTTGCTATGGTTTTGAGATATCTGTCTCTGAGATTGCTGCCTCCACCCCCATACAAGAATGGAGTTTAACTTTTGGTGCTCAAAGCATTGGAAAAAAAAAAACATTAAAAAAAATTTTAACTGATATATCTCTTTCCAAAAACAATGTTTGTGTTACTCTGGGTAATTCACAGAACACGCTGTCAACATAGGGACTATTTATTCGGTGGAAAGTAGTTCCAAACAAAATTCAGCTCTATTGTAATCTCACAAAGGGATATCTCAAAACCTGGACAAATAAAACCAGAAGTATCTCAGCTAGATACCACTAGAGATAAGTGAGAGAATACTGTATTTCTTTGTTTTTTGTTTTTTTTTTCACTTTGAGAATCTTTACTGCAATTTAGAGACTAAGTCCGGTAACTGAGACTCAAGTTCACTCGTCCAACTTCTCATTCTGTGTCGTAATGCAAAAGAACTAATGATAATGTCAGTGTGGCACTGCACTCTGATACTTGAGACCATGTTTTTCTAATGGAGTATAAAACAGTTTTGGGTAAGAATGCGAAGAAAGTGTGAGTTTATGGCGTGGATGTGTGGATTGCACTCAAAGACATGTTAAATGGTGCCTCAAATTTAACAAAAACAACAATCAGTGGAGGGTAAGACAACAGCAGAACTGAGAGAGCGAGAGAGAGAAAGAGGAGAGGGAGAGGTCTAATCAGATTTATTGCTTCAACAGACTCAGAGACATACTGAGTTAGTAGATAGGCAGAGAAGTGGAACTTTAATGGAGTGCGCTCTGACCTCTAAACTCTTTGCTTGTCTAATTGGCTTGTTTAATTTCAGCATGTCAATTCCCTGCAGTCAGAGACCCCTTTTCCAGAGGAACCAATCCCAGCGCTACCCCTACTCCAGTACATAAACACCCATAAATACCTCTCTGGTGTTTATTCTGACTTTTCATTTCCTCAGAAAGCTACTCAATCTTATCCCCGTGAGCTTAGACCATCAACAAGACCAAAAACCCTCTCCCACTATCATGCGAGTACAGCCTTGATTTAAAGCACAACTCCCCCCCCCCCAGTATACACTTGAGACAAGATGGGAGAGTAAGGTAAAATGAACTTGTCAGACAATCAACTAAAGAGAGAGACAGCGACTTTTGTGTCTCATCCAAAGCATTAGCAGTCTCACCAAGGCTACAGGAACTAAAGCTTGCTTTCAGAATGTCACAGAAGAGAAAAAAGCTTTTCAGCCCTCTATGAAATTTCACTGCGGAAAAAAAAAGCAAGGAAAAAGTCATCAGGAGGCAGCCTGACAGTCTGTGCGTGCTTATATGTGGTCAGAGACGATTGTTTCAGTAAAGCGTGCCACCAGAGCTCCAAGTCCCTGTCACCCTTCTAAGGCAAAATCAAAAGTGACTGTCCTCCTTAAACCCCCCCCCCCCCCCCCCTTCCCCTCACATACACACAATCAAGAGCCCCCTTCCCCTCAAAACACACACACACATCTAGCTCCTGCCCCTAAATACACAAACACATGCAAGAACTAAAAACACACACGTTCACACGCTTAGCAGAGCCGTCATGGCATCACACCCGGTTTGTCCTGGTCACATCACAGCAAAGTCACTTTAGGCCCCGGCCAGACGACTAAAGTGATGAGACGTGTGATGGAGTGAGAGAATGGGGCTTCTTCCTTCTTGTGTTTCTCTTAATGCAGCCTGTCCCTCCGAGCCACTTCTCTGCCTCCTTGACCGCACAGGACCGAGGGGAGACAGAGCGCAAGGTCCTTCTGGATCAAAGGCAGTGCAATACTTTGTTTGTACTTTGGGTTTAAACACGGACAGCTTTCACAGCGGGCCCATGCTGCGATTTCACTAGATATTCAGGTATCACACTGGATGAAGATGTTACAAATGGAACATCTTCACACAGGTGCCAATACAAAACTCCCTTGGAGCACACTTTCTCTTTGGTAAAAAAAAAAAAGTCTCTTGATTCAGTCCTCATTAACATTCCTGTCACCAGGTACAAGGTTTAACTGGCTGCAGGTTCCTCCATGTATGTTAGCACTGTCCGAGCAGTTTCACAGAGTTTCAATTATTTTTTATTTTGAATTAAGGGATTTTCAGTTGGCCAGGGCAAATTATCATTTAGTGGCCAGTGTGCTGCTCGCAAAATTGCCACCCTCAGCTAATCACTCCACACACAAATTGTGGTCCTCGGCTCAACAAATTCTGCAATTCTGCTCATTATTTGATAAAAATGACTTCGGTTGGACGAGCATGTCAAACTGAGAGAACGCTGAGTTGCACCCCTCACGTGAGTGATGATGGTGAGAGATAAATCAAATATAGCTTATGGTCAGACTGATGACATTAAAAATAAACATTTGAAGTACATGAGCTGAGCTTTTTTTATAGATTTATGAGCAATGACACCAATTTTGCTTTTTGTTTCTCTAAACTTAAAGCTTCCTTAATCAATATTTTCATATGAACAACGGGTCAAATCACTAACTGTAATGTGAAAGATGTTGCTCGTAGTGACAAATCTGCCCTTAGCTCTACGGAACGATTCGGCCTGCAAAACTTTACTGTTATGGTTCACTCTCATGTCTTTCATAGTGTTGCTTGTATGCTACTTGCCCAGCACCAAATGGCAGACAGACAAAGTTAGTGACTAGCTGGTGAACATAGTGGAGCATTTAGCTGCTAAATGTCCCTGAATGTTGGACTTGGATTCATCAGATGGCCAGAAACACTAATCTAATAAATTCTAATGTTGCTCCATATCTGCTGGGTGTGTAAATAAGCAACTGTTAACACTGCTAACACGTTGAGCATCAATAAAGTCACAGTAAAGTCATTTCAGTGTGACTGAAAATACTGGCTGTGCATGGGGAGTCCTGTTCATGTTGAGCATCAACTTTATAAGAAGATAATATATCAATGTTGTGTTTACAGATTCTCGTAGTGGCCAAAATAATTGTTAAAGCAGAACAAATACAAAATGCAAAACAAATAAATAATACAATTGATTGAAAGAGCAACTGAGTGATGTTCCGCTCATCTTTATTTACACTTCTGTTAGACTTAGTAGCATGTGACATATATTAGTTTGTCGGCTGACTGGGGTTGTTCTGCACGGTTTGACTCGTCTGTAATCATTGTGCTGCAACAAATCACCACTCTTTACGCACCAATACGCGATCAGTTCATCTCATTTCTACGTTTAAGCATCCTCTCTTAGCAGTGATTTCCCTTCTTCTCACATTCCTACTCTTATCTTGTTGAAAATCAGCAGGGAGAAACACAGTAAAAACTGGCCAGAGATTGAACAAGTGAATGAATGCGAGGAAGAAGGAGGAGGGGACATCAAGTCAGGATTCAGTAGCCAAGAACTGGTATTTATGTTGTCAGCCATCCCAACTTCTTGCCTCAGCCACCAATTTTTATCAGTTTGGCTAAAAAAGCAACATGTTCCTTGTTGCATATTTTTTTAGTAGCGACCAGCACGCTATCATACCATAGCAGGCAGTTTCTGTGGAAAAAGCAAACAGTTTGGCAGGTGTGCACTAAATGAATTATGTATTATGTAAAGCTTTCAAAACAAAGTGAAATAAACGATGTTAGCCTCAAGAAAACGACATTAAGAGAATCTCTAACATGATATGCTAATGTCTATGATAAATTAAATGGTACAGCAAGAAAGAATTAGTTTTTTGCAAGAGGACTCTTTCCCATATAATGAGAGGAAAGACTGGGAAAAAAACTTAAAACGAAAAAGATAAATGATAGATTTAAAAGTCTGCTATTATTTTTAAATTCACCATCCTGAATGTGTGATAAGTGTTATTGATATTGTTTGTACATTCACAAACATGAGGACCATGAAACGTCATTGTGAACATGGGATGAGGTAACACAGAAATGGATCGAGGAGAAGAAGTAAAAAGAGCAAAGAAAAAGGTAAAGAGCCGGGAGAGCGAGAGAGATTAAGAACAGTGAAAAACAGAGAGAAAAGAGATAGAGCAGAATCGCAGAGACAGCAAGGCTAGGAAGATAGAGACAGGAGATAGAAAAAGGGAGAGACAGGAAGAGAGTGACTCAGGCAGCCAATATTTTTTAAACAGCTTTGCTTCCACTCAACTGGGCATCAAGGCCATTATCCCGGGGTTAATCCCCAATCCGACGGAGCTGGCAGCCTTCCGGGACAAGCCAGGGTGGCAGCCCATCAACAAGGCAGGCATGGACAAAAATAACACACATGCACATGACACACATACACACACACAGCCAGACACAGACAGGCATGCAAGCTGCAATTAGAAAAAAAATAAAAAATAACACAACAAAGCTATTAGCTGTGAATAGTTCATTCTTAGCTTTTCTGTCCTTTATTTTCTGTTGAAAAATAAGCAACTGTTCGAGTTTGTCTCTCATTTTATTTCCATCTTTGCGCAACTTCTTCTTATCTCGCTGCACGAAATCATGTTGTCCGTTTCCCTTGTTTCTTTTATCACACACCCTCCATCTGTCCACCTTTATTTTCTCAACCTTCCCCACCAGCTCTAATCACGCCACATTTTGCACCTCTACCTCGCTCTCCCTTTCTCCGTCCGCTCTCTGTTTCCCTGGCTGGCATCCAAGGAACCAAGGAGGAGGAAGAGATTGACTCAAAGAAGGATAGCCATGTCATGTGGAGAGGGACCAAAGAGGATCCAGGAGGCTTAGGGAGACTTAGCGCTACTCCCTTCATCCCTCGCCATCCCCCTCCATCCCACCCTGTACGCACCGCCCGAAAAACAATACCTGAACCCTCCACAGCCACGCCTGAAGACCTCCATGCTGCTCATTGCGCTTTTCGCTAGTTCACAATCAGTGCACCTGCCAAGGGATCTGCTCGCATAAGCCTCCCGTCCAGCTTATGACACGAATGTGTACAGTTCGGCCACCTTGTCCTCTCACCTTCATCCACAGAAGGTGTTAAGCCTTGAGTGATCTTATGGAAATCCAGTCACAGTAAGGATAGGATGGGATCATCCCAGAGTGACCAGGAAAAAGGGGCAACTCTAAGAAGTTAACGTTAGCCTGAACGCTGGCGGCTAAGGTTCAGCTTCACCTCGAGTTCCTACAATGAAAAGTGTCAGCGATACTATTTCACATATCAAGAGCTTTACAAAAAGGGTGAAAAATGTCATGTGTCCATCTCTTTGTTTGTTTTTTTACGTCTTTTTCTGTGTCTTCCTCCTTTACACTTGTGCATGTGGGTGCGTATGCATGTGTGTGCGTGCATTTTCTGGGCTATCTTTCTCTCTAGGCCCCTAAGCCTGCTACGTCTCCCGTGGTAGCTCCCTGACTGACGACCCGGGGCTTAGCCTAAATTCTCTCTCTATTAAAAGCTGTGAAATGCAAATAATGAAACATCTCATTACCACTGTCGGAGAACCCAAAATGAAAGGAGGGGGAGAGCGGGAGGGAGGGAGGAGGACTGTGAGACAACGAAAGAGGGTTATATGGGAGGGAGGCGGAAGAGGGAAGGTGAGAGGACAGGAGAAACGAGAACCAGAAATAAAGGAGTGGAACAAGGGGAAGAAAGGATGGGAGAAGAAAAAGGGAAAGGAGGATGTGAAAAGCAGAAGGGGGGGGGGGAGGAGAGGTGAAGGGAACAGATAGCCAGACAGTGAGTCTTTTGTTTGAAACGTGTTGCCGTTAACGTAACGGGTAGCCAGGATTGGCCACCTATGCAAACAGGGGTGGAGCCTTGATGACCTGAGCTGTGAGTTAGTAGGTGTCATTCAAATGTCAAACAACCAGTGCTGGAATCCTCCACTTATCTACTTTATACTAAAGTTTAGTGTAAAATCAGGCCATCAGTCTTGCAGCAGTCATACAGTATTTGCAAGTAATGTATCCGCTTCTCAAAAGAGCCCAAAAGAAATGAGTAGTCGGTGTATATATGTGTGTGTGTGTGTGTGTTGATTGGTCATTTTATTATGCCCCAAGAGCATTATTAGTTACTGAGTTTTACTTTTTATCTTACATTAATCAAAACTGCAGTGGCAAAACCAAATTATATGACTGTGCTTTCTCGTAATTACTTAAATTTAAGTGCACTTCTGAGACAGAAGGAGGGGGCAACTTCATATCCAAACATATCTGTGTGGTACAGGGAAGTGAAATCACCTACAGGAAGTGTCTGTATTTGGTTTTGCAGGTGGGAGGAGATTGGTGGGTTGGGTTGCAGTTGTAGGTTGCGGTGGAGGAGGAGGGGAGGAATTGGTCTCATGCGACAATGACCACGTCACCTTGTGTGGTCTGGAGCAAAACCCAGTTCTATCATTACAGTTTGGAGACTCATCTGCTGATGTACAAACTCCTTAAATAATGAAGGAAATCACGGGGAGGTGGAGTTTTAAGGTGTGTTGTCTAACTGCTGTTAGATGACTTCTGGGAACTCTGTGCGTTGTTTAAGGGTATTTTCTGGTTACCAATGCATCATATTCTTATCTTTTTGCTTTCCTGAACAAGGTTAGTAGTGTACACAGTGTCACACAATGACGTTACCTACTTATTTGGAAATTCAGGGTTTTTTTTTTTTACAATCTGTGTGTTTTTTTATTTTGGCAATTTTGGCAGCAACATTGCTAGAATGTGGGACACAAGGCGAGGACAATGAGCAGTTAGATTATTGATTTTTTTTAATCTTTCTTTGTGTATAGTATTATATTATTTGGGGTATTCATACTGTCAGTATTGTTGTTATGTCTGTGTGTATGTGGTGTTACATATATGATGTTTCAATGAACTGCCGGAATGGCCAAAGACAATTACTTTTTCTATTCAATTCTATTCTCACACAGGCTAAAACAAACCTACTATTACATCCAACAGATTTTGGAGACTGACTTTCTATCCTTATTTTGACTAATTGTACCTACATAACGTATAAACACATGAGCAATGTGGCCTACTGTATGTTGACACCCTAACATTACATCCCATCTGACCCAAACCATGGGCATTAATATGCTGCTGTTACAGACTACACTCTTTCAGAAGGATTTCCTACAAGGTTTTGGCTACAGAAATTTGCTCCCATTGCGGTCAGGCACTGATGTTAGGCAATAAGGACGGCTTGCAGTCCCAATTTTAGTTGCAGTTGCAGTTTCAGTTTCGTCCCAAAGGTGTTAAATAGGGTTGAGTCCAGGGCTCATGTCTTTGTCATGATGAAACAGGAAAGGACATTCCCAAAACTGCTGCCACAAAGTTGGAAGCGCACTATTGTCCAAAATATCATTGTAGGGTGATGGTTTCCCGTAACTGGAAGGCTGTGTTAGTCAGAAGCATGATGTGCTTTACCATTTTTATGCTGACAACACTCAGTTATATCTGCCATTAAAACCCACAGATCCTAGCAGCCTAGCAAATCTTTGAACTTGCCTCTGATATTAAACTTCTTTAGAGTTTATTCTATTTGGTCCCCCAGATTTAACCAACTCTTTTTTTGCTAATCTTGGCAATGTGCCAAATAATATTAAGCAGGCTGCCAGGAATCTAGGGGTAATATTTGATGCTAACCTCTGTTTTGACAATCAAGTAAAAAATGTTCAAGTCGTGTTTCTTCCAGCTCAAGATACTCTCTAAAATGAGAGAGAGCATTAAAAAGTTGTACATGCTTTTATCTATTCTCGGCTTGATTATTGCAAAGTACTTTACTACGTATTAGCCAGGGCTCCCTCCACTGTCTAAGTGGACAAAGAGGACACAATCACTTTATCCCCGTCCTTGCCTCCCTACTTTGGCTCCCTGTTAAATTTCACATTGATTTTAAAATCTTATTGCTTACTTGTAAGGCCTCAAACAGCCTTGCACCTACATACATCTCTGACTTATTGACTTGGAGCCCTGCTGGTTACTCCCAGGTCACGGTTGGTGACTAAAGGTGATTGGACATTTGCTATTAGAGCTCCCACACTATGGAACTCTCCGCCTGCTGAACTCAGACACACTAATTCGTTAGCTTCTTCTTTGCATTTTTTTATGCGACAAGGTATTCTAATTTAGATTTTAAGTCGCCCACTTTCAGTTTCTTCTCCAACCTGTGTGATCATCTGACTGCTCATGTTCCTTGACTTTGACTTTTGGCCATCAATAATCATGACTGCAAAAATAAATAACTAATCCATGTGGTAATTCTCCCCTTATCCCCTTCAGTTTGCTTTTCCATTCCTTTGCCTTTTCTTCTCCGCTTTTACTCAATTTTTATCACTTGCCAAATCTCAGTTATGTTTTGAAAAGCATCAAAGGGCTTTGTGCCTTAAGTGATGATGACAATATAAGGCTATGGACCGGCTCAAAACTCACATTTAACACCCACCCTGATCTCTCTCTGCCAGCGAGCCACCCAGAGTGCATGCGTGCGTCTGTGTGCATGTGTGTGTGCACGCATGCGGCTGTCCAGACCCTCTCATAGTGTAGGTCTTGACACAAAACCTGTCACAGCAAAAAAGCAAACTGTCACGACTCAACTAGACACATGACCACACAAAACACACACACAGCCTGTTCCCGAACTGGTAAAACAGTCACTGCAGTCACCAAAGGTCTCGAACACACGCACACACACACAAAGAGTGAGCACACAGTAGGGCTGGGCGGTACGGACAAAATCAAATATCATGATATTTTTGACCAAATACCTTAATATCAATATTGCGACAGTATTGTAGGGATAACTACGGGTGCTTTCACAAAATATTTACACAAAGATATTTTTGAAAAATAATCATCAGTAATGTGGATATAATGGCTAAGTGGGTAAAGGCAAATAATAGAACAGCTAGAACAGTCTGGTAAATTCAGAAAGTTATATCACTTTACTGTAATGCAGCCTTTAAAACCAGGAAAAGACAACACTTATGCCATATCACGATATTACGATATCCAAAATCTAAGACAATATCTAGTCTCATATCACGATATCGATATAATATCGATATATTGCCCAGCCCTAGCACACAGTATGGAGGAAATGAAACAAAGGGTTACCAGGTGCAAGAAATGTAAAAAATGAACATATGGTACAATGATACCAGTCCTAAAGTAATAAACGTCCAATCACTCAGAACAAGAACTGAAAGCTAATTGTTGTTTGTTTGAATGTGTGGTTTTTGAATGTGCAAGTGAATGACTGAATGATAGTGACTCACTGCTGGTGGCCGGTCGCTAACTGGTGCCGAGGCGGGTGTGTGTGTGTGTAAGGGTAACTTGGTGTGACTGTTGCTCTGTCAGACAGCAAACAGAGGCATCTTTCTCAAATCCACACTGGGCCGCAGCTTACAATGAGCTCATGCAAAGAGGGGAGCGAAAAAGCCGCAGCTTAAGTGTGTACTCATGAGTTCAACAGGCACACCCTCCTTCCCCCCTGAGCAAATATTAAAGAGACTTCACTCCCAGCTAATCTAATTCACAAACACTCCAGAGCACACACAAACAAGGAAAACACGTCATTTTACTATATTAACTTAGCCCTCAACACGCAGCATTCACTTATCACTTACTAACGCTCCCGCAGCCTACCTAGCATACAACTGAGCAGCACAGTGATTTACATATAGATAGAGAAGTGTTTATAAAAACACATTTGTATATAATAGCCTGGGGCCGTGTTGTCACTCATCAAGCTGATCAAAAAGCAGCTATACAACACTGATGAATCTCGGAGCGCTTTTGCGAATCTGTCCTTCAACGGCAGAGAAAAAGGAGGTGAGATAAAGAGAGAGAAATCAAGGGGAGAGGAGAGGAGCATCTAAATATAGAGACTCACATTTTGGAGTCAGAAAAGAGACAGTGAAGGGTAAGAAAGAGGAAAGGAGACAGGAGATGCAAGAGAAAAAAAAAAGGAGAGGAAGACAGACGGGAAACAAAGAATAGAGTAGAGAGAGATGGAGGAAAAGTAGCAGCAAAAGAAGAATGGAAGACAGAAGCGGCATCATAGTAGCTCGAGATCGATGGTTGCAGAGCCTCGGTGGGTTTCTCATCTACATTGCTTTGTGGACTACTGGAGAACTGGACATGGAGGACTCTCAGTTTTGTCTGCGAGACTTGAGAGTTCAATATACTGCACAGTGTATCACCACAGACGTTTATCAATACAGAGCGTCAATACGTAGGGTCTGCCCCTTCAGTGATCTTTTCAACAGTTTCAACACTTACTGGCTGCAGCCCTTCTGCTGACTAAATTCAAACAGTAATCAGTGGAGATGCAAAATCATTGAAGTTCTTTGTCTTCTTTGTTTCTGCGCTGTGCTGTGTTTGGCTGTGCATGGAGGAATTACTGTGATTTAATGCCGTGTCGCCTAACATTACTGACGAAAAAGACGCTGATAAAAACACCCAGCAGATTTCCAGTCAAGTTTCTTTTTTTTTTTTTCTGAAATAAAACAAGGGACTTTTTAATGGACTTTTGCATGGAAGAAGACGTGGACGGTGGAATGGCTTGAGGCCACCACCAGTGATTGATGAAGTGGGACCAGACAAATGCCTCACCTGGATCCTCACTTCTGTCCTGTCCTCTCTTCTTCTCATGCTTTTCCTTATCTGTCTGTCTGTCTTTTCACTCAGAGCGTGTTTACTCAAATGCAGTTTGACATTTGACTGTCACCTGTTGACTAACATGAACGGCAGCCATGGCTTGCAGGCTTTTGGAGCCATTGCTGCTTCTTTTCCCCCCTGACAGTGACGGAAAGAACTGCAAATTCATCTACAGAAGTGGCATAGCCAGACATAAGAGACAAAGAGAGAGAGAGAGAGAGAGAGAGAAGAGACAAAAGGACCACTGTGTAAACTCCCATGATCGTGCTCACCATCGCTAAGGACAACACCCACCTTGGAAACCTAATTTTGAAGAAGTCACACATTCCCACATTGTGAGGCAGTGCCAGTATCAGGTGTCTGTCCAAACCACCAATCAACCACCACCCCCTTCGTGACACACCAGCGCACACACCAAAACAACAGGGAGGTGGTGGGGGCGGGGGCGGGGGCGGCGGGGTGAGATAGAAGGAAGGGAGGTAGGGAGGGAGAGGTGCGGGGGTGAGAAAGAGAGAGTAAAAAGAAGAGGGCAAGAGAAAGAGCCAGCCAGAGACAAAGGCAGAGAGAATGACAATGAGTGAAAAGAGGAAGAGGGGGAGAGAAAAGAAAATAGACAGGGCGAGATGAGGTGAAAAGCGCATTGCCAGCTCACCGTGCGCATTCACAGAACAAGACAGGAACAAAAAGACAGCAACAATGAGACTTCCACATATATGCATGTTTCGGTGTGTGTGTGTGTGCGCTTGCGTTTGTGTGAATACACGTTGGAACGAGCAGCGAGAAGGCCGATGGGGGAGTTTGCCCCTTGCCGCTGAAAAGGGGATGTGAACCTACTCACTTCTGTTCACACTTGTTTTCACCTCTCTTGTACATAAAGGGAACTAAACCGACACAGGAGAGCTTGTATAAAGTCCTACAACAACGACAGATCTCCACTTGCCTCACAGATTTAGAAAGTTCATATAATAATACACCCTGGATCAGTTTTTTAGTGCTGAAAAAGCCTTTATAAATCAAAAAATCCTACATTAAAGAAGTCACCCTCTAACCTAAAGACAGGACTTATTCTAACTTGGACGGCTCATCTTGGCAGCTTAGACTACAGCGGGTGAAAAAAATGTTTATGTTTCAGGAGAAAACTGGACCTCGCATCCGTTGTCGCTAGCTGTTGCATTAAGGGGATGTATAAATATGAGCTAGGGTCAGGGGGAAGGATAAAAATGAGAAAGGGAACAGGGAGAGGGTAAAAATGAGAAAGGGAGTAGAGGAAGGGTAAAAATGAGAAATGGAGTAGGGGAGGCCACAGGAGGCACCTGGCCCACTTACAGCAGAGGAGGGGGTGGTGGTAGAGGAGGAGGAGGAGGAGAGGTGGAAGATTAAGGAGTGGGAGGGAAAAAAGAAAAGGAGAAGGTAGAGGAGGAGGAGGAGGTGGAAGAGGAGGGAGAGGGCTGGAGAAAGAAAAAAGCGAGGGAGATGCAGTTGGGACAGAGCAGAGGGCAAAGGGAGGATAGGGTGAAGTAAAGGAACAGGAAAAGGTGAGGAGAGAAAACGATGTGAGATGAGCAGGCAAGAAAAAAAAAAACTAAAAGATGAAATAGTGGGAAGGGGGGAGAAGGGTAGAGGGGGAGGTGAGAGGAAAAAAAAAAGAGGTAGTGGGGGCTGGAGAGGAAGAGGTGGCCTTTGCGATGCTGAGGAGGTGGTATATGTGTGTGCGCGGGATAAACGTGTGTGTGTGGGTGTCTAAAAATTATGACGAAAACTAACACCTCACCCAAAGTATGAATAACCAACCACAATAGGCCAATGTAGGTTCAATCTCTTCTCCAAGCACATTTGAGCAGCCTGCCTATACCACTAATATCCCACTAATACCACCCACAGTCCTCGCTCCACCTCACATCAATGAATATTTCATGTCCTGATGGCACTTTTAAAGCAAAAACTAATTAGCAAATCCAAGTTGATCTGGCATTAGTCATATCAGGCCAATTAAAAGCCCAGTCCTACTGTACATGTTAATGGCAGCGAAGTGGAATAATTGTATGTTGAGCAGCGGAGAGAATGTTAAACAGGCCTTGTTAGCAGCACTTTAGCACTCTAGCCTGAGTCCATGGCTGGATTACAAAACTCTACTCAAAGCAGGATAATGTTCATTAGAAACGCACACACACACACGCACGCACACAGGCGCACACACATCTTTGAAAGCGCCAAACGAAAACTCTATCCATTAATTAGAGTGTCACCATCAATTCTATGGGGTCAGGTCTGATACTTATAGCTAAAGAAGAGAAATATTTCCAGGGAAAATTATGGTTTTATGCTTCAGTAATAATATTAAACAAAGATCCAAATACTGGCAGAAGCTCACAGGTCAGATGTTACAAGAAAACCGTTTTCTGCTCCGCGCAGTGTCTCTGCGGTCAGCAGCAGTCAACATAAGCTTGTAGAGACGCTATTTGTGTGGTACTGAGAAGAGAAAGGTGTTGGTTTGTGTTTGAGTCTTTCCAACTTTCCCACTGTGTGTGTGTTTTTTTTTAATGCAGGAGTTTAGATTGAGACAGACAGCACCGACACACACAGACTAAACTGTGCTGCACAAAAAAAGCGACAGAATAACAAGGGCTAGAACTCTTTTGGAGTGGATGTCTGTTTCATCAGCCCCTCCACTTCTCCCTCCTTCTCCCCACTCTCTCCCTCTCTCTCTGTCACGTTCCCTCTTTTCCTTCCTCTCTCTGCCTCCCCCCTGTCTCCCTCTCTCACCTGAGCTTTGATATGGAAATCTCTCACCAGCCAGAGCCCGAGGCTAGTTGACTGTTTCTAAAGATGTATTTGCTCAAAGCCGCTCAATTTCTCATCAAATGCTCACACTGTGCGTATAAAAGACAAACTCTTTCACTGGGAAAATAACAACTAACAACCACGTATGTACATAAAGGATGCTTTCAGCAGTCTGCAAACCCCTGACTTCAACAAAGAGGTTTTTCCAAGTCCGAACCTTCAAGTTTTTAATAGCTTATATAAATTTGACTAAAAAGATGGCGACCTTTCTGCAAAGTGAAGAGCTGAAGATGCTAACTATCTTGTCGATAGAGTACGATAAGTGTGTGTGTTTGTATAGACAGTTTACCAGTCCTGTCCTGCCAGGTAATTATATTGCATTAAGGATGCTCGCCCTGCACGTCTACAACACTGAGCCAAATAAAGTGACAACTGGAACCATTCAAGGACAAACAAAACATTTATAAACAAGTGAATAATTTCCGGATAAGTCGGAAAGTCTGTTTGGGAAGACGAAATATTTTGTCAGTTTCTAGTAAAAGAAATCAAATCATGCAAATGACAATAATCAGTCCCGTGTCAGCTCATTACCAGAGAGTAGCAATATCAGTGGTTACAGATGTTGTTAAAAAAGTACTATTATGTGAACCATTGTCTCACAACTCAATGTGATCTTTTAAAGATTTTTTTAACAGGGACAAAAAAAAAAGGTTTCACTTTAAAAACACGGTCATGGTTCCTGCAGATATATAAAGGTTTCAGTCAGAGTGCACTAAAGCTTAAAGGTGATTTTTGTTTAAAAATCATGGGAGTTAATTAGTCCTTATGTTTGAAAATGTGAAGCTTTAAAAATATAAAAGATATTTTTTGCAAATATCTGCTCTATACAGAGAAACGTTTGGCACAGCTCAGAATGCCGAAGGGATAAGGGAATTGATACAATTTCAATAAACACAATTTACAAATCAATCATTGTCCTCCAGTGTTTTCTCTCTGAAGACATAATTTCTATTTCTGCGTTTGTTCTTTCATTAACAACAAACAGAGAGCTAATTGAAAGGATAATATATGTGCATGTTTTTTAGCACACTTGAATTACCTGACGTGTGAAACAACTGCTGTCATCACTTCACTTGCTGTAATATTTGTTTTGACAGCATCTGAACAAGTGAAAACGTACCGTATATAAAACCACCAATTAGGAGTGCATTAGGGAAGAACAAAAAAAGATGATTCCAAGGCTTGTCCGACTTTGGACACTGATGTAACTGATAACTGATGTTAGCGAATGTCATAAATTCCAGAAAACTAACTCATGAGGCTGATAAGCATTGTGTGATCATGAGGCTCTGCTTGGAAAGAGCTGATCTGCTCCGCATTCCTAAATAAAAGAAGAACACACCCTGATGAAAGCACATAAACCGAAATCCCTCATCTGTTTCTTCAGGAATGTGTGATCCAAAAGGTGTTTTGCAATATCAACAACTCCTAAGAAAAATTTGATTGCACAAAAAAAAAAAAAACGCTTTATTTTTAGCAGTGATCAAATTATAAACTTACTTCTGGACTTTGAATTCGTACTCGCAGATTATAAAACTTAGAGAGGGAGCTGTAAATGATTTTCCAATTAAAAATTCTGGGACAAAAGAACATAAGACAAGAACAAGAGCGCTTATTCCTTTCATTGACCTTCCATCGAGCGTGCAGGAGCATGCATGCGTGCACGCACACGCTCTCACACACACTGCTATGAAATATTAACACCTACGTGAAAAGACTGGTGGGGTGGTGGAGAGTATTTTTGCGTGTATGTGTGTGTTGTTTAGGGTGTGGATGGCTTAAACTCACCTGTTCTCTCTACTGGGGGAGGGAGGGGGGGGTGAGCTTGTCAAATAGGTGAATAGGGAAGACAGCTGTTACACACAAACACACACATACATCCCCCACTGCATCCATGTAACCCCATGGGGATTAGGAACACCTGTATTCAGCACTGCACAATAAGCTATAGAAGCTATTTAAGCTACAAAGCCTTGGGAGTTATTAGGGGATGGGGGATGGAGCTAGTTTGGATCCGGGGTTTAATGTGTGCCAAACTGTGTTGACATAAAAGTCAGATTTGAGAATGGTAATATTCACAACGTGACAGATAGAAGAGAGAGTTGTCAGAAAACTCCGGAGAGACGTGGCGTGTCATGTAAAATGTGTACATGCGAGTGTAAATGGTTCATTTTGCAGCGTGTTAGCCAAACAGGTGATCCCATTAACAAGTGAACTCCTGGGGGGGGGGGGGGGATCTCGACAAGAAAACTGGCAGAGAGAGATAGAGACAGAGAGATAAATGGAGTACAAGGTTGCTAACAGGGAACAAATGTCTCTTTATGGACCATTTGCCCTGTTTCTCTATTTCTGGAGAATGACAGTAGATTAGGTAAGGTTACTGTACAGTTTAATGCCATCTTGTCTAAATAAACACACTCACACACACACACACACACACACACACACAAGAGTGAGGGGGTAGTAAACTACATCCCCAGGGTTTGCGTAGCTGAATCCGACTAACCTGCTACCACACAGTTCAGCCCACAACCTGCACGGGAGCACTGAGCACCACCCACACACCAGCAGGCTTAAACACACACACACACACACACACACACACACGCACACAAACACATTCACAAACAAAGCGAAGAGGCAAGTGTCACGAGCTTCAAACCTGATGACAACACAACCAACCCACACCCCTCCACCTCATTTTCTCACCCTATTTTCACACCTTCCCCCACCATCATCCCCAAAACTCCAAACCCTTCAACCGTGTGTGTGTGTGTGTGTGTGTGAGTAATATTTAGCCTAACAGCCTTCACCACCTTCAACAAACATCACACACAACTTTGGCTGTGACCAAGGAAAGCTGAAAGGTGAATTTAACTTACTTTATCTTGTTTGATCAACTTTTAAAAAGGTCCATTCATGGGAGGTAAGACAAGTAGAAAGTGCTTCAAATCCTCCTTTGCAATCCCAGAAGCACACGCGCAGCTAATATTTTTTCCATCTTTCGACCGATCTCGCCTACACTCCTCCTCCACTCATGCTTGTAGCTGTTGTCTTGGTCTGTATTATATTTTCCCCGTGGAACACACAGATGGAGAAGGTGCAGACACACACACACATGAACATGCACACACTGATGTCCACTACTCTTACTATGGTAATACTACGCAGCCCTACCTGAGGGGAGGCAACCTCAGTTGGGAAGCGGGGTGGGTGGGTGGGTGGGGCAAACCTAAAAGCATTCTGGGAGATAGTGCATGCCAAGGTGATAGTGTGGCTGGCAGGTTTATTTGTTTTAATGCCATAATAGCCGGGAATTGCAAAGATTACAAGCCGATTTCTAAGCTTTCTTCTGCTTATGAGGACTCAGACAAAATGTGCACGGATGGACACACACACACACACACACACACACACACAATCCTACAATAATTGAATAACTGAATAAAAGACTTTGGAGGGCTTATCATATCAAGCTCCAACCCTTAACTCAGCAGTAGGAAGGACAAAACAACCGGATAAATCCAGAGAGGCCTAAGACAATTTGGAAAAATCGCTAGATGGTCTCTTAATCCCAAAGATCCAGTTAGCCACTGTCACAGAGAGGGAAATGCTTAAATCTTACTGTCTGGACACGCAGTTACAACTGTAAGCTAAGAGGGTGCACTTCAAACCAAAGTAAGAAAAAAAAAAGGCTGTACTGTACTTTCCCGTACTGTAAAGTTCCTCCAACTACAAAAATAACTAGAATATAGAAGACAAAAAATATTCTGATACAGCAGCTCCCTGACTCAGAGAGTTGGAGGATCTCCTGCAAAATATGGAGTGCTTTAATTTGCTAAAAGTTAGTAAAGCAATGGCTGAGTTTATAATAATGATGTCCTCTCAGGTGATGGATCTCCATCACTGATGGCTGAGAAGAAATTATATCATTTCATCAGCAGCGATAGGCTTTATATCATAGAACAAGGTGTAACTATTAAAATATCTCCTGAGAAAAAAAAAAATCTCTGTGACCAATCTAAGTTTGCCTCACATTAATAATAATTTTTAAAAAAGTTTGGAAAGTGCATGCAAGGAGATTAGATGAAGGGTGACACAGACACAATCTCTGTCACTTTTACAGATGATTTGTACAGGACTCACCTGGCTGCAGGCTGCAGTGAAGGTGCACGACAGCCAGGCGCGCACTGCTCTCTATACTGTACACAGAGCGTGAATGAAGTGGGGATGTTCCCCTCTCACATGGTAAGCATGGTAGAAAATGGAGGAAGACGGAACTGACCGGTTTGAGAGGGCAGACACAGACAGCAGACATACACACACACACACACACACACACACACACACACACACAGCGCAGGAGAAAGACAGACAGCGAGAGAGAGAGAGAGAGAGAGAGAGAGGCAGGGACGCTTCCAGCTTCAGTCGCCAATAAACAGAAAACACTTGACGCCACACTTTTCAACTCTCAATACGCATCAGATGATGATCAACAATTACAAAAATTACCCGAGAGCACCATCTGCAAACAAAATCCCCCCCCCCTCCTGTCTTGTCTGGTAGTACTCTAGGGTTGGGTGTTGACGCAGCAGAAATTTCCAGCTGGAGAAATCCCCCTTTTGGAGGTTAATCGAGGGGAGAAGGAGGAGGGTTTAAACCCTCGTCTTCCAAGCTCTGAGCGCTTTCATTTTGAATCCCCCCCCACCCCCCCTACCCCCCCCCTCCAGACGGTTGAACGGAGGAGCATCATCATATTTTATGTGGCACGATATCTCTGCGTGCAATTGCATGACCCCCTCAGCACGGCTTGTCAATGCCGTTCAAAAACTTTGCAAATTTCACCAGGATCCGCTGGTTTCACCAAACTCATCCAAAACACATGACACCCAGCAGAGGATGATGTATGCGCCAGCAAGTGTCACATAAATACTTGAGCAAACTGACAGATATTTCTTAAAGTCTAGCCTACAGAAAATACATTTGTGTAGGCTGATGACATTTATTAAAAATAATGATAATTAAAAAATCTATTTCCTCCTGGGCGCTATTAACAACATCATTAAAAAGTATTTCCAAAGATCCATTTTGCGCACTCAGTATCAAACAATTTCCATTTTAGATCAGTTTGGCTACATATACTAAAGCACACATTATAAAGTAGATATGTCAGTTATATCTATACCGTGTAAGACAACTGTCTGTGCTCCACAATCAGCTACATAATGTGTGAAATGTACAATGTGCGAATCCCGTCAGCGAATGACAGCTTTTCCAAATATCAACAAGCGTAACAGACAGCTGGCTGTCACGTATGGAACAGGTAGGCGTACTTTCAGACTGTCGCCTGCTCACTCGGTCGGGTATTTAGCTGTCAAAATGCACTCACGCCGTGGCTAACATTATGCCAACGGACTGGAATAAAAAAAAAAAAAAAGCGGCGGACAGGCAGGCCTTCATACAGTCGCTTTTCCGATGGCCAACTATAACGAGTGCCACGATTGCGAAGAGTTGCATTGTGTCATGTCTCCAACCTGTGCGCCCACCAACTATCAGCTGTAGACGCGATGGCTGCGTGAGGTAGAAAACTAATTGTTGACATGATATAAAGGCATGGAAATCCAGCGATATCCGCCGCATCTGAATGAAAATCTCCAACATGTTAGCAGGGGGAGCCGGGCTGAAGGCTGATAAAATGAAAAAAGAGCTACTACTAATATAAGGAAGTCAGACATACCTGTTACCCCATGGGGTCTGGGGTGGACGCGGTTCGGTCCTTCGGAGTCCAATCTGGTGTGACAGCCTGAGAGAAGAAAGGAGGGGATGTCCAAAGCCCTAGGTGCTGTCCTTCCTCTCCTCTGTATGCTTTCTTTAAGTGTTATTCCCCCTGTTTTCTCCCACTCCCCGCTCTTCCTCCACCAGCCCCTTTTTTCTTTCTCTCTTTCCCTCCCCTGCTTTTCCGTGTCTTGGTATCAGGAGCCTCCCCCTCCTCCTCCTCCTCTGTGCATGTCTATGTCTCTCTCTTTTCCTCTCTCTCCGTCTCTCTCTATCTCACTCTCCCCCTACACTCTCTCTCTCTCTCTCGCTCTCTCTCTCTCAGTGTGTCCCCGTATCTCCTCTCTCTCTCTCTCTCTCTGGGCAGAGTCAGGAAATGAGACAACGTGAACGCACCGCGCGTATCCATCTGATCTAAGACGTGTCCCACTCTTATCAGAAACACTCAGGCAAATTCAGCCATTTTATATAATAATAATAATAATAATAATAATAATAATAATAATAATAATAATAATAACAATAATAATAATAATAATGATGATGATGATGATGATGATATTTCTGGTTTATGATGTAAGCAGTGGGGTTGTCATGAGTCCTGTCTGTGTGGTTTATGGTGCTTCTGACTTGTGCGTCTGTTGCCATAGGGCTCAGTAATGACCAGGGGCTTACTGTAACTTACCCCCTCTTGTGGCAATAATAAGGAAACAGCAGTCAGTCACATACTGTAAAAAATTTTTTTTTTTTTTAAATAAATAAATAATAAGATTGACATTTACAGTTTGACACAGTTTGGCTGGAAAACACCTTTGGGAGCCATGTGATGTGCAGCATGCAAGGCAATTTTTGGCAAAAAGTCTGGGGTAATTCCACTTTAGCCTGACCTCACCCTGTCACACATCACTGATTTTTTTTTTTATTGCTTGTTGTTAAGTTATAGGGGAAATTATGAGGTATCAAACTTGTTTACTGCTTGAGAGACAACAGAAAGAGAGAGAGAGAGACATAAGAAGTGGTGTGTGCTTCCCAAGCAGCTAGAAAATACTGTTTTATTCATTGCAATATTCACCTGATATTGTATTGTACTATACCTGCAGGTTCTGAACCAGAATCAGCTTTATTGTCCGTGTGCTGCTGACACACAAGAAATTTGACTTCAGTTGCCAAGAGCTCTGAGTGTGCTTATACAAACTGAATACAGTAGAGAATACAGTAAGACAAAAATATAGACACACAGCTAAAAAAAGGCAGCAAATACAAGCAGACAAACACGCAGCTGCTCTGTGTTGTAATCACAAAGTTGGAACACAGGATATCATCATTCATTTTGTTGTAGACAGTGAATGTCTGAAGAGTTGATTGTGAAAGTTGTTGGTTTCCTATTCTTTGATTTTTTTTTTTTTATAAAGTTGGAACTGTGCAGAACTTCTTTAGCTTATATGAATATATGGTGTCTTGTAAGCATGACACAATAAAAAAAAACTTAATTCATATCAAGAGGCATGAACATGGATTACAATATAGAAGCTGTGTATTTTTATTATTATTTTTAAGTTGGAAAAAGTTAGACTTGAAAAAGAAAAGAAATGTGATTAGGAGGGAGTTTATGTGTGTATACGCACTCACTGAGCACTTAATTAGGAACACCTGTGCAATCTAATGCAATCCAGTGCTCTGCCATAAATTTTACTTTTACGAAGCTTATACATTTTCAGTTTTTGTTGACATTGTCAGAAAGATGATAATTCTACTTTATTATTACCAAGTTTATGTGTGTGTGTGTGTGTGTGTGTGTGTGTGTGTGTGTGTGCGCGCGTGTGTCAGGGTCAGGGCATACAGTGAACCTTGTGTGTGGATGTCTGTAGTAATGAGGAACTGCAGAGGAGTATGTTTCTTAGGAAATAAGCGTGTGTGCTGTGATCAGGAATCGTTGTTGGTTTGAGGAAGTGGGAAAAGTTAATGGGGAAGAGAGCAGGAGGCACAGCAAAACATGTAGTATGTGTGTGTGTGTGTGTCTGTGTGTGTGTGTGTGTGGAGAGAGAGTGATGTGTGGCATGGCACACAGCAGGGGGTAGAGCTGGGCCTCCATCAGTCTGGGTAGTTGGCTGCTGAGGGTCGGATAACGGAGAATGTCAGGCCATGTGGATTAAGGCTGTAGGTCTGTAATGCCTAGGCACAGATCTATCTCTCTCTCTCTCTCTCTCTCTCTCTCTCTCTCTCTCTCTCAGTAGGGTCTGCAAACACAATCCCCGCCTGAAACAAGCTGCTTTACTCAAAGCTGTACTCCCTCTTGCCAACGTGGCCTTCCAATCCGCCTGACATGACAAGCATGACCCTGGCCTCTTTTTACGCCACCTCCTTAACCCCACCACTTCCTTCTTCCCCACTCTCCATGTGTCTGTTCATGGATGGGTTTAGGCATCATTAGGCCACTTACACATGTATTCAGTGCCGGGAACACTCATCACGACAATCCTCTCTGGAGGGAGAGTGGTGGTGTATGGGGCAGAGCAGGAGTTCTGTACAATGGTGTTGTGCCTCTGTTTGTGTGGTACTTATGTTCAGGAAGAGTCCTTGAAACACAAGGTGGTAGGGGTGTTCTAGACTTGTGTGTGTGTGTGTGTGTGTGTGTGTTTGCATTGAGGAGGAGGGTCAGTGTATCAGGCTGAATAGCACTCTTCTGCTGTATTCTGCTTTTTCCACCCCGGTTTGACTTTTTAAGGAACGAAGGGAAGCATGTTGTTTACACTTTTAAAGTTTGACGATGAGGCCTAGGCGATGGCATTAAAAAACAGACACGGGAAAAAAAAGAAGCACACACATATCTTTCCTTAGCGCAGGAAGTGAAACCGTGTCCCTTCGTGATGACTTGCGTTTGAACTGCGACAAAGGGATGAGCTACATAAACGCACTTTACGAAAAAACTTTTTTGAAGTCGAGCATTAATTTGCTCTCCCAGCGCGAACCCCTGCTGAGGAACGCAGTGGCATAATTGGTCACATCGAATTAAACAGCAAAAAAAATCTACAACTGTCATAAAAATAGCACGAGGTGCTTTCATAGCCCCATCCACTACCCTTCACTATCAATTTACCAAGGGGAACAGCTGTGTGCTGCTTGTGCCATCCTAGCCCTGCTTGTATAGAAAGCAGAGCCTGCGGCTGAAAGAACACTATCTCTACCAGGTGCAGGCAGGGGATGGGGGAAGGCATTACAAAGGAATATTTGGCACAAGGTGTGAGACAACAATATGCGTGAAGGTGCAGCTTAGTGATACTCAAATCAGTATTGGGAAATGACAAGGCTTTTATAAAGAGTCCTCCCTCAGAGAGAAAGAGCAAATTAAGAGTATGGGAACAAAGTCCATTGATGGTAGGAAGGAAGCGAGGGAAGGAAAGGATTGAGGGGCAAGAGGAAGGAGAGAAGGATGGCATTAATGAAGGAGGAAAGGAAGGCCAGAGAATGAGCAGATTTCTCAAAGAAAGTGGAAATGAATGAAGCACGACGGAGAATGACACCAGGAGAAGCAGAATGAATCGAGGTTATTGGATTTAAAGGATGTATAATCATCTGGAGGATACAGAGAATGTGTTTGTGCTTGCTGCCCACACATTTTGTTCCTGTGTGAAGGCGACATTGAGGGGGGTGCCGGGGCTGTTCACACCGCTGCCTGTCCTCGTGTCACCCATAGGACTTCCTGTCATCCCCAAGGCCTTTGTGCCTATTGTATGTATATGATGCAGTGATGCCTCTGGATGGAGCTGCAGATAGCGCCCTCGTCACCCCTCAAGATGTGGTCTACTTTGATAAGGACGACTCCTGGCTGACCTCACTGTGTCCATCTCCGTGTGTGGAGAAAACACATGTATTTCCCCCAGTTAAGGGCCGAAATAATCTTCCTACTAGATGAAAAATATTCAGGCTTTTCATGCCCTGGATTTCTGAGGTTTCAGCCCCCGTATGCCTCACTCTAACCCTCCTAGCAACTTTGTTTTATAGGGAATTCAGATCTTTTCCTGTTTATCATATCTTAGCTCCCTGTGTTATGAATCCCACATTAAACTGCCCTCTCTCCCTCCGCATCTCGCTATCTCCGTCTCTCTTTCTGCATGCCTACCTTCTTGATCCCTTCCTCCACTTTCCTACCCCCTCCAAATCTCATTTACTCCATTGGAAGTAGTGGGAGAAAGAAAAGAGAGGAGTACAAAACGACCTTCTCTTCCCCGAAGCAAGAACATCTTCTTATTGTGGAGGTCACCGTCTCAGTGCAGCCCCACGCTCTGAACACTACTCTGCTTGTTTTAATGATGCACAGAGCGGAGGGAGAGGGAGGGAAAGAAAAAGAGAGAGACGGTGGGGGGGGGGGGGGGGGGTGGTGGGGGGGTGAAGATGGGAGGATTGGCTATTTTTTTCTGCCGACTCTGTTCACCCCCACCCCCTCTCCTACCTTCCCTCCCCCTCTTCTGTGCAGAAAGTGCACCTCTCTTTCCACATCCATCTTGAAAGGTTCTTCTAAGCTGTCTAACCTCTCCGCAATATTATATATTATTGCTTGCCTCAACCCACACTGAAACCTGGGTTGCTATGCTACAATAATATGACCTCTCATCTCTTCTCCTCCACTACATTTCCTTTCTCATCGCTTCCTCTTATTTCTGCAGGGAGGCAGGGGAAGGGGTTAACAGCATCCCCCGTTCAGCCCCCTAACCAACCACCCCCCCCCCCACCCCCCCATCAGGCATCTCTGTCTCTTTAATGACCTTCTTGGGCTCAGTGCCGCTGCTTGATTTGACCCTGCTGACCGTGTGGGGTCACGACCCTATTCTACACCACAACAAATTATCTTCGATCCTTATGGAAGGAGGATCCTATCTGTACAAGTCGCCATCTATCTATGTAATTATGTACAGTATACAGAATGTATGTAATCTATCTATCTATGGCTTCTTTATTACTTCAAAAAGTAAAGATGATAGAGAGATAGAGATATAGATAGATACAGACTGATATGAACTGCCGGTTCTGAAACTCTCAACCCAAATCATAAAGCACAGCCAAAAATCCCTGTTACATCATCCATCTCCAATCCCTTCCTCCTCCTCCTTGTTCTCTCCCTATGCCATCCTCTTCTTTCTCTCTTATCTCTGCTGGCCCCGTCTCTTGGGGGTCGTTCGTTTTTGTCATAATCACCTTGGAGATTGGGGACCGGTGCCCATGGCAGAGCTGAGCGGAGGAGAGGAGGAAAGAGGATGATAGAGAGAGAGAGAGAGAGAGAGAGGGGAGGTGTTGAGATGAGCAGCGGAGGACAGTCTTGCGTGGGGTGGGGTTTGGGGGGGGGGGGTGGGGGGGTGACGGCTTGTCTGGCTCAGCCCCGGCTAATGTGAGGGGACAGCCTTGGCTTTGCCTAAACCACACTTACGCTGTCGATGCCAGGCAGAGCGGGGTGGAGAGAATAGACGGATGAAATGCTCTCATTTTCAGCGCTGCCTTCTCCCACCCGCTCTGACTGCATTTGGAGGCGCGTGGGGCCCCAATGTCACACCCTGTAGGTGTTTAAGCTGCTTACTTACACCAACAAGAGACAGAGATGAGGCAATAGAAGACAGGGGGAGAGAAGGAGCTGCGAAAAGGATGAGAGAGGGAGAATGGGAAAGAGTTAGAAGAGGATGGGGGTGGAGGTCACGGTTGTGGGAGGTTGTAATCTGTAAGTATCCCAGTTTGACTGTCTTCATACCGAGGAAGGGCTGTTTTATGTGGGGGGATATTCATCAGTCATTATGCTGGTGCAGTTTGAGAGTCTGTCATGTATCTGAGTGTGACGATTAGATACGAGACAAACAGAAAGAGGCAGAGTCATCAGGATGATAATATGATAAGTCTTTTTCTCCTGCCCCACCCTGCTGACTCTCAGAGTTAAAACATTTCCCAGATTTTTACACCCTTCAAGGAGAGGCTGACTGGGAAGGCGTGGGATGTACCAGTCAGGAGATGGTTTCCTCGGGGAGGGGGGAGACGGGGCTCATTGTGTGTTTTTAAAAAATCCTATCTTGCTGTCAGGCGTGTGTGTGTGTTCAGACCTGTGTTTGTATCACTGAGGTGTGAGGGGGTGATGATGACGCATGTTGGAGGGGTTTAGCATGGGGGCAGGGAGTATTAAGGGGCGGACACAAGAAAGGCCTTTGTTAGGATCATTTAGGGCTACTTTGTAAGAGCAGACACACACACACATACAAGGGAAGGGTCAGAGGGTGACGGCCGGACAAAGACGACTCACACCGACACACACGTTCGACATTGTGTGCTTTCTCTCTGTGAGCAGCTCTGGCTGTTTTAACTCCTATTTCTGTCCTCTCAGCAGCCTTCTTGTTGATGCATGCTGGGTAGGTTCTCAGACACTCCCTCCTCAGGTCACTGGCTCTGTTTGTCCTAGCCCTCCTTTCCTTCAACCCCCCCCCCCCCCCCCCCCCCTCCAACTCCTCTCTGCCTCTCCTCCTCGCCTGACCAGTTCCTCTAATTTGGTTTCTAATTTTTTTTCTGTACCTCATCTCCTCTCCCTTCAGCTATGTGGGGGTAAAGTACAGCCCCTCCCTCTTGGCCGTGTTTGTGTTTGCTCTGCGCTGACGTGTATGTGTGTTTGCACCGTGCATGTGTGTATGTGTGCACACCCGCTTGTATGTAAATCCCTTAAAGTACCCAAGGTTTTTAGGTGCATGGTCCTTCTTCAAAATGATGATTTGACACTGATGGCCTTTGGGAAAATAGGTCCCACATACAAACCACAGGTAACACGTAGAGAAACGTGGGTTTATGTCATGCAATGAAAAAAAGAAAAGACTAGCAGACCAGACAAACCTGTTAAATGTGATCCGCAAGTCAGACTACAATCCCATTTTGTTATACATCTGCACACCAGATTTTTTTCAAACATCAACTTGACAATGAGTGTGTGTGTGTGTGTGTGTGTGTGTCTTGTAGAGGGAGATAGAGAGGAATTGAGCACAGCGTGGTGGTAGAGCTTACAGTAAATGGAGACATTTAGGAAAGCAGTAGATAGACAGACACAAACACACAGATCAAAGAGATCTGAGCATTACAGTACACTGGGGAACAAAAGGAATAGAGAGAGAGAGAGAGAGTCAAAGAGAGAGAGGATGTGAGTGAAGGTGAATAGAAACCCCAATCAATACGCCATCCAAGAACTGCTCGAGCCTGCGAAGGAGCAGAGAAACTGAAACAGGGAGGGAGAGAGAGAGAGAGAGAGAGGAAAAGTGGGTCAAATAATGAGACGAAAGGATGAGGACAGAGAGACGGAGGGAGGGAGAGATGGACGGAGCTGCGATAGAACAAGAGCGGGGTCAGGAGAGAGAGGAAAGAGCATGAACGAGGGAGTCACGAGCTCCCGACCCCTGCTGACCTCTCAGCCAGGAGGGCCCAGGGAGAGCGCAGGGCAGGGGAGGGGATGGAAGTGGGGGAGGTTTGGAAAGGGAGGTGATATTGATGTGACGGGGGATAGGACGCGGTGTGTTGAAGAGGGTGAGGAGGAGGGGTGAGGGTGAGGTCCAGAGGGGTTGGGGATCAGCTGACCATCCAAGGACAGTGTAGGGAGACATTTTCTCTTCACCAAACCGAACCCGAGAACAAGTGGTTCTGTCAGTGCAGTCATCAAATATAATTCACCTTGTTACTCACACCTGTCTTGCGCACTTGTTTATCTCTTTACACAAACCATTCTGATAACTGACTGTCATTTAGCATCTTGTATACATCACACATTTGGCTGGACAACATTACAGTTGCTGCTGGTTTCCATTGAGAGCATTTCATTCATGCTTGAGTGTAAATAGTGTAATAGTGATACTCAAATTATCCCACAATACAACACAATATGTAGTGAGTAATTAGAAGATTAGTAGTCATTAATCAAGTCCCAATAATCATCATCCACTGTTAAGGCTGGATTACCAACTAGGCAAAGCGTGCCTCGAGGCCTCATAACTAACTCCAAAGCCCCGAAAGCTTCAGACTTGCTGTGTTAGCTAGTTTGTGCCAAGTTACTGTAAAGTTGTTTGGGAATACTTAAGCACTAAAGCGCAATATGACATCATAAGGGCCTTCAGACAGGTCCACACAGCAAATCTGGGGCCACATATTCCGGCATAGAAAAACTTGACATATTGCACTGTGCCACAGCGCAGGTAATACTGTACCAGCTACTAACAGGCCACAACATATATTCCTTTGAATAGACATCGCCTGTGAACAATCCTGCCAGCAATTATGTTTCTCAATGCAACATAATTGGGCTAATAATTCAGTAGTATATAAACATAATTTCTTGGAGATAGGGTTGGCCTCCGGCCTCTTGAAGTTTGGCAACCAATCAAAATGATAAATACTAACCTGTAACCGTGACAACAGAGAGTGGGAGGACTAGGGGTTGATAGAGGGCCTTTTACAGGTTATTCCATCCATGTCAGACCTTTTTCACATCAGACATTTTGGCATGTTGGAAAGTCTCAGGTGTAAATAATAAAATGAATGATGGCTGAATTCCTTTTAGCTGCTTCAGTTCCAGGGTTAGGGTATTGTGCATGCTGTCACACTGTCACATGGCTTATAATAGAACTTGAATATAACGCAGCTGTTGTTAATGTCATTAGTAACACCTGCACTTTTCCTACTACGACAAGACAGAATCTCTGCATTTACAGAGATTTACAATTGCAATGTTATTTTTGGTTATCTTTGTGATATTATTGTTGTTTTTTCAATTTTTTGCAAAAGGACACACTGTATTAACCTCATAGTGCCAGACTACATGTTTTATGAGCTTTTTATGAGCTTTCAGATATAAAATGAAGTATGATACTGCATCTACAGGGCCCGGTTCTTGTGTCAAAGTTAGAGAGTTTTGGATACATTTGGATTATGCCTCCCTGTCTTTTTCAGTCTGGTTGGTCTTTGCTTCTGAGAACCTTTAAATGTATTATTTTGACAATTTTTTGCATCTGCATCTGGACCTGCATCAACACACAGTACACATAGTGATAGAAAATTATGGTGTACACAAGCTCAGTTTTGTTAATCGTTTTTTTTACTCAGGAAATTCATCAGAAAATAGCCAAAATATTCAAAAAAAACAACCAACTCCATTGTTGTTGATGCTCTGGATCTGCATCTGGATGCAGCTCTGGTTTAGGAAGGATTCATGTTGATTTCTGAGTGAAGAGCACCGTCAGTTATTGTACCGACATTCTTAAAATTAAGTGTGCGTCAAGATAATTCATCCACTAGTTAATGACTTAGGTCCAAACAATATTCCGTGTACAATACAACAAAGTCTGCCAGCACATAAATAAACTTACTAAACAACACTCATCTTCCAACTCCTTGTGGCAAGCATGCAACATAACAGACTCCTCTGTCTGTGCCTATAAATAATGAATTAAGATCACTTCAGTTATGCTCATATTTTACTCAGATATCATGAGTCTGAGCACATAATAGTACAGATGTTTTATTCTGTAGGTCAATGCCACACAAGCGTGACAGTGAGCACAGTAAAAGTTGTGGGATGGCTTTGGCAGGCGAACACTTTACAGAATATTCTTTAGCATAGAATTCCTCATATAGTGAATATTGACTGAGTGAATGTGGGGGGTTTGAAACACAAATATCTTTTACTGAGCCTACGCTCACACGCGCAATCATGCACTTATTGTTTCTCTATCGCGTAAAATCAATACATTTGCCGAATGTTGTGTATTGCCGTGGAAGTGTTTAGCATTATCACCCCAAGCAACATTCCTCCCTCTGTTGCTCTTCGCGTACCTCCATCCTCTCTCCCACACCCTCAATTTCTGCGCTCCCCCCTCTTCTCCTTCTCTTTTCTCATCCCTACGCCCTACTCCTTGCTTTCTCTGTCTCTCTCTCTCACACTCACACACAGACACACACACACTCTCCCTTTCTTCAGCCTCCTCGCAGTCCAGATGGCCTAGCTGCCCCCACACTCACTCCCCCACATACACTCACTCTATGCATGCCACCCCTCTCCTCCTCTCCCCCTACAGGAACAGCACTCCCTTTAGAGGAGTACACCCCCCCCCCCAGCATCACCACCACTGTGCTCACACACACAATGTATACACACACCTCCCCACACACATACGCGCACACGCACACACACACACTCTTCAACACATCTCTACTGTCCCTCTACAGACCACAGGCTTATATACGCCTACTCACATACACACTGACACAGAAGATCTCGTTCAGAATTCGCCTCTTCTGCAGCATAATGTCTGATGGGAGTATAGTAAGAATGCTGGTATTGTAGGTGTGATGTGTGGCACAGCGAGACGCCAGTGATCAGATCAGAGCATGGCTGTATTGTTTTAATTTGGTCATTCAGTCGCCAAAAAAAAAAAAAAAAAAAAGACAAGATAATTCAATTTCTTTTAACAACGGGGGATGTTGCAGAATCTGCTCACCGATCTCTTTCAATGGTGACTCAGCTCTTGCTAAACACAGACGGGGTCTTTAGAATGTCTTTCGATGACAGTTGCACATGGTTGATGACATGGTGAGAAACTGGCATTGGAAAAGAATGCCGTGAGCCTATCACGAGCGCAAACCCACCTGCGTAGCCACAGCGGCTCAAGCACAAACATGCCTACATACGTACACTCATGTTAACTTATCTTTATAATTAGCCGGCAGAAGGTCAGGCACAGAGTACGAGAGAGAAACAAGAGAGATGGTTGTCAGGGCAGAGAAAGAGAGAGAGAGAGAGAGCGAGAGTGAGAGCAGGGAGAGGTGTGACTACTACAGTATGAGGGAAGAGGACTATTGTTGGAGTGTGTGTGTGTTCATTGGCCAGGGAATAAAGGAAAAAGAAGGGAGAGTTGGTGTACGAGCCGAGTGTTTTCTAGGGCTTGGTGTGTGGCGGCGGTAGTGGTGGTTGTGTGAGGGGGGGGGTGTAGGCCAGGGGAGGAGGGTGTGGTTAACGGTTATAGCACTCACAGGAAGCCGTGAGGCAGGGAAAGGGGAAGTGAACCACCCCCACACTGTTCCAAGGCCGTGGCGGCGCTCTCCTTGGAGCTGGAACTAACTGACCTCAGCTCACAGCTCCCACCACACCTTTTAACCCTCTAATACACACACACACACACACACACACTGACACGCTGATGACGGTCACTTGCTAAACAGTGATTGCCAAAGCAGAAGTTGACCATCATGTACCTTTTTGTCATGTGCTGCACTGACTGTTGTGACAGCAGCTCATTTAATTTTTATACTGTTGTAACAAAACACTTGACTCTTTGCCTCATGTGCTTTGTGTCTATGTTGGGGAATATTGACCAGGCTGGAACGTGTTGCATGTTTTAGCCCTTTCACTACAAATCCCATAATCTTTATTTATATTATTTCCAGCCATTTTCTGAAGCGTTAAGTGTTTAGATTGACTTCCTACCTACATTATGCACACAGTTGAACAGCATGAAACAATATGAAAAAATTTTTTTTTGCAGGGCCTTGACGATGCAGTTAACTGATATATATCGACAAAGTGCATTGTTAAAAGAAACCAAGTCTTGGGGACTTTACACAGACATTATGAAAATGATCATTTCAGTTTGGGTGCTTTTTGCACTAAAATGGTTGCTGCTCAGACTCAAATCTTACTCCAATCTTACATATCAGAGCGCCCCTAAATCCACTAACATATCTGTGACGTAAAAATAAAGAACAATTAAATATTTATTGTGATGGATTAACTATCTCAAGCGATTTCCATTTCTCTAGATATTGATTTTCATAATGGGGCAAAATGAGTGGAAACCGATCTTCCAGGGAAAGTAAAAAATCAATCAAATCTCTGTTAATCAAAAAAAAAAAAAGTAAAAATAAAATAAACCACAACACCACTGGCATGGTTCTTTGAATTCATCAATCAATATTTAAAAAAAATCCAGAAAGCAAATACGAGCAATACCTTGTACAGTCTTCATATGTGCACATGAATTCAACCACCTTTTCTTTACATGAGCTGAACATCCTCTCTGAGACGACACTGTATGCTCCGCTCACACTTGTCCACCATGATCTGGCTTTTCACTCCACACACACATGCTCATTCAACTCACTAATTCCCAGCAAACTGACCCCGGGCAAAGTGGCTCAAACCCTTCAATCCCGGTCAGCTGACTCACAAAGTGAATCCTGTGGGGTTAAAGCTAGGAGAGCTACTGTGAAAACACACACAAATGACACATTTAAATTATGGTTAATCATTTCTTTCTTTTATTAAAACATTTTTGGTTCACTGAGATAAACAGTAAAACACAAAGACAGCTGATAAAAATGAACACATGCACAGATTTGTATGTTTTTTTAATTCTTTCTCCACCCATAAAATCAAAGTCAGTGTGTAATATAATATAAGAGTCAGCATTCACCGATGTGACCCTGGTCATCCCGGTTGCACATAATGTTACCTTGGTGACCGGGTTTAATCTCTCCACAGAGAGCCGGATTCCAATCTGACCCTTAACCCCGATGAAAGAAAGGTCACTGAGGTCACACACTCCTCTGGGCCATTTTCTACACGGCCATTTTCCTCTAAAAGGGTGTTTGTAACATCAGTTTTCATGGGCAATGGAAAGCTGACGTGAATACATTTAATTGTAACACAGTTGTCCTGATTTAATTACAGCAAGACAGAATAAAGACTTGTGAGTTTGCTGCAGTAGGAGAACAAAAATAGCAAAGATTGCAAAACTCCATTGTCCTTTAAATATAAGCAGGGATGTGACAGGGTGCACCTGCTGTCTCTGCAGAGTAAAACAAAGACTTTCTGAAGGGGAGTTGCTAGCATAAAGCCCCTGTAAAATATTTGAAAGCCAACATAAGCCAATAAAAGACGTTTATAGCACACAATCAAACAAGAAGCACAGCAGTTGAGTTTATAAGGCTACATCAATGTTTACATCCTCTCTATAAAATCATAAGACAATCTTTGCAGAAAAATGTCTGCAGCTTCAGAGGACCAAAAAAAAAAATCAAAATTGTCAGAGATGCCAAAGTGTATTGAGAAGTTAACATTGTCATTTTACTTGTCATTTTTCTGCATCATTAGCTGTGAGGATTTTCTCGAGTCTGAATATAGGCCATACTCTCTGAGGAGTAACATTATCTGGAAATAGTAAAGTGGTTAAAAGCTTACTTATCTCGTATGGAAACAGTTGCTGGGATAGATAATGGAAAATAGAACTGGAAACTTTCTTACTAAATATAAAACAAGTTTGAAAAGATCTGACTGGATATATTGAGGTTCATCTGTTTCACTTTGCACTTCATTTTATACCTGTGATTTTTGGATTGAGTTACATTTTAATCTCAGTGAGAGGTCAGGATGTAAAAAAAGATATTGCATTTTCATTTTTGACGCACACGCCGCTGTACGGATCTCACCAGAAACGCAGATTTTAAAAAATGTCCTTCCTGCGGCTGAATGCGCACAGACTCTATGGTTTGTGGAATTTTCTTGTAAAAAAATATTTTGATGGAATTTTTGGATTTATTAAATAGTTCCAAAAGCAAGGTGACAAAAACGATGGGATGTAAAAAAGGCTGACAAAGCTGAGCGACCGGAACAGTCGAGAAGTTGCATTTCAGAGAAGAAAAGGAAACTGAAGTGCTACATTTGTACGTTAGAGATGCTGCAAAGGCTGCAATGCTTCTGATGCATGGATTGCTTTAAGAAAAGGATTAAGATATACCTTTTCACTATTTTATTTCCCTGAGAGTGTCTACATGAAATGATAATTATGGATTTTACTTTATTTGTAGTGTTGTATTTTCATATATCACTGATTTTATACCCTTACTGCTAATTTCTGTTTTATCCGTCATTCAGTAAATCAGGTGGAATCACATTTGGGTTAATGTAAATACATTTGATAAATAAAAAAATTACCAGGTTGCAAACTCTGATTTTATGTTTGGCTTTTAATCTACCTAAATAGATGATGGACGCAGCAAAAAATATTCCTCTCACACACATAAAAATATAATCAAATATAAAGTTGGTGCACATATAAAATAGTAATTTTGTAATTTATTTAAAAAGTTCCTCAGATGTTTGTCCTAATTGTTGGTGTAAAAGTAAATGAGTATAATGTTATACTTGTATACGCATCCCATATATACAGTATGACAGTGTGAATATACTTAATATATCGTATAAGTATATAAATATACTTTCTTATCCTGCACCTTTCAAATTTTTGTAATTGTGTCATCTTTTCTATTCTGAAATAATATAATTATTAAGTGAAATCAGCAGTTTTATGAGTTCTATAGATGTCAAATAAGAACTTATGAGCGGCTTTATACCAAACAACACGGATAAGTACGTCACTGTAGAAAACAGTTCTCTGTCTTCTCTTTGTTATAAAATAATATCTTTTTTTTTTACTGGCAGGTGTTGTGCCATATGACAGTTACAATGTAAAAGCAGCATGTAAGCCAACTGTTTAAAAACTACATTTTCTATCATTTTAAATAATGAAAACAATGAAGCAAAAATCACTACATGGGTAATTCAGAGATTTTAAATAAAAAATTTTTAAAAATTTAAATTAAAAAATAATTTTCATAAGAAGCAATGGCCTCTACTCTCCGGTTCTTGTGGACATTGCTCCCTCTACTGGTTAATACACAGACTTATGTTGGAGGAAATTGTTGCTCTTTGTATGTTTTATCTCAACATTATAACAGCAGAGTTCTGTGTGAAGGCAAATTATCCCGTGAAGGGTTCTTTATTTTGAACATCACAAGCTATAATAAATGGAATAAGTATTATTTTTCTCCATCGTAACTGCTGACATGCAAAATTCAACCTGATTCAATATAATATTAGAGACGAACCTTAAATATATATTTTGACAAAAAGGGAAAGCTAAAGTTGGAATAATTGCAGCCATGAAATTAAATTGTCATGAATTATTTCATATTCATGAAACACACAATTGATAAAATACTACAAAAATCAAAAAAAAGCGTACTAGTTGTCTGTCTAATCAGCAGACAATTCAAAACCTTGCTGTTTGAATATGAAAACATATTCCACTACAGTCCAGGCAGATTTTGGGGGTTTCTTCTCACACTCTGCTGAGGGGGAGTCAGCTTTTCATGGGCTGACGAACCTGAGATTGAGCCTGAAATCACCATTCTCAGGTTGGACAGTCCTAGAAAGAACCACTCAAGAGTTAAAGCAGGACCAGGAGTCCTGTTCAGGCCGCTCCGTCAGCCTGTGACCACACAAAAATAAAATTACTTGTATATTAATAAGATTGGAAATATGTCCATCAGAGGATGATTCTGGTCCAGATGTGTTTACACACCTGCAATCGTGCGCTTTCTGGCTGATACAATGGTGGGCGTTATTGTCCTCTGTGTTATACAAATTTTCAGATACACTAAAATCCACTTCATGAAAATATGAAATAGAGACACTGTGTAAAAAGACAATGCTGTTGGTCCGCCAAAGCTTCTAATCACCATCATCAGAAGCATGTATTGTTTGTAATTGATGGCCCTTGATGTAATTACAGTGCCTGCTGAAATAATCTTTAAGTTTTTGGATTTTTGTGATCAAGAGGAAGTATTTTGTTGTTGTACTTTAAGTAAATAAAAGTAGAAAATTAAAATAACACATCTCTAATGTAAAATAATTTGGATTGTGCGCTGCATGCATGGCCACGTTAAGATTTTGGCGCCAAGAACAACCAGTGAGAATAAAACTTGAGATATTATATTTTTCTTGATTTTTTATTCCATTTTATTCTTCCCTGGTAATATAATTTCACCTCCTAATGTAAAAAATACTGAATAATTTTGTATGTTTGTAATAAAGAGAAGATACAGAAGCTGTGTGCAATGATGAAATGAAAATATTACATCTCATTGCATTAAAATGGGAAGTTTTATTCAAATGACCAACCCACAGCCACAATTAAGTGCATTTAAACATTTAAACATATCTGGCTCATAGTTGTGCAAATTTTCCTCATTCAGAAAACTCTGAGCACATTGTACAGTAAGAAGGTTAACACCACATCTGGCTCTCTGTTGTTAGCTAACTTGCACTGAAACCACTCAGAGAGCAATTAAAACACTCAGCCAACGAAGCCTAATGCACAAGCTGCATCTCATACTAAAAAAAAACATCTAAATCACGCTGGCTTGACTTTATGAGGGCAGCCTAGTATCTTCGAATTTTTACACTCATGATAAATGTAGATGGAGAGCAGAGGAGCACGTAAAGAAATAGAGAGTGAAAGAAGAAGGAGGGAGAGAAAGGGAAAGACAATACTTTACCCTCTTCAACAGACTAATCCAAAACCTCTTCACATGATTCAGAAATACTTCACCGTCTGAATAATTCATCCTGAACTATCTGCATTAAGCCACTGTTGTGTCTTGGCATACTCATGCCATCACTTCACATTCACAATCCAGACACACTCCCTGCTACATAGTACATTAACCAAACAAATAACAACCATGAATACATAGTTACTTTCCAATGTGTCCTCCCTTTCATCTTTCAATAGTCATTACAATAATGGAGGATTGTGGCAAGTTTGTGAAGTCTCTAAGAGCTTTCAAAGTCTTCTCTGCATACTTCTTACCCACATGGCAGACCCTCTGACTCCTCAAGACCCACACGAAGAAGACAGGGGAAAAAAAAAAAAAAAAAAATCTTAAGACTTCTTCAGCACATAAAGTCAAGACCAAAAGAAGACAGACAGGAACACAGCAGCACAACCTGGAGCAAAAGTCAGATGAGGATGAAAAAGAAACACAGGTTGCTGAGTTATAATGGCCACTCCTGCTGTCTTTACCAAGCTGTGACCTCATCGTGCTCTACACTACCAATGGGGATGCAACTCTCACACACATACAGACACGCGCACACACACACACGGCACCTTCCTGTTTGTCAGTGCTGGTGGTAAACTTTCCACTGACATCTTCATTCAAGGGACCAATATGAAGTTTTTGTGCATTTTCTCATTAAAAAGAAAACTGAGCTGAATTTAGAAAACTCTGCTTAGGCAAATGTCAGCATGTACAGAAAGATAGAACTCATTTGTATGTGTACTGTATATGTGTGTGTGTGTGTGTGTGTGTGTGTGTGTGTGTGTGTGTGTGTGTGTGTGTGTAGGGAATTTTTAAATCAAAACTTGGCCATTTCACATTTTTGCAGATAATTAAAAGCTTTCATATCTTTGACAGCTGCAGAGTTAACTCTAGTTAACTAGAGCAGTACGTGAAAATGAGAAAATGCTGCTGATGAGCTTTATGATATTCTTAGCTCTTCCATGTCTTTTGACTGTCCTCCTCACACCTCCTCCCCCAGAAAACGCGCCTCTCGTGGCTCAATATCTGTCGTAATAGGCTGCTGGTTTGTAATTGTCCATCAGCCTCATCAAATGTGTGTCAATCATACTTTACCGTGGCTGACGTCTTTGACAGCTGTCAGTGATAATTATGGAAAGTGGAAGATATCAAGGTTACTTTCCATGAGAAGAGGACAACCACAATATCCTTCCTGTTCATTTTCAATGTGTAAGTAATGTCTCCTGTCTTGAAATATTTGAGAAAGGCAAAAATGTGGGTAATTTAACATGGTGAGGTTTACTTTATCTGATTTAAGACGTGTTTTAAATATATATCACTTATGAAAAAATTGCTACTACAGCTAAGATATATCTGTTTAACTGTGGTGAGCAATATATAATACAAGTTGTGCTTAGCAGAAATGAAATAATGCACTAGGAGCAATTTAAAATCTCTATTGCACTTTTATTAAATATATAAAAAAAACATGCAGCGGAAATGGTAAACATAAAACAGTGGATTTTCTGTACAGAATGACTCACTGACAGTTGCATTCAGCAGTAAGCACACGCTGTACAGTGACTAAATGGAAAAGTAATTTTGAGCCAACAGCAGTCACAACACCTGTAGCCAGTGTGATTTTCATATTGGATGTACAGAGTTAAAATTTCAAGGCATCTTTTTTCCCTCCCCTGTAATGTACATTTATGTAATAAAGCAAATGAAGGATGTTGAAATTCCAAGAAATGTAAATACTGTATGATAATTAATTGTGAACTTGTGGAAAAGGATTTTACTATAACTCAATACCAAAGTCTTGATATTAAGACTACTTAATATCAAAATGAACTTCATATGCAACACTCCTCTCCTTCTGATGTCACATTGTGTTAGCTCAAATTACCATAGGGATAAATATTGTGGAAGGCAAACCCCACGTCTCGCAAACAAAGTCTTTCTACAAAGAACAATGCGATAATAATTATAGGCACCAAATTTAAACAACTGATTAAATTCGTTTCATTCAAGACAAATACCAAGTAAAAAGATCAGGCACTAGCAGGACTTTGTGAACACTCCTGTCTTTGACATGTAGATGTTCATATGTTAATTAATTCATACTGCATGTATCCTCTTTTCCTCTGTCTACTGCATGAAAAACAAGAGGTAAAAATCAGGACGTGAGACTGAAGTAAACACTGTTTGTTTAAATCAGATGACCCATTTTCATAGTAGCGAAAATATGTATTACTTGCCCGCTGACTGGTCAGGTCTATCCATAGTAAAAATATGTAAATGAGGGACATGCTGCATAAATATACACCACAAGTGCACACTTATAGCTGTATAATGAAAATGTTTTCAACACCCTTTTCAACTGGTTAGGTCAGCATCCACGGAGAAAGAAAAGGGTGAACCAGAGAGCTAAAAAAAAAAAAAAAAAAAAAAAGACATATACACCTACACATTTTCCAACTGAATGGTCCTTCAGAAAGTGCTCATGGCGATGGAAGTTGAGTAACAACACAAGTTCTTGTTCCGATTTAACTTTTGTGAAAGTTGTGGGGTAGAAAATAACCTTAAAAGCATTTTTTTGTTTTTCCTTTACGGCACGTGCATATTCACATTCAGTTGTGTCGTCCACAGTACACGGCTTAAGGCCATATATATATGTATATCTTTTCAAAATACCATGTCTGCGAATTTCAACAGAGATTGTCACAATCTAAACACCAAAATAAAACATTTGGACTTAATAACATTCTTCATATAAAAATACTTTAAACTTCATATCACAACTTTCCACAACAGCATATACATAAAAGATAAAATTATATAATTTAAACATTTCAGCAGGGTGACTGTACATTATGTTTTGTTCTGTTTACAGTTTATTTTTCAGGGCACCTTGTTTGGCCCCTGAAAGACGCACGTTACAGCCCCACAGAGGCTTAGAGTTTGTCCTCATATTGTCCTCTGAGGTGCTAGCCCTGAATCACCCAATAAGCTGGCCGCTGCCAATAATTGAATCAGTAACTAGGCTCATCCATCTCTTCGTCACTCCAGTCAGGGGGTGCATCTGTTCCAAAGTATCGATCCCCAAAGTTTCCTACAAGGACAAAAAAAAAAAAACATTTTAATACATCAGTTAAATCGAGCAAATGTGAAAAACAGCATATTCTACAATCTAAACGTCTTACACACTTTCATATTCTTTTCTAAGCTTTACTCACCAATGCCAGGTATGATGTGGAAGAGATCATTGACCTTCTTGTCCACAGCTGTTGTGATAATCTTGACCTGTGGGAACGCGTAGGCCACTGAATGGACTCCCATTTCAGCCATTAGCAAAGACACCAGCAGGATTTTGTCCTCCTGTACATCATGGTCCTGAAAAAGAAAACATACCCATGAAAAAAAAAATGCAAAAACATGCAGGAATGCAATTCATTTCATTCAACGCGAACAATCCGGTGCACCCACCAGTAGGACTCGTACAGCCATCATGGCAGCAGCTCCAGTGGACACGGTGCAGTCCATCAGAATCACATGATCTTCGCTAATGTCTTTTGGTAGACGCAGGTAATGAAGCTGAAAATGTTGAAAGGATGTGAGTTAATACCAAAACATAACATACATGACCAGTACCTATATCCTGTTGCTATACTGTAGGTGGCATAATGCAGAAATCCCCCAACCCCAGCATTTCCTGGAAAGGACATGTAGATAAGCAACATGTATTGTGAGATATTAATAAAGAATGTGTTAATAGGTGAATAAACACACAATATTTAAAAAAAATGTGAAAGGTGTATGTAGGACAGAGACAGCAGAATGTCAGTTAAACACAAGAATGTGCTACAGTTTTGAAGGTCTATAACCCATTAATTTAAATCCGCACCTCTGGTTCTCCTGTGTCCTGGTTGGTCTGGATGAGGATCTTGCCGATGCGGACGTCTTTGCAAACGGCCCTCAGAGCCGGCTCCATGGTCTCCCCGGCTCGTAAGATGGACACGCCTGTGATCTATGGAAAAACAAAAAGAAGGGAAAAAAATGAAACAGAGGTTAATTACATCAATTTGGGTAGAGACAAAACTCTTCTGAATGGTCTGTAAAATAAAAAAATTTAAAAAGTCATCAGAGAAGACGGCAGGAAGTAAATGGAGTTCACTCACCCTCTTCCCGTGGAAAGTCCTGCCTTCATAATCCTCTCCCTGGGGGGTCTGGACTATGTGGACCTGAGATAATATTAAAAATCAGAAGAGTGTGAGCACAGTGCTGATCACAGTGCAGTACTGTACTATAGAAGTCAGAGAAATCGTTTGTGACCAGCTACAGTGGATTTCAGATGGAGCAGATTGTGTCACTCCTTGTTTCATGTATGCATGTGTTTGTGAAATGCAAACGTGCATCTTTTGGTTAAGATATGAAAACTTTCCATTGTGGTGACTCGATAAGTTTCCATACTTGTGCTGCAGGCCACTATGTGTATATCTGATTCTCTTTTTAGCAAATGCAAACCTTTTCTTTTAATACTCATCTTTTAATACTCTTTCCTCCATTTCAAGGCCACATATTGTATCTCTCTATCAGTCTGTCTATCCCTTAGTTATCTCTTTTGTTTCTCTCTTTTGTTCTCCTACACATGTCTTCATCTACGCCCAGGTATGTAATGATTCAGTCAATGTCCTACTTAATAAAAAGGATTACAGAACCTTTATGCTATGAATTAATTAACTGAGTATCTCAGTCTTTGGCACCTGTGAGGGGAGGAAGGAGAGTGCTCGCTCGATCAACAGGCGCATCAACCTCTTGGAGTAGAAGATGAACTCATCACGACTGGTTTCCTTGTTTCTAAATGTGGTGATAAGGAAAAGAAAGATATGACCTTTATACTGCTGCAGCTGATGTTTTTATTGGAACAGATGTAGCTGTTAATGTAACACATCCAGTTTCTTAGCTTTTACCTGATGATGGTGTGCATGCCCCTGACCTGGGGTGTGCTCTCTAGCACGCTGAGGGTCTGGGGGAGGGGTTGGGCTTGGTGCGCAGAAGCCAGAGCTGCCCTGTAACCACAGCAACAAATAGTAGAGCGGGGGTGGTACGGGGTTGAGAGGAGCGGAAAGAGGGAGGATGGACAGAGACATAAATACAATACACATTAACATGAATGCAATTGACACTTTTTGTGTACAGAATTTGCAAGGTCACACACAAGCGTGTACACACGTATTGTATGCACATTCAAACACACACACACACACAAAAAATACGTGTAAGTACATGCAAAAAGTCACAAATAATTTTTAAGCGGCATTTACAGTGTGTAACCACTGTAATAGGATTGTTTGGGAAAAGGTAGACACACAAAATTGCAAAGCAAACAGTGGCAGTGTTGAGTATTTTAGTGCAAAATTACAGCACAGAGACCATGATAATGGAAAAAAAATGTCTTAAAAAGACCAAGAATTAAAACTGATCAATTTAAAAACTGACAACATACTTGAAATAAAGGAAAATTTCACTGTAAATAACATACATCCTTGTTATTTTCCACATTAGGTCTCTACTACCTGTAATTCCCCAAGATTCCACACACAAACAAAAGGTTTGTATATTTTGTTAGCCTAGATCCAACCTGAGCTCTAAGCCGAGGAACAGACACACTGTTACAAATACTCATTTGATGCAGTCATGTTGACTGGCATTGCAGTGTAAGGGTCGAAACACCTCCAGTACCCACAATGTCACTGAGATACACATTAGCCAGATGCAAAGAAAAGAGAAATCATAGCAAATCTGCTCACATATCCCAGCGAAGTTTCCTCTGTGGGGAGAATTTTTCGACGAAACACAACAATCACAACAGACAGGACACAGAAAGACGAGGAACAACAGATAAGAGGAGGAAAAAAAAAATGAGAAGAGACACAACATCAGGTGGATGAAGGGATGAAGGGATTACCACACACAGTGAAAAGTGTGACAGCTGAGGCTTGAAAATGTCAAACGTCTCCGAAATACGCTTACCACATGTGAACTGCCGTTTAAAGTAAAATCATGTTTTCCTGATTATCGCTTGTTTTATGTATCATGATACTGAGAAGAAATGAGATGGATGAAATGAAAACCCATCAAATGCTGCCGTAAGACTTTGATTCTGTCTTTAATATATATAAAAATATATGTATTCGTATTTTTTATTGCTTTTTATATTTTGGTATTGTATTTTTATATGTCTTTTTATATAATGGAGCCTCCCAGCCAAAGTATTTAACATAATTGTCCTTGTATAACCAGAGTGACAATAAACATCTTGAATCTTGAAAATGAAGCACCAGGCCGCTTCTTATAAAGATTTTTACTGACACGAGGGTAAAAGAGAGAACAGATCAGTTTTGGATCCGATTTTGATATCTATACACGTGCATCTATTGTTTGTATGCGTGGGAGATGCACAAGCTATCGTGCGGCTGTCACTCTTTCACCATGTAGAACAGCAGAAGATGGTATTTCAGCTCACAGGCCCCAGCACATCCTGTGTCTAAAGACAGACACCAAACTCACTTCCTCTCTCTCTCTGTCTCAGATATTGTGGCCGACATTCAATGGAAAAACTCAGCGCTTTGTAGTAGGGTATTGGAAACTTTCTCTGTGGCGGAGGTATGCGCTAGTCAACAATAGCTGTAGAAAGAGCTTCCTCTCTCTTGCTTTCTGTTATAGTCACTCTCTCTCTTATTCTTGTTGCCGCCGAAAGGAGGGGTCAGTGACTTGACTCATAGGTGTATTTTTAGACACAGAAGGCAGGAAGAGTGTGAGTTGTCATTTCTCTAAAAGGCAGAGAGAGGGAAAACCAACATCTTTACATTAAATGCTGGCTGCACCGCACCACTTCCAAACCTTTGATCTACTTTTGACCATATTTATTCCATGCTGGTGTGGATCAAGTTTTGATAATGTTTTGGCATAATTTTATACCTGAGTTTTATAACTGATCACTAATTAGTCATATTTGGTCTACAGATACAAGACTGCCGCCTGGTGATGTCTCATGGCAGCCAGCAGATCAGAGGAAGGTAGAGGTTGGTTTTGCGGCCTTGTTTTTCTCTCCCTCCCAGTAAGAAATTGGAGCGGTTGGGGAACAGGGCAGATGGTGAGGAGAGAATGATAGACAGGATAAAGGCCACTCTACCTGACGCTGAGCTCTCGCTGGGAGCCATGGAGGGGTTTGGGATGAGGAGGGTGGTGGTGGGGGGGGGGGGAGAGTGAGAGAGCAGTACATCAGCATCTTGTGTGTTACTGTGTGTGTGTGTGTGTGCGTGCGTGCGTGTATTGAGGGAAAGAACTAAAGCAAACTGTTGTACTAAGAGTTCCGTACGAGCAAAAATGTGCCTTTGGTGACAATGAGTGCATTTTGAACAACAAATCCAAAAGTTAAAAATACAACACACCCATGTTTCAGTATCTATAGAGTAATTATGAAGAGTTTGACATGCTATTAATTAGCACTATGAACCTGAACCATGGAGACAGTATTTCTATTAGGGCTGCACAATCAATAGCACATAATTGTGTATGAATATTTAATGGTTTGACAATAATACATTATGTATGATAATTTCAATTCACCTGAAAACACATATAAACTTAAATATATATATATATAAATACTTAATAGTTGTTGTTACTTCACCAAATAATTAAAAAAACTTGTGGACCAAATTGCAATTATTTCATTCCTTGAAAATAACCACAATTAACAGCTGTTATCACAGTATTTAGATAATCTATCTCTATCTAATTTTTCCGTTCCCAGCCATCATGCACATTCATTTTCCCCTGAAGTCTGTGCAGTGCATTTTCTATCCACTAGAGGGACTGTTGAAGCTTGTAATTACTGTCCAAAAATTACAAGTGCGGATCATCCCTACAGTACACCACATAACCTTTCAGTTCTAACACTAAGCTGCACTGAATCAAAAAAACAACAAAAAACAACCAGCAAGGATGAATGGCCATAATGTTCTGCTTATACAATATCCACTCATATTAAACCAGCATTACACATTTTCTGTGTGTGAGAGGTGTGTGTGTATGTACCTCCTCCAGCTGACTGTGGACATGCTGCACTATCAAATCGATGGCCACCATGTTGCCACCACCTGACAAAGAGACATAATTAGAGACTTAATTAATTTAACAGCAGTAAAATGCAGGAAAAATTTTACTAAATTCCAAATACAACATAATGTACTGCTGCACTGTACACAGAACTTAAAGAGGTATCGTAGTAGTAGCTATGTAAATATACTGCATGTGTGTATGAAGTATGCACGCACCACGCGGCACCACGATATCAGCCAGTCGCATGGTGGGTTCAATGTACTGCTCAAAGGCTGGCTTGACAAACTTGTTGTACTGTTTGATGACACCCTCGATGTCTCGGCCCCTTTCCGTAATGTCCCTCCTCAGCCGCCGCACCAGCCGGATGTCAGAGTCTGTGTCCACAAAGATCTTCATGTCCAGCAACTGAAACGAAAACATGAGACACAGAGAACATAAATCTTATGACACACGTTCACACAAAGAAGCGGTGAGAAAAACGGCAAGCTGAATATACCGTCTTGATTCTGTTTTTTGCTTCTTCTTGGTGTTTTAGGTCAAACTCGAGCAGCAGACGATTTCCTTTCAGTTGTATCATGAAATAGTACTTATACCACATATTTAAAGACATTTTCTCGAAAGCTGAATTAAATTGATATTTCATTTTTCTTGACAATAAAGAAAAAAATGTGTCTGGAAATTATTTTAATATGGATGAATGCAAATATTAACTCAGACAAGGGCAATTTAGCTGCTGAAACACTGTTTTCTTTTAAAATAAATTATCATATTGGAGCTGCTTGTGTGTGGTGACTCTTAATATTAATAATTTATTCTGTTCATTTCTGACAAACAGCACCTCATTAAAACAGGTATGTGTTTCGCCTAATTATGTTCAGAAAGCAAGATTAAAAAGCAAATGTGTTTTTATAATTATATAAATTGCAGCTACATTCATGTATATTATGTTATTGAACAGCTGGATTTCTAGATGAAAAATAAACATTTTGTGTTTTTCTCCAATGCTCATAATTACTCTGATATAAACAAACTTTAAAAATCCAATGAAAACAAGAATCTAGTTGTATTAGTGTGCGTATTAAAATATCTGTCAATCAGTTTGGATTTAATTGGAAGCAACAGGTTCAAGCAAGAAGCCGACATACATTTTTGATAAATGAGTCACACTTTACAGTTGAAAAATAAGCGTGTCGGTGCCCTCTGCTGGACAAACTATGTAATGTAGACATTGTTTTTGAAGCACTTCAAACATATATTTGGCACTGCAATTTCTTGGCACTTAGTGCACCAGCCGACTCATATATCTGTGATAAGCTAATACTGTGCCAATCCTGTATTTTAAATTTATTCACATTTAAATCACTTGCATAGACAATACTGGAATACTGGTTGGTGCAAGTGAATAAAACTGAAAAATCTCACATCCCACTTATGCACAGAAAAACATGTTTGACCACATGCACGGATAAAAATACATCTGACGTCAGCACCTTTCACTGACCAGCTGAATATGTTAGAGGACGTAACCTTGCCCTACCTGCAAGAGCTTTTTATCTGCGAAGGCCATGATTCCCTCGAAGATGATAACACTGGCTCCATATACAGTTTTCTGTGGTGGACACACGTGCATGTAGTATCACAGTACAATGTGCAGACAAAACACAGTGCATGATATACAGACAGTATACGCATAAATATGTGGCGACAATCCTCATGATCAGTTTCATTAATATACTGCTGGCATGTTGAGAGAATATTTACAGTTACTGTAGTGAATGGACATTAAAAAATAAAAAAAAGGAGACAGAAATCACAATAATGGTTTGTCAGTGACCATCTGGAGTAGCAGATTTGCAATGTGACTCTAAGCGAGGAACATTAAATCCCTCTTAGGTAATCGAGAAACTGAGATTATATGCAGTAATTCAGACATGGTACTTAATTTACAAAGGATGTTACCACGTGTTTGGATGTGTGCATTCATCCTTACCCACTCCTTCTGTCTCCCGTGAGTTGTGAAGTCATACACAGGGATTTTCACACTCTTGCCCTGTTTGAGCTTGCGCAGGGTGTGTGTCAGCAAGTCAAAGTCAAAGGCATCGGGGTGGTCAAAGTTGTAGTCGTTACTGCCAGCCAGGGTCTGCTCTTCTGGGGACAGGACCTGAGGACAACCGTCGCAGCAGTGTTGGAATAACTTTACAGTAACCTTGCCAAAACAATAATGCTTTTCCAGCACAATGCAAACTGACTTCCTGCGTGAAATACTGAAAAGTGCTTCCGCTGTCTCTCAGTCTCTGGTTTTTGCTTAGACACACATATTAAGATTTGGATATCAAGGACAAAAAGTGCTAAAACAATATTACAGATGTGAATTCTAATATAAGAAGTATACGTGCTTAAATCTTGTGCAGAAACACTTGCACACAGATCACTGTTCAAGAGCAGTTGAAGTTAGTAGACCTAAATTTAGGAGAACATCATGCGCCACTGTGACGTCTGTACCAGGTGCTATGTGTGTGTGTGTGTGTGCCCCTAGGGTGGTCGAGCATTAAAACCCCAGACCTGGTATTTGGCCATTTCAGAACAGCAACACCCCCTTCTCAAGTGAACAGATTACCCTCTCAATATGATGAACTGATGTTACAGGTTCTCTAGCAGCTGTGAGCAGACATGAGGCAACCTCACTTGATCCTCTTCCCAACAGAAGAACGGGAGATATAAATTTCAAAACAGATAAATTCCTCAGCAAGTGTTTTTTTGGATGCCGATCTCTGGTAACGCAGTGTGCAAACCTGCACTTGCTGAAGGCTTCGGTACCACTGGACACTGGTAAATCCCTCCTACTCTGCACAGTCTGAACTGTAGATTGTGACAGGATTACATAACCATAGAGTGGGTGGAGGTATGGAGGGGCAGGAATGATGGCTCTTGCTTGATTGCTCTCCACCACTCTTTCTCTCCCAAATTCACTAAGCACTGTTTCTTTTTTGACTCATCTGCCTTGTAATATTTCATGCTGTCCATCTCTTTTCTCTCCAGTCACTCCTCTTACCCTCATTTTCCCTCTGGGATCCGAAGGGAATCCTACTTTTTCTTTTTCACTTTGTCCTCTGCACTCAAGTTTTGCTCTTTCCTACCCTTACCTCAGGCCACTGGGGGGTTAGCAGCCACACAAGACAGAGATGATATAATGATAAAAGGAACAAGTGATTTCTTGGACTTCATGTCAAGATTTTAATCTCTAGAATCTAAAATAATCTGGAGCAATGCACTAATATGTCAAAATCATGTAATATATATTAAATAAGAGGTGTGCCAGTGAACACACACCTTGTAAAAGGAGTCCATTGAGAGTAGTACAACCCATGGAACATCTAGAGCTTCGATGATTTTCCTGGCCACGGTTGTCTTTCCTGAAGCGCTGCCGCCGCACAGACCTGTGACAGAATATTGACATAAAGACGTTCAGTGTACTTTGCATACATTGTTAATTGCAACATACCTTTGCATGGAGGCAAGTGCCAGCGTGACAGTACACTCTGTTAAGTATACGTTGAGGGTGCTTCAGGCTATCATTTGCAAAGGCAGGCAGAAACAGATATCATAGTCTTGTTCAAGGTAAACAACCCCATGAACAGGTGAAGGAATTTTTCTGTTTCTCTTGTGCAAAACACACTTTCATGTCCAATAACAAGGCAGCAAAGGGGAGCCACTTCTAACTGAGTTTAAATGTCAATACTGGCACTGAATGAGTTTGTCAATACCCATTAGTCAAGAATACGGTGATCACTAATTTCTGCAGAAGACACTTTTTATCTGCTTACACGGGAAATCAGTTAATTTCATTTCCAACACATAAATGTGTTGCTTTTTTCCTTTACATTTGAGAACTCTCTCTCAAAAAGATGTACTTTTAAGTATTGGCACTATACTGTAAGTGTGTATTCTGATGTATGACATTGCTATTTATGGCAGAATGCACTATCAATGAAACAAACATAAAGAAGGAAAGAAAACATCCGTGTTGTTACATCATGGTGTGCGTCTCCTTTAAGCGTCCTACCAATGACGAAGGCCTCTTTGGACTGTGTTCCATGTTCGTTGTACCAGGGTGGGCGACCAGCGGTGTAGATGGTTCGTTTGGAGGTGCGTAGGAGAGGAGGCTCAGACTTGCACTGGCTGGTGGTCCTTTTCCTGGGTGAAAGGCCCGTGCTTACTGAGGGGAGGAGCCGGTCCAGTGATCCCTCACCACCTCCACTGTGAAGCGAAAGACACACAACAGAGCACACCATTGCTGTTTAGTAAAATCACCAAAATTAATGTTGAGTCGGTGTGTACATATGCAAAGACTATGTCGGACTCTGTAGTTTTCTCTGGGCCCCTGCCAAATCTGACCAGTGATGACATGTATAGCCGCATGTCATCATTCAACCGCTGGTTGTCGAGGTGGTGTCCAGAAAACGATGTGGGCTTCATAGACAATTGGCGGACTTTTTGGGGAAAACCTGGTCTGATTAGGAGAGACGGCATACATCCCACTTTGGATGGAGCAGCTCTCATATCTAGAAATATGGCTGAGTTTATTAGACCAAAACCATGACCATCCAGAGTTGAGACCAGGAAGCAGAGCTGCAGTCCTACACGCTTCTCTGCGCTTCCATTAGAGCAGTTACCCACCCAATACTACATAGAAACTGTGTCTGTCCCCCGACCTCTCAAATCATTTAAATCAATTAACTCTAAAGTAAACAGAAGAGGAATCTTTCATAAAAATCTAATAGAAATTAACACCACCAATGTCACAGTGCAACAAAATAGGAAAATCAAATGTGGACTCTTAAACATTAGATCTCTGTCATCTAAAGCTGTATTAGTAAACGACCTAATCTCAGATTATCATATCGATCTATTTTGTCTTACTGAAACCTGGCTGTGTCATGAAGAATATGTTAGCCTAAACGAATCCACTCCTCCAAGTCATATTAATACTCACATTCCTCGAGACACCGGCCGAGGAGGTGGAGTTGCAGCCATTTTTAACTCAAGCCTAATAATCAATCCTCGACCTAAACTTAATTATAACTCATTCGAAAGCCTCGTTCTTAGTCTTTCACACCCAACCTGGAAAACTTTACAGCCAATTCTATTTGTTATAGTGTACCGCCCTCCTGGCCCGTACTCTGAATTTTTATCTGAATTCTCAGAGTTTTTATCAAACTTAGTCCTTAGTACAGATAAAGTAATTGTAGTAGGTGACTTTAATATCCATGTGGACGTCGATATTGATAGTCTTAGCACTGCGTTTATCTCATTATTAGACTCAATTGGCTTCTCTCAGAGTGTAAATAAACCTACGCACTGTCTTAACCACACCCTCGACCTTGTTCTGACTTATGGCATTGAAATTGATCATCTAATAGTTTTTCCACAAAATCCTATTTTATCAGACCATTACTTAATAACTTTTGAGTTCCTATTAATAGACTACACGCCATTAGACAAAAACATCTTTACTAGATGTCTTTCTGATAGTGCTGTAGCTAAATTTAAAGAAGCGATCCCACTAGTACTAAATTCAGTGCCATGTCTCAATACTACAAAGGAGTCTTATGCTAACTTTAGTTCCTCTGAAACTGATAATCTTGTTGACAGTACCGCAAGCTCCATGCGAACAACACTCGACTCTATCGCTCCTTTAAAAAGGAAGATAATAAAACATAAGAAGCTAGCTCCATGGTATAACTCGCAAACCCGTAAATTAAAGCAAACATCGCGAAATTTTGAAAGGATTTGGCGTTCCACCAAACTGGAAGAATCTCGTTTAGTCTGGCAAGATAGTCTTAAAACATATAGGAAGGCCCTCTGTAATGCCAGAGCTGCCTATTACTCATCATTAATAGAGGAGAATAAAAACAACCCTCGGTTCCTTTTCAGCACTTTGGCCAGGCTGACAAAGAGTCATAACTCTATTGATCCATGTATTCCTATAGCTCTCAGTAGTAATGACTTTTTGAGCTTCTTTAATGACAAAATTCTAACTATTAGAGACAAAATTCTGCCCTCAACAGGCACTGAATCACCCTCCAATTCAGGAACCTTAGAAATAGCTGCTAAACCCGATATATATTTAGACTGTTTCTCTCCAATCAACCTTTGTGAATTAATTTCAATGATTTCGTCCTCTAAACCATCATCCTGTCTCTTGGACCCCGTCCCAACTAGGCTGCTTAAGGAAGTCTTACCCTTAGTGAGCACTTCTTTACTAGATATGATCAATCTGTCTCTAGTAACAGGCTATGTACCACAGTCCTTTAAAGTAGCTGTAATTAAACCTCTTCTTAAGAAGCCCACACTGGATTCAGCCGTTTTAGCCAACTATAGACCTATATCTAACCTTCCCTTTCTCTCTAAGATCCTCGAGAAAGCAGTTGCCAATCAGTTATGTGACTTCCTACATAACAATAGTTTATTTGAGGATTTTCAGTCAGGTTTTAGAGCGCACCATAGCACAGAGACAGCATTGGTGAAAGTTACGAATGACCTCCTAACTGCATCGGACAAAGGACTTCTTTCTGTACTTGTCTTGTTAGATCTTAGTGCTGCATTCGACACCATTGACCATCACATCCTGTTACAGAGACTGGAACATTTAATTGGTATTAAAGGAACTGCATTAAGCTGGTTTAAATCCTATTTTTCAGATCGACTTCAGTTTGTACATGTTAACAATGAATCCTCCATCCACGCAAAAGTTAGACACGGAGTTCCACAAGGTTCTGTGCTTGGACCAATACTGTTCACCTTATATATGATTCCTTTAGGTAATATTATTCGGAAACACTCCATAAATTTTCATTGTTACGCTGATGATACCCAATTATATTTATCAATGAAGCCAGATGAATTAAATCAGTTAACTAAACTTCAAGTGTGCCTTAAGGACATAAAGACCTGGATGACTGACAATTTTCTGCTACTGAACTCAGACAAAACTGAAGTTATTGTGTTTGGCCCTCAACACCTTAGAAACACATTATCTAATGATATAGCTACTCTGGATGGCATTACCCTGGCCTCCAGCTCCACCGTAAGGAATCTGGGAGTTATCTTTGATCAGGATATGTCCTTCAGCCATCATATAAAACAAATTTCAAGGACTGCCTTTTTTCACCTACGTAATATAGCAAAAATCAGGCACATCCTGCCTCAAAAAGATGCAGAAAAACTAGTCCATGCATTTGTTACTTCTAGGTTGGATTATTGTAATTCTTTATTGTCAGGCTGCCCTAACAAGTCTCTAAAGACTCTCCAGCTGGTCCAGAATGCAGCTGCACGTGTACTAACAAAAACTAGGAAAAGAGATCATATTTCTCCTATTTTAGCTTCGCTACATTGGCTTCCGGTAAAATCCAGAATAGAATTTAAAATACTTCTCCTTACTTATAAAGCTCTTAATGGTCAGGCGCCTTTATATCTTAAAGAGCTCATAGTACCTTATTACCCCACTAGAGCACTGCGCTCCCAAAATGCAGACTTACTTGTGGTTCCTAGAATAACTAAAAGTAGAATGGGAGGCAGAGCCTTCAGCTATCAGGCTCCTCTCCTGTGGAACCATCTTCCAGATTCAGTCCGGGGGGCAGACACCCTCTCTACGTTTAAGAGTAGGCTTAAAACTTTCCTTTTTGATAAAGCTTATAGTTAGGGCCGGCCAGGCTCGCCTTGGACCGGCCCCCAGTTATGCTGCTATAGGACTAGACTGCCGGGGGACTTCCCATGATGCACTGAGCTCCTCTCTCCTCTCTCCTCCTCCTCCTCCTCTCCATTTCAATGCTTCATGTACCATTAATGCATGTTACTAACTTGACTTCTTCCCCGGAGTCTCTGTGCTCTCTCATCTCACAGGAAGATCCAGCGCCTGAATGGTGGGCCGCGGCTGTGGGGACGGTGGCGTGGTCCCGTGGATGTCCTGCTTCTATTTCTATTTCTGCTACTGATATTATTGCTGCTATTATAAATTCATAGCTCTACTTACATTACTGCTGTTATGGTTATTGTTTTTGTTGTTATTATACTTCTCTGTGTCTCTCCCCACCCCACCCCCCTCTCCCCTTCCCCCGTCCCCCTCCCTCCTTCTTTCTCTGTAAACCCAACCGGTCAAGGCAGATGGCCGCCCACCTAGAGCCCGGTTCTGCTTGAGGTTTCTTCCCGTTAAAGGGGAGTTTTTCCTTGCCGCTGTCGCCAAGTGCTTGCTCATGGGGGGAATTGTTGGGTCTCTGTAAATGAGTACGGTCTCGACCTGCTCGATGTGTAAAGTGCCCTGAGATAACTTTTGTTGTGATTTGGCGCTATATAAATAAAATTGAATTGAATTGAATTGAATTAAAGGAATACACATTTATAACTTTTTTTGGCCTTTAGTTGGTGTGCATTTGGTTGGTATTTGGTTTTGCATACAACCCTATACACCTTTAAAAGGAGGAATTCTTGTCTGCGTTTTGCAGGTAAAAGTACCATCATTATAAACAATGTTTTGGTCAATAATAAAACTACTTTGGGTTATAGTATGGCGGGAATTCTGATTTTACTTGATGAACTACAGACGGAGAAGACCAACACCAAAATAAAACCCCCACCTATAAGTGTCCTCGTGTCACGAGTTGCATTCGAAAAAAACCTTCAATATAAGCTAAAACAGGTTAAAACAGGCAATGAGGTATAGCAATAACATGGCCGCCATGTTAACAAGACACTAACACAACAAAAGGGATAATAGTTAACTGAAGAAAAGCTCCTCCCTGTTACAGCACAATGTGTCACTGTCTTATGCATGCTTGCCTAACAAAGACACAAAGACAGGCGGCAGTTTGGCTGTGTAACCATGGCTGACTACAAAGAAAGGTGTCCCAGTTAACTGACAGTAAACAAGTATTGTGTTAACTACTGTCCTGGGTTAATGTTTAGTTTTTTACATCTTTACCAGGTGAGCTTTGTCCATAACTACTGTACCAAAGTACACTACATGTTAACTTTGTGGAAAAATGTTCAATCAACTACATGACAACAGTCCAGCGATCAGTTGTGAAACTGAATCATGTGTACATGCAATATGTGGAGGCTGTTACAATGACTAAGACCACTGTAATGATTTATTATAACATATAACACGATAAAAAAAAAAGGTCTTTATAAACAAATGACAACAAGCTCATTCAAAAAAGGTATGAGGCTCTTGGAGTGAATTTGTATAGACTATTCAAATTAAACACAGCGGCCATTTACATCTTCTGCACAACCCAATAACAATACAGCAACAAATGACCACATCTCCACAAACAAGAAACTTGTGTCATACTGACCGCAAAAAGTCTTGCATTGCAAAACAAAAAAAAGCTGCAAGAACGAACTTGTGTAATTGCTTTTCAACTTCTTGAACTTGAACTTCTAACAGTATCTGGCAATGAAGTTCCTATGTGCGCCACCCAGAGAAGAAGAGTTAAATTTTGTGATTTTACTGCAAGAAAGCGAAGAAGCATTAACATTCTGTTAATGGTTTTGGCTAATCTAGATTCAGAGCAAACGTTACAAAAAAACTGGTCTAACACATTGCTGAGTAACCTGTCCAGAAGCCAACTTCCCCTGGAAAGTTTGCTTCAGCTCTCTGACAAGAATCTGGTTTGAGAAAGTCTGCAGAGTCATCTGTGGTGCATTATCTATACAGAATATTATATCTTGAAGAAAAAACAACTTGGAAATCATCAGTGATCAATCACTTCTAATTCACTGATGTCACAATTAATAAGTAGCACAAGAAATATCACTAAGAAGCATCACCAAAACAAATGCTGCTGTTTTACAAACACAGGTTTCATTGCCTGCCGGGTGCTAACAACACTTACTGCAGTATCCGAGATATCCACACTTCACCCAGTGAGGACTGTAAAAACCCAGATGCCATTACAGTAGTACGATGTGTAAATGAGCAGTTTTAGATGTTCCTCTGTCTTTTCTTGCTGTTATCCAGTCAACTCTCAAACAAATGTGAGAGAAAAAGTAAAGATTTATCTTATCGCACTAGGGTCAGCTGTACACAGATGAAGCCAGGGAGCATGCTGGGACTGAGAGAACACATCTACCATGCATGAGGCATAGCACACTCCAGCTGGGTTATCAGTTAAAACCAAACCAGGGTGCCATAAAAGATTAGCCCATCTGACTATGCTGAATCATGCACTTGTCAACAGCAACAGTTACAGTACTCTAAACATTACAGTACACTGATCTATGAATGTGACATTGTGTAAAGAAGAGGCTGAGAAGGTGTCACAGTGCAGGGTACCTAAAACTAGACAGTGAAAATACTCTTTATGGAGCTTAACCATCTAAACCCCTAAGGTCAGCAATGGTAAATATGACACAGGGGTCATATCTTATCTTACAAGTTGTTTCTTTTTTAGAAAAACTTGATTTATTGGCTTCCAGGGATCCAAAGGTGGACTAAAAAACAACACAAATGCATCATTGCTCACACATACTGTACATGAACTCAACACAAACAAAACTGATGAAGCATGACTGCAACTTTTCATTTCAGTCTGGGTTAGGGCTGAGAAATAAAGCTGAGATCAATAATATTAATAAGAATGTTTTCCAAATATATGATGATATATATTCAAATGTTTTTTAAAAAATCACATAAAGTCTAAAATAAGACCACCTGTCATACATTAACAGTAATCTCTGTCTTTTATCCCACAGTACAACCAAAACAACCAATTTATTTTAAACTTAGTCTGCTTTTATGTCGTTGTTTAGAAACATTTTACAACAGTTTTAATAAGGAACATAGTTTTATGTTGTTGGTTTTCATGGATTAATAAAATGAACCTTTGATGTTCATCTAAATGAACTGTATTCTAGTGTTATTACACCTGACGAAACGTCTTGTTTACGTTTTAATTACAACTTAATTTGGACAACAACATTTTGTAAAATGATAACATGACAATGTTATGTATCTGTATCTGTAAAGGAATGAGTACGGTCTCGACCTGCTCTATATGAAAAGTGCCCTGAGATGACTTTTGTTGTGATTTGGCGCTATATAAATAAAATTGAATTGAATTGAAAATTGATATCATCATATTATCACAGCACAATCCCACTGAAACTGCACAGAAGCCGTATTGCAGTCACTAACACCAAATTTGTACAAATAATGTGCAAATTTAACTGACAAATGCAAACTTTCCCAAAGCATGTCAACAAAAACCCACAGGCTATTATTCCAGAGAACTAGAGACTGAACTAGTTGCCACTCCTGTTCATCCACATTTTGAAGAGAGTAAATATAACCTTACATAAGACGGTCGTGCAAGGATACACAATTGTTTAATACACCTGAGGATATTAGAATGAAAGAAAAATGTATAAACAAATAAAACACACTTACCTGCCATCAGATCTTAGAGTCCAACAGCCAGATATTCTAGCTCCTGAGTAAGCCGGTAGAGAGTTCATAACTGGAGAAAATATAAAGCCGGCTTCCAACGTAGGTACTTCGCAAGTTATGTTTTAATCTTATATTACTGCCAACAGGTATACTCAGTGTATACATACACTCAATAAAGCACTTAACAGCACTGCCCTCTGGTACAACACATCCAGAGAGAGCGAAAGAGAGGGTGGGAAATATATAGGGGAATCAGCTTGGATGAGAAACGAAACTTTAAACATCTGATTAGCTTTCTGTTTCTTCCATTCACTGGAGCAATAGGTGAGAGAGAGAAGGCACTGCAGCTCAGTAGAGAGAGTGTGCACTCAACTCAACTGTGAAACTACAGCAAAGCTTTTCCCTCCTCTTTCACTCGCTCTCCACTCCTCCCCTCAGCCAACAAATGTAAGAGGATAACCTACCCTCCAGATTATGTTCATTAGGTATTAATAGCATCAGGTTAGAGCCAGACCTTCCCACTCCTGGCACACACACACACACACACACATAAACACACACATGCCAAGCTTGGGTCATCTGTCTTTGACAGTCAGTTGCGCAATACGGGGCCGGAGTTAAAAAGGAATCAGAAGAGAGCGACGGAGACACTGAGAAACGGACAGGAAGAAAACTGCAGAAGACAAGAGCAGGAACAGACAAACAGCCAGTCGTTATTCTCTTCTGATGTTGACGCAGTTGTCTGTATTCACAACAGAGATCCTGCAGGCTGCATTGGGGAGGTGAAGAGAGGGAGAAATGGTGGGAGGGAGTAGGGAAAAGGGAACAGCAGAGGGGAGGAGATGTGCTTTTCCCCTGCAGGGACTCACCATGTCTCTGTGTGCCTTACACCAGAGGCTGGAGACGTCAGCATGACAGCCAACACACACACACACACACACACACACACAGTGCTGTCCCCTCCCACAGTGAAGAGCGGGGTATAAACAGCATGATGAAACCCAACACTACCTCTGCTGCTCTATCAGCTGACAGTCTGAGGAACAGCCCTGGGCAACACACACATACAACACATAAACACACAAACACACACACACACACACTCCTCCTGGGCCGCAACTTGTACAGACAAACAAATCATTATTCTTAGAGATCAGAGGAGACACGACTAATTGTTTTCCAGCGCAGCAAAAACAAACCCAAGAACTGCGCAGGCCACAGCTTTAGAACCGCACCGCTCTTAGAAGTGACTAAATATGATTTAAACATTTAAGCATCCTCAAATATTTGGAGTATGGACTTGACAAGACCTCATTTCTGTTTACTTCCTCGTGAAAACCACAGGGGAATTCAGTGTTTTTCTCTAATCTTCAGGATAGTTTTAAGACTGTCGGTGTTGCTTTAAACTGCAGTCTGAAGACAGCTGCAAAGCAAGAAAGCCATATCGAAACAAGAATCCTGAACTGGTTGCTATGCCAAACATTCAGCTATCTCTGTACGGTTACAGAGACACACAGCAGGGTTATAGGCCTGAACGCAACCTAATATACTGTGTATACCGTAAAAACAAAATATGGGACAAATCCATTTGTTCTCCTAACACGTCAGAGAGGCCATGAAGGTATACAATATTTTGACATGCAATTCCAAATGCTTATTCGAATCTATTTTAGAAACAAGGACAGAGTTACATAAGGAGAAACACATACATGGGGTGCAAATCCATGACATAATCCTGCCACTAAATATTATATTTGCAAAGCTTATAATGTTTAACTTCCTTATGTTAGGGAGGTGATTTTTGAGGGCATAGTTTATGGTGCTTTTGCACATTATATTCACCTGCCGACAGAGCTTTCCGTATTTGGTGTGATCACAAATTTCTGCCAATTTCACATCAAAGTATACTTACAAGTTTGTATGTTTACACACATCTCCTCACTGAATATCACCAAGCACAATGAAGAAGCAGCTATAAACAATGAAGCAGCTATAATGATGTCATTAAGGTTAAGTTAGGTGTGACCATGTGAGTATAACTTTAAAGGCTTGTGATACTGGCTCTTGACAGGAGCAAACCCTCTGTGGATAGACCAATGCAGTAACACCCTCTGGTGGCTTAGCAAGGTACCAAGTTGAAGGCTGGTTAACTGTGGGTGGTTACAGAGCTAACAAACTGGGTCAATATGAAAATTAGACATCTGTATGTGTATTCAGTTACAGTATTAGTCACCTCATTACAATGAATTTTTTTTCTGTGGCCTTGTATTTCCCCTAAAGGAAGGGGCTCATGCTGCATTAGCAATAGAATAAACCCCACCACGCTTCTCCTCTCTGCTAAATCTCTCGCTTCACTTTCTCACCTTTATTCAGGATATTAATTTATCTCTAGCTATACCCTTCACACGTTAAAATACGTTAGCCTATTTTGGATAAATACCGTTTAGTGTAGTGTTTTCGTGGTTTGAATAGATGACAATGAAGTTATTTTAAGAGGGCACCTCGTGTAAAATATGATAACTAGCTAACAGTCAAGTGAGAGTGGACAAAGCGACTTAACCTAAAGTAGTCTAAAGTATGATATATGTAATAAACTAATAATTACACTTCCTGGCTTCCCTTACTGCGACATATTATTTTTTTCGTAAGAAATGATAAGCTACCCATTAAGGCACACAATGTGACAGGTCGTGTTTCCGTAAAGATGCTTAAAAAAACGTTAAAAACGTTAACAAAAAAAAATGTCACCCAGAAAATCTTCATGTGATTCCAACGGTTCCCCAATACAACCCTAAAGTCAAACCGTTTTTTTACCTGTTAGATACAGATGAAGTTTTCTCTTCGTTCTCCATCTCTGAGAGCCTTTCTTCCCTGCTAACGGCAGACATCGCTACTCTGTTGACAATCAGGTGTTGGACAGTACAGTTTGCGCTGAGGCATCATGGGGCTTGTAGTTCGTATCGTATTTCACTATTGGATGGCTAGACCAGCATCGGCTCCAGAGATGAACTTCAAGCCCCAGAATGCAGCTGTTCCGTTTTGTCCTATCTACAGCCAACAGCATGCTCAGTACAGTATCATATTCATGCAGGGCCTTCCCCAAAGCTGGCAGTGGGTGAGGTTCAACAGGCCACGTGTGAGTGCATTTAGATCTGAATCCTGACTATAAAACTTTTTAGGTTCATGTAATATTTTTCTAGGATTCAGTTAAATCATAATTATAAATATACATCAAAGTTATAAAACAATTTATTCGACTTTATCAGCACTTAATCAAAAGTCAAATGCAATTAATCCTGCATTACAATGATAAATCAATGATAATATCTCACACACTCATAACACAAGGAAAGACCCTTCTGTAATTATAACAGCTGAATTATTCATTTAAATAATTACATTTTAGCAATAAGCCCTTTTCACAGCAGACATTTTGACATGTCATAGCAGGAAAAAGACAGGTGTAACTAATTATTGATGGCTCCCTTCCATTCAGCTGTGTCAGGGAGCCAGCATGTACAAAAAAGGAAGGTGGGGAGGGCACATAGGAGTACTGCCATTATTAATCTTATTAATTACAGCTTTGTTTGACAAGTCAAAATTTCCACTGTGAGAAAGGCCTATTACATTTTAGCAATTTTCCACGTGTGCTTTGGATAACAAACATGGTTGACACAAATTTAGTCAACAAACTTTTATTAATTAGTTGAGGGATACTAATGCACAGGTAATACAACAAGTTTGGGAGAAAAATTGTAACAGCTCAGACTCAAAGGAGGTGTGACGCCTCCTATGTTAGGTACTATACAGCTTAATTTCAAATATGGAAATCTTTAATACATCATTAGTCTCATTTCACCTGTTACCTATATATCATAACCAGTTATGAGCTACAACATCATCTCTTAAAACTCTCAACAGTTTCACCACAATGGCCCCGACAACAGAAGTGGATGCCATTTCCTGCTTTTAAAGTAGGTAGCATACAAAATGAACCACTGTTGTCCAAATAAAAAGGGTAAAATTCTGAGGTGGTCTAATGGGATTTCTAAGGATTAACCTTGATTTTGGAAACAATATTGCTGATAAAGGGAAGACACTTGAGCCTGCTGTTTCTCCAGGTACAAAAGTCACACCACACACAGTCCAGGTAACTAGAAAGCTCCAACAACACTCCTATTTCAAGCCTATTTCATGGTATAGTAAGTGCACTAAATACAGAAACAAACACATATACATATGCCTTGTTGTCCCATATTGAATAGATGATAATAAAGGACTCTCTCAATGTGTTTGTCATCGTGTACTGAAAAAAGCTCAATTTATGTGCATCATCAAAATGGATAAAATAACAGTGTATGCCGACACATAGGCCTACAATGTTCTTTGTGGTCTACAAATTTTTTCCAACCTTTTTTTTTCTTTTTTAGATTTCATAATATGTAAAAAGCATTTTCAAAGCAAACAAATAAAAGTAGGGGAGTGAAAAAAGCCATACAATTTTGAGAAGACACATCAATATCAAAATATCAGCAAGCCAACAAAACCAGCTAAATATGGTGTATTGCTGTACTCTCTAAACATGTTGCAGTTAGCTCACACTGCGGGATAGATATGTGTTTTCCACATCATAGGAAGACAGATAGTAAAAGGTGTGATAAAATATAAAATACCCACTGTTAAAAGCAGTGCTAAACTATCATATTGCAACACCAAAGCTTGTCAGGTAAACACAGTCAATGTGACGTTATTAATGAAACGAGTAACAAGCAGCTGATGAACTGATTCTGTGCCACAGCATAACACTCAACAAAAAGTGTTACCAATTCTGACATCCAGTCTTACAAAGGTGCTGTTTAACACACACACACACGCGCATACACACACACACACACACACACACACACACACACACACACACAAAGGTCTGGACAACTCATATTGAAAAGGTCCGAGGACCAATCAGTGCTTGTCTAACTTTTCCTCTCCGCCAGCTGAACCTGGATAGAAGGTAGAGGTCCATCCCACTAACAGAGACAGACACATGCATAACCATCCCCACCTGAATACACTCCATCCAGTTGATTACAAATGGAGAAATTCAGCTCAAATCTTTGCTTTACTATATAAAAAGATCATGGCATAGGGATGACACCACCTGGGACACACAGATAAGTTTCAAATGAAATGTTTCTTGAAAAATGCTCTGTTGACATCAGTGCTCGATTTAAATGATGACATTGACGTTTGTTGGTGCAAAATTCAGAGGACTTGCCAGTAAGGAGAGAAAGGTAGGATGGATTAGTGGACTTACTGAGTTGTAACAGGTCCTTAAGGTAGAGTGGCAAGTAAAGCACCCTTATTATCTTACCAGAATATCCTCACATTATAACTCTATCCAAATCTATCAGATTGCTATCTAGGTAATACACACAAGAGAATATAAAATAGATTTATGATCTGTCTTTTTTTAAGCAAGCAAGTCATTTTTATTTTTATTGACAATTACGGACTTTTCATTTGCTCAAATCATTAATAACTGTGGATTCAAGTATCTACTTTAAACATGTTAAAGTGAAAAATATTCTCTGATTGCACACATTTTAGATTTGAAATTGAAGTAATTTGATAATATTTGTTGTTATTTAATATGAAGCTAAACTAACATTAGAGTAAGTGGTAAAGCAGCCTTAAAATTCAACAAGACCAGTTATGGCTTTGTGTGGTGAGTCAAAATTATACGGTCATGTTGGATTACATATAACTAACAAGAAAGAGTTAACCATGCTGCTCATTACCCATGTAAAGACGAATTTAGTCTTTCTCTAGTTTAAGTTTTTCTTGAGAGTAAAATATTCACGCTCCTGTGCCTGACAGCCACTAGGTTAGGTTGAATAATCCCGGAGTGCAAAAATACAAGAAGGGAGCGAGAAGGGTTAAGGGTTAAAGTGCAAGGCAATAACTTTGAGCGTCCAGGAATTAATTCATATACATTACTATAAGTGAATCTTCATTTGCAATTTTTCTGTTTAATAAAAGATTATTTTCCTCAGCCTCTCTATAAAAGATAGCATTCTCTTCTCAGCTCTTTGATTCAAGCTAAAGCAGTAGCCAAAATATGGCCTCTTTTAAAATGATGTTACCTCATTTGATTGTGCTGCAATGGTGCAACAAGCTTCACACATAATTCATCCTTCTGTCAAACATTTAGCTTTGCCAGTCCTGTTTTAGTCAGAATACTTCAAGTTTTTTTTTTGTTTAAAATCAATTAAACAATGCCATATTAAGTATTATTGTGACTAACGTATAGTCAAACATTAATCACTTTTTTTGGGTATTCTGCTTATTAACTTCAGTGTAAAAGAACTGTGGAAACAGTCTTTTGACACTTAATGATGGTTCTCAAAGCAGATACCTTCCATCATTATATGATGCAGGTAAAGTAAAAATAAATGTCTGAAATGATAGCCACATAGCTGTAGGACAGACTGGAATATGATTAACAAACTGACCGACATTTTAGCTTATATGGCATTTGCTTACTTAAAACATAAAAAGTAAAAAAAACAATAAAAGACATATCAGAAAGAAAAAAAAAATCAAGTTCAAAACAACATTGCACTACAGCACACACTGCAAAAATTCTGATTGCTCATGATCCAATTGGACGTGTTAGGCTTTGTAATGACAGATGGCATCATTGCTTTGAGTATATAGATATATAGATATAGATATTGTTTATGTACACAGTACAGTATATCTGTGAAAAAAATGTGAAAACACTATCTATCATTAAATGACTTCACCATGCTAATAGAATATCCTTTTTAAAACCTCTCAAACACAACATGAATCTTGTAGAGAGAAGTACACTCCATTTGTTAGGAATACTATTTCTGTTTAGAAAATGCTATCCGTGTAGAATTCAGGATTTTATCTTTGATTACTACTGATACCCCTGCTGTGAGTACAGAAACTGAAATGTGGGCTTTAAAAAGGAGACAAAAGTGGAATGGAGAAATAAAACACTACTGGTACATGAGTACTGTGTATAACAGTAGACACATTAACTGTGGGGTTTAAAAAAACAAAAACAAGATTTGAAGTCTGTACTAAATGTTTTACTTCTTAATGGTTGATTCATCTTTCTTCTCAGTGCCAAGTCCTTGTGGAGTTAGAAAGGTCTGTTAGCTTCCTGGCATAACATTTACAGTAAGCGTCCACTCTGGCTCCTGGGTCGACAAAAGCAGAGCTACTCTGACAATGACAGCCTCTTGGGTTTGCTTCGTCTGGCGGCAGAGGCCTTGGGTTGTCTGTTTTGGCCTGAATGAGCACTGTCCGTAGGGTCGGGGATCTGGGTGGGAGACTGTGTTGTTGGGCCAGAGAAAGGGGTCACAGCAGGGGTTGAGTTTTGAGGAGTGGTAGGTGCTTCAGTTTTTGTTTGGAGAGGCGCAACTACAGGGGGGCGGTCTTTGGGCTTGCGGCCCCTCTTCTTGCCAGTGGTGGCACCGTTCCTCACCTCAGCTTTAATCTCATTGTCCTCTGGTACTTTACTCTTGCTACTGGAGACCACTTGACTGGCTGCTGCACGGAACCAGTTCTAAGGCAATAAAACACACGGTTAGCGATGAACTCAAGCTTTGAGAAGGAACACAAGCATGTATACAACTAGCCTTCCAACTATAATTAGTAGGGCAAACCACCATGTCTGTAAACAGTATTATGGTGCACCTTAAGTCCCAAAAAATGGTAATTATTTAAGATGTTAATATTATGGGAATAAGCTATTATATGGTGGGAAAATGTTGTTATTGTGTTGTATTGAACAAACATGGTACTGTATTTGAGGGAACAAGATCAGTCTGATGTGCCAACAAGATCTGTATGAACTTGTTCCCACAGTTAATGACTTATTTACACAACATAAGCATCTTGTTTCCCCACAAGCTAACACCATGTTATCACAAGATAAATATACCATCTTCTGCAACCTGGCGGGTTTGACTCTACATTAACAGATATGGAAATGCTGCCTGTGACAGTGTAATTAGAGTGATACTAAATTACATACAGAACGGGCTTGTTTTAAGGCTACCTGCGAAGTTCACACTGAGTCTGACCCACCTGTGAGTGTGTCTTGCTGATGTGGTACTTGACACCGCTCTCTGAGCTAAATTCCTTCTGACAGATCAGACAGGTGTACTTCCCCAGTTCTCCACCACCCTGCAACACACACACATTTTTATTTTTTCTGTTACTTTTGCTTTCAAATCAGGTTCAACCTCTTCTTCTACTTTTATTTTATCTTTTATTCATCTCTCTTTTTTGCTGTTCATGTTTATTGCTATGCTGTATTATATTGCACTGTCTTCTCTTGCAGAGAATATATGCAGGTTGCAGAGTAGTAGTGTTTGTAGCGGTGTCAGTGGTGGCTTTGCTGCAGGTGGGTGTTTGTACCTGGCTGCAGTTGGCAAGGTGAGCTTTTAGTCCAGACACACTGGAATAGACAGCTTCACAGTTCTGAGAAAAGAACAAAACAGAAATAACCAGTGAGTGAACGAACTCACCCGATACACATCCTGTGAAAACAATAGCCCTTTTTATAACTCAATGGTGAGACAAATCCCTGAATGAATGTTTTTGTTTTATTTAAATATGGAAATTAAACAAACATGTCAGTGCTCTTACTTCATTGGTGCAGCAGATGAAGCCCTTCTCCTTGACTTGGTTCTTCCAGGTTTCTAGTAGCTCCGGGCTGAAGTTGGGGAGTCCAGGACGAGTGTAGTTTAACTAAACACAAAGAGAGCTTCTATTAGCAGTATTTTTGGTAGTTTCACCATTTTACTGTGCGTGTAGAAAAAAGGAGATAGACTGGGGGACATATTTATCTGTCGGCGCCTTTTCATGGAAAGGTTGGCTTTGATGTGTGTCAGTGTGTAATCCTGTGTGTGCTTCTGTATGTGTGCTGATTCTTATATCTTTGTGTACTATGCAATGCTGCTGAATGTCTCTACCTGTGCCTGTGTGTGAGACGAATACACATTTATGTCCACTACTTATGTCTACGTGTGGATCATGTGTGCATAATGGATCCACTCTCTATCCTCACCCTCTTGCTGTCAGGTACTAAGTCATCCTTGATGCGGCGTTTGGTGCCCCAGTCTTTGGCCAGCTCATCCTCCGCTATCTCCTGCAGGTGGAACACTGCCACCTGAGCTGACCGGCGCCTCACTCTACCACTGGGGGTCCGTTCAAAGTCCACCTCCACCTCATTCTGTGCTGCTTTTTCTTTGACTCGCTCCCTGTCCTTTTCTTTTTCCCTGTCCTTCTCCCTGGCTTCTCTTTCCTTCTCCATAGGCTGGCTGGATGGTGCCTTCTCTTGCCAGTCCCTCTTCTCAGGCTGGCTTTGCTCCCTTTTGCCTCCTGATGGAGACTCCTCAGAAACCACCTGGAGGAACAAAAGGACGCTTTGAGTGGAACATGCAAAGAAAATTTGGCTTCTTATTAAAATCACAAACAGTAAACGGAAAAAAAAGACCTGTCTCCTATACTGTACTGTAGATTTTCTTACCCTCTCTTTGCCGGTGTTATTGTTGGTGTCAGTGATATTGTCCTTGTTGTTGGTGGTGGTGGTGGCTGTCGTGGTGGTGATGGTCGGGGAGTGTTCAGTGCGTACATGGTAGTCTCTGCCAGCCTTGGAGCGGTAGGTTTTCCCACAGTGCTGGCACAGAAACACAGGCTTCTCATCATCAGAGAACTCTCTTCCACAACGCTTCTGGTGGTACTGGTAGCCCATAAGACTGGAGAAGTGGGCTGAACAGCCCTGTATACACATGTAACCCATAATGTTTGTGTGATTGGATGAGGCCAGTGGCAGAAATGAGACAGAACGAAAACAGACATTAAGAGGGAAACTGGGTAAGTGGAGCAAAATGGAATAATATTACTGCATTTGGTCAATATTTTGTGGTTAGTGTTAAAAAGACAGGAAAACGGGAAGAAACTGCTCATTTTTCAGCATGAAGACATGTCACTGTAGTGAGTCTCTTTTTTTGCAGCTCTTTCTCTTCCTCTCTCTGTCTTTTGCACTCCAGTGTGAGTAATGGGAAGCAGGGTGTTGATGTGGTTTTGGGCAACATGTCAAGAACACGGCATAAAGGAAAAAGGAGGGAGAGAGGTAAAAGGAGGCAGACACAAAAACAGGGCCTGAGGAAAAGAGAGAATCAAAATCGAAACTGGCAGATGAGCAGAAAGGAAAATGTGACATAAAAGATAAAAAAAAGTTGGACTAATGGAAATGAAGGACACAGGAAACCAGGGGTAGTAAAGAATGGGAGAAACAAGAGAAAGGGACATAGGAAGAAAGAAGGAGTGCATACCTCACTAGGACACTTGATTCGTCCCATCTGTTTGAGCACTCGGCGCAGCCTTTCTCTCTCCTCATGCTCGTCCCCCGTCTGGCCTTCGCTCCCCGAGGGCTGAGGGGAACAAACACAACGTCGCATTAGCGTGTCCCACCACAACACCCCCCCCCCCCCCCCCCCCCCCGCCCGTAAAAAAAATGGTGATGAAAATGTGTTTTCCATCTCTGGTGTTCACACTGTGCCAGGATCATTAAATGGTTTCATGGTGAGGTTGTTACTCAAGGCATGTTTATGACAACTGTCAAACTCATGTTTTCACTCAAGTGTTGGCTGGTGCCAAACCCCAGCAAAGACCAGAACAACAGATGGCAGGGCTGCCAGAGAGAAGAAAGAAGAGAAGTGCAGGGGACTGGAGAGAGTATGGACTTACTGAGGAATCCCAGTGGAGCGAACTTCATGTGTTTTCTCATGTGTTAACACACAGAGAGAGAACTGAGATGACTGAGACACAACCCCTAGCTTTCTGTCAAGGTAAAGAGGAGATGAGATACCGCCAGAGTACTTCACTAGTCAAGTAAATCACACTCAAGCCTGCGGGCAAGAGAACAGACACCAGCTCAGCCTTTGATTTACACTGGCAGGGGAAGAAACCATGAAACTACATCTGCATGTATTCTTAATGCCTCTATGAGAGACAGAGAAAGAACAAAAGAGCAAGCATGAGAGAAAGAGAGCGAGAGAATAGGCGGCAGTATCACAGTAGCAACAGCGACATCAAGGTCAAACTCAGTGGGTGATCCCTGTCCTTCTGTCAGCCCGCTGTGTTTTCCCACACTGCACTGAGGCTGTGCCATGTGACCGCACTGACAACACGCTGGACCCAGGGTTAGTGCAAACCATATCCAATCATATAAAGATCAAATCAAACGCTACTTGTATAGGACCAAAGTACAATTGGCTTCACACAGAAATGATAGAAGAAAAAAAAAAAGAGATTCAACACAAATGGTGAAACAACCAGAGACACTAACAGACAAAACATAATAACAAAAGTATAAAGCAGTAGATGAATCAGTAAAATCTTTTATACCTACAAGATATAAAGGGACTGTGGATTGTCACATATAGTAGGAACACTGGAAATACCTCAGTGTATCCCAAAGGTTCATATTTACAGAAACAACACCTCTGTAAATGTCCTTAGACAACCAAGCCTATCAACACTCTCTGTGTGCCATGGCCACAAACACAACACCGAGTACAGTGTAAGCCTCTTTACACAGAAAAAACACTATTTTGTCCAGTCAAAGACCCAAACAGCTTCTGGATACACATGTATGTAAACAAAATATATGCCGTATGCAGAAATATTTGCATAGAAGTGCTCAGACGACCTGGCCTTTCAGTTAACTGCATGCTTAAAAATACACCCACAAACACATTAACAATATACAGAATAACATAAACAACAATTAATAATGTGATTTGATGCTATTAACTAGATATACAAACATAACAGCAGAAAGCACATTTCTTACTGTTAAACAAAGTAAGAAATGTCTTAAGATTCTGTATTTTGAAAAAGATGAGATTTCCTCCTGGTCTTGGATTTAGTATTTTCTGCTGTGTTAAGTTTTCTTGGGTAAAAAAGGAGAAGAGAGTATGACACTAGTCAAACTTGCTCGTGATAAAACCCTGCTATAATCAGCAGCTACTGTAGTCTTAAACACAAACACAGATGCCAACACACTATCATAGAATTAACATGATGATGGCTTTCAGCCTGTCACATACGTTTTAATTATCTTAAAAATGTTGCAGGAAAGTTTAGTAGTTTGCTGAGGACGACTACCTGGTGAAACCTTTGAGGATCTTAGTTTTATGACATAAACGAGTTCTGTCTCTTGCTCTGCTGAAATGGACCGCAGCCAATAAGGTCAGAGTACAACAGGTCCAGACTGAAGACAAATGGCATCAAACAGTTTAAGTTGGCCGACAGATGGCACAGCCATCTATCATTACTTTTAAACTGCCAAATATTACACACCCAAAACCTCTAACACACATTCACATGAATGTGCACATACGCTATATCATACACTATTGGCAAGTGTTCTCACACAAAAACATAAACACAGCATGCCACAATGTTTTCTACACGTACATTCATTAATCTTTCACGATACATTTTGAATCAGGCAGTGTTGAATTATTCAGCAAACTTCATAGCGGGACCATTGCTCTAATGCAGGAGAGTCATGACAATATCCTAATGAAGCTCTCTGCTGTCAGACTTAAAACAGCTGCAGAAAGAAATATGAGCACTTCAAGGACAAGAATACCCGCAAATATATGCTATGAATCACCAGTTCAAATGTATGATTGTTTACCAGTTTTAGAGAAGGGCATCACAGATAACAAAGCAGCAGATTAAATGTACTGCAGTATAGCTCATATCTATATGGTCATCTACATGCAGGACACCCCTCACCAAACCCAGTGAAAGCTGACATTAGAAGTAGTATACAATGGATTTCCATGCATAGAGTCATGTGTAAGTGTGACCTCTTCCTGAATGGGTGCAGTGCTTTGGTGTGGTGTCTAGTACCTAACTGCCCTGTTCAGTGGGTCAGTGTGACAGTGGTGAAACATGAGCTCTCTGAATCCCAAAACCTTCACAGAGCACCATCAGCTGTTTGAAACTTTTTGAATTTCACCACAGATGGTGAGGCATTACAAGATCATATGTGTGTGTGTGTGTGTGCACCTCTGCGGGTGTACCTTGGTGCTGTGCTCAGCCATGGTGTGGTAGTTGAGGCCAGCCTTGGACCTGAACTGTTTGTGGCACTGCTGGCACTTCAGGGCATCCTGGAGCTGCAGGGGTTGAAGGCCAAACAGAGGATCAAATAACATTTCTAAGAAAGGAAATTATCAAGGAGCCCACTCTTGCTTGCTTTACTCTTTATTGGATCTTTAGCAACATTTCACCTGTAATCTAATAGTGTGCGTTATTAGTGGATAACTCTGATCAAAACAAAGGACATATCAAACTTTGAGAACCAGAATAAGCCAATTTAACACACACTGTTCCTTTTTTGTAGATTTCTTGCCTCGCCTCAGTATTGATTGGGGACACAGGGGTTTTGATGGTGAGTGACCCAGTGGTAATGTGATGATTTTGTCATTGCTTAACGGCAGACTGTCACTTTAATAGAGTCACACAGGCCACTGGGCCGAGGAGCCATTAAAATGACTGTAGGAACACGTCTCTCTGAGGGCCTGGAGGCCACTGCACCACTCAAGCTGGCTTGTCCTCAGAAAAAAAGCTCAATATAATTTAGTTGGATTACATTTTTCCGTGCTTCACTTCCTACCTCGTTTATTACAACGTTTGACCAAAATTGAGCGCAATGCAAACAAACGGCAGACGTGTACAAGCTAATATCAACTGAAATGGATCAAGGGGGAGGATCCTTGATCCAAACTGGCTGAGATTCCTTTACTGAGATATAGCCTGATATTATTTCTACAACCTTCTAATCAATATCTTTACTGTAAAGGCTCCCCAGACCCTGCACAATGGGGCCCTTAGGGGGGGTGTCTTATTATGTTGCAGTCAAAGTTATAATCCAGTGTGGAAATTACAGCTCTGGGTTGAGAGAGTTTTATTTCATACCCAGACAGAAAAAATGTTTTCTAACAATTATGACTCTGAAAAGTCCTGTCAATATGTAAACTGCTTTTTCTTTTTTTTATAATATATGGATTCTAGGCAGTAATATAAACACATCATTTGTATTGTATGGTGTCACAGTAACAGATTTAAGATTGCCCTCCAACTGAACTACCTACCCACAGCACTCAGCAGGTATTACATAATGGTTTAATATTAAGGACATACATCCAGAAGCAAATGCAGTAAATGGAAAAAAAAAAAGCTGGTATTAACTAGTCTGATAGGAAAACAATTTTATCGGTTTCACAGCAAGCTCTAGCAGAAGTTGTGACAGCGCACCCACCCCTCTCCCAGTCTGATGGATGGCTGTATGTATCGCCCACTGACCTTCTGGCAAATCTCCATGTGTTTCTTTAGGCCGTGGATTGTTTTCCTGGTGACGATGGAGCAGGTAGGACACACCACTTCACCTCGCTCTGAGATTGCTCGTTGCCATTGGGTGTCAGGAACAGCACCTTAGGAAAATGAGGATATTACTCGGTTAGCCAGTCACATATTAGTGGTATGATGCCCTTGTCTGTAACGTTTCCCTTTGTGTACTTAGTTCCTTTTTTCTTTTCTTACAGTTGAATTTTATGCTTGTGTTGGCAGGTAACAATGTGTAGTGAGTGAGTTACTGATGTAAACTAATCCCTGACTTCCTGAACAGTAAGCGTAACCAGAAGTTTTTGATAATGTGGAATGAGCTTTATTTTGTATTCATATCATATTCACATCAGATTATACCTGTTATTATTCTTTTACTTAAAAATGGATTAATCGTTTGACAGTTTTTATTCATATTTTTTGTCATAAACTTAAGTTGTTTTTAAATTTCTGACATAAAAACAGGCTGATCCGGTCTGTCGGCAGCAGTTAAGAAGTTTGGCACAAGTTTTAGAGCCATAAACTCAATCACTGCGTCCAGCATTTCATGTTAGTTTGAATTGATACTTTAAAAAGCTTTGAACTTGGGGCTGGGCATAAAACTTGACCAAACTGTTTCCATAGAACCAATAAATGAAATGGTCAGGTACTGAAAGTTTATTCATTCAGGAACATTTCGTGCATGGGGTCATGTGTGAATGGGAGCAGGGATCGATATTCAGGGAAATCTGTACCGCCAATTTCCCACCTCAAAACCTAGTAACCTTTTAGGGAAAATGCCGGTACAGGTGTGTTGTGAATGAAAGCAGTAACGTTGCAGTGACAAGCATGTAAAGGGTTACGTCCGTTTGACGAAAGACGCTTTCACGTGGAGCAAGCGAACCGATCACAAGACTCTGCTGATGTTGTATTTGAATCTTGTTTACGGTTGCCTTGCCAATGATTTTGCGGGTGATTTGTCGCGCACTTGTTTAATATTAAATATATTACAAGAACATTGGCACCAGACAAAAACCGCTCCTTGCCCGCCATGTTCCTGAAAATAACAAGAGCAGCTTCTGCCACGTACACATACAACCTGGCCTTGCCCCCCCCCCCCTATCTTCTTCTTCTTCCGTTGAGTTTTATGGCAGTTGGCATCCATAAGTGTTGCATGACCGCCATCTACTGGACTGTCCCTTGCCCCATCTATTCCGGCATTGCCATAGCATGTGTGAAAAGGCGCAACATGGTAATGTTCCTGAATGTATGAATAGTGAAAATCACTAGCGGTGGTTATCCCAGTAATTTACCGGGAACTATGTATGAAAGAGGCTTTACATTCAATAAAGTGAGGTCAAATTATACATTTGTACAGGCAAATTATTTCATTTAAAAAGTTGATCTCGGTGTTCACCAGAGCTGGTTGTAGCCGGGTCTTTCTTGGAGGGCTGACTTGAAGAAGGTCTTCTCTGAGGCTCCTCAGTGAACCCACTCCCCTCTGATCTCTTCACACGGCCTGCCTTCAGCTTCTCCTCCACTTTAGTCATACCTGCAACACACACACACACACACACACACACACAGGCACACATAGACACAGAGTCATGGTAGTGATTAATACTCCCATTGAAGGTAAAATGAAAGCAAAAGCAAAGAGGGACAGATGGAGGACAATGCTGAGCACGAGAAATACTTCAAAAAAGGGAAAGTTGATACTGGATATAAAAAAGAAAAAAGAAAAAGTCTCTAAAGAGAGAAAATGGTAGAAAATGAGAAAAGGTGGTTGTTTTGAGTTATACTTAATCGGACTGAAAGATAGCACGAGAGAGCAGTAAACTGTGTTTGACAAGTGATGGTAGTACAGTCCTAAGTATGCTACAGTATATGACTCACTGAACATTTTCAGCATATGAATGAGACAGAGAGAGAGAGAAAGGTTGAGAAGGCTGTGTATGTGTTCTTGGTTTGTGAGTCATTCATTAAGCAGGATATGAAACACCTCTACAGTACAGTTAGAAAGGTTAAAAGGCCAGTACCAGTGATCAGTAGCAGTAGGGATCGTTAACAATCACTCATATAGCCAATCACATAAGTGGTAAGGTTGATCTGAACAAGCCTCCAGCCCACAATCTCTATCTTCCTACAGTTGTTTCCATTATTCAATGAATGATCATAGGGAACATGTGGCCTGCTGTTTTGTCAGTAATCAGTGATGAATCAGTTAGCACATAATAGCAGTCACTTATTAATATCCTATACAAGGTTGTTTGATTATTATGGGCAAGTTTTTTTTTTTATAAGAAAACATGGTTTACTGCCAACAAAAATATGTGGTGAGGGAAATTTTGGATTCTACCTTTCAATCCAAATGTTCCAGAGATTGAAGGCTGCTCTCCAGTGAATTTCTTGGGCGTTTTCTGCTTCCGTCCTGGCTCAAGAGAAAAACACAGAGCAGAGAAGGGTCAAACACATACACGAGTACGTGCACGCGATGAAAATATGTGGTCCGTTCCAAAAGAAATGCTGTAATCTTACTGTGTCTCATTCGCTCCGGGTCTTCGTCAGGGAAAGAAGGGGGAAGGCTGCCCCCCTCACTTTCACTGCCCCCCGCGTCAGACGACGTGCTTTGTGACTGTGACTGCTGGGACTGAGGCTGGACTGGCAGGGATTGGTGAATCTGTTGTGAAGGCTGGCTGTGGTTGTGCTGTTTCCTCTCACTCTTTTGGTGGGCCAGCTCTCCGTTCTGAGAGGGCGTAGACACCTCGTGGGTCTTTTTCACTTTGAAGAACACTGGAGAGGGGGGACTGTTCTCCATGGGCCTGAATTCACAGACCGAGCAAGGACAGTTTTGGGCAGTCAGCATTATGACATTACTAACACCATTATGTGGGTCATCGTGGGTGGAAATTTGAGCTCTAAATCCCAGTCACCTTTTCTTGGTGTTGGACTTGACAGGGGTCTTTTGAAGCTTAGGCTGCTCGTCCTTGGGCTCCATACTAACCCTGTCTGGGTGGTTCCAGAGCTTGTGCTTCTGCAGGCGCACCTTTGTGGCAAACACTGCCTCACAGTAGGGACAGCCATGACTCAGCTTCTCAGCTACAGTGGCCTGATACAAACACAGACATGAGGAAAGTGGATTTAGAGAGCGAGCTTCCTCCCTGCACAAAATAGATGACAGTGGGTACTGTAGCTGTTACTGGAAGCTTTCAGCAATCATATGTTCTTGAAACAGCACAACTAATTGCTCATGTATGATCAATAACCGCTACATATTTGGAGTGTGGGCATTATAAATTCTCTAAAAGTAATGTGATTTTCTCTTATACTTCACTGTGATCCACTGTTAAAGTCTACTCTGAAGCATAAGGTAGAATTAGCCGCATAGCAGGAAAAGAGCAGAGGTTAGTGACTCACCCCCTGGCAGCGTTGATAGTGGTACTTGACGCCATAGATGCTGGGAAACTCTAACCAGCAGCCTGAACACGGACACTTAACCCTGGAGCGGCGCTTAAACTCTTCCTTCCATTGTACTATCATATGGGCCTGCTCAGGGGTGAGGAAGAGAGAATTGAATACATGCAAGGATGGTCACTATACTGTATATTGTGCATATTCATGGGAAGCTGCCTACTCTGTGCAGGAGGAATGAAGCCCACTTCAAACACCCACTCGGTTCAAAGAGAGATACTCACAGGGATGCTTCTCAGTTCCTGCACCTCTGCTTTAGGACGACCTTTCCTCTTCCCCTCTGCTGGCTCATCACACACAGGACCTGGCAAAATGAGAGAGAAAACCATTTAGCACAGAACACTGCCAGTGCCTCATTATTCATGGAGTATAAATTTTAATTACAATGGGTATCATTAGTATCCCAAACACTAGTTGCATTCAGAGCTGCTATGTTCCATATGTATCTTGATCTTCACACTTCTAGATACATTTCCTTGGGATTTCACAGAGCTACACAAATGCCCAACTTCAGTAAAATGCCTTTTCAAACCTTCAAAATCCCTGAATATGGTCACATATTAAAACTACATGAACACATATGATGAAAACAAATAAGTAGAGGAAGAGAGAGTGCATGTATGATTCTGCGTATGTACTCTATGTGTGTGTGTATGTAGGCGAGAGAGAGAGAGAGAGGGCAGTGTGGGTGAAGGCCTTCTCTTGAGCCAAATAGATCAGCTATAAATCGCTAGTGCCTGTGTGAACCTCTGACACAGCACACAGCAGACCGACTGCCTCAGCTCTCTCTGCTCTCCATTTCTCCCTCCCTCCATCTCTAATACTGCCGCTTCCCTCTTTTCACACCCCGTATCTAGCTTTCTCACTTTCCTTCCCTTTACCTCCCCACACCCTTCCTGATCTTTCTCCATGTGAACTTCAGAGGACAGGCAGCGGCGCCGGCTCATTACTACTAGGATGAGTGTATGCATGTGTAGGAATGTGGTGGTGGAGGGGGGGAGGTGGGGTTGACCAAGGGAGGAGAGGAGAGCAGAGGGATGCTGAGACAGATAGGAGGGAATTGCAGAGGCGGATGACTTCTTCCTCTGACCAAGCAGAATACTGAATGACAGTGCTGCAGGTAGGGGCTGAGCTGTACTCGGCTATTTAAAATGATCTATCTTTACATGGGCTCTCAACTCCCCCTGCATTAATCTGGCAAGACCGGATAGCGGCAGCAGAAACAAGGCAAGAGGGAGACAGACAGAGATGCTACTAGAACCTATTCAGTTACATCAGATCTAGAAAATATCAAAGGGAGACTACTTGAAGTAGAGATGATAGTCTTTTATTGTGAAGTGGAATGCAGCAGTGGTCTTTCACAGACTCTCTTTCAAATCCGTCTCACTTCCCCATGCGGAGGAATATGACGTTGTGTCTGCCAACTGCTTCCTTCTCCCGCAAACATCATCGACAAGCAGTGACAGGATGCACACATGCCTAGTGCAACCCCATTTGTGACGGGTCCCAAACTGGATCAGAGCACTCTGTGTGCCTACCAGGATTATAAAAAAGGTTGGAGGATTTTTCATCAAATAAATGAATTGACTTCCTGCCATCAATGCTCATACAAAAACAGCTCATGTTGGCAAAAGAATAGGCTCCAACCCAAAAACATCTCTCTCTGTCAATGATGTTAATGTGTATAAAAAACACTCCAGGCCTAACCTACCATGACCTCCCCCTCTCATTTCCCTGTGTTTTATTACACAGTATCAACTTTCCCTTTTTTTCCCCTCATTTGTCTTCTTTTTGTTTCTCGCTCACAAGCACAGACACAAACACGGGCTGACGGATCATATGTGATCTTTTACTTCAGATTCGCAATAATAAAGGTAGAAAGAAAATAAGGCAAGGCTGAATAAGATTGAATGAGAAGTAGCACGGCATCGCTGCCTGTGTTTGGGAACAGTTCATGACACAAGGTGTAAACACACGCACACACACGCACACATACGAGCGCACAATGATACACACAAACAAGTACACAAAACCATTACAAGTGTGTGTGTGTAAGCGTGATGTGTGTGCATGGATATGAGTGTATTAATATTCTCCAGGCGGCAGAGCATTTCTCTATTAGCTGTCTGGGTAGCAGCTGTAGAGGTGATGCAGTCGGCGGTGCAGCTCTTGTGCTGAGGAGGAAATTGAGCATGCATTCTAATTCCTGTCTTAGAAAATAAAGGTCTTGTAAAAGAAAGGCATAATTAATGAATTCTGCTCTTGGGAAAGATATGTTCTTGTTGCTATGGGAATAAGATCCACTTGTCTTAGTTATCACTATCAGAGGCCTCTTTCCAGCAAGCAGAACAATTAGGCCCACATACAGTAGGCTGCAATGCAAATAGGCATGTACACACACAAGCCAAGGCTGCGCAGGTGCGAGTGAAAGCATACTGTAAAATGAAATATACAACAGCAGACTTGTCTTTCCTGGGGTGAAATATGCAAACACATTAAAATGTATTCAATATCTCTTACTTTGCTTTGCTCGCATGAATATGGCTAGCACACTCACAACCATTGTCTTGATATGAAACAAAGCACGCCCATTGTGTCGAATCTGAACCCCCGATTCTCAGGCACAGGCCAAGGGGATAAAACAGCTGTTCAGCTCATGTCAGGGTATGACTCGCTCCCAGCTGTCTGCAACTGTTGCTCTACACTGGTTAACCCTGACAGAGGAGAGACGGGAGAAGTAGTGAAGAGAAAAGAGAGGCAAAGAGAAGAGAAGAGAAGAAGAAGAGAAGAGTCAGGACCCAGGAGTGCTGGCAGCTGCCTAATGATCTCAAATAACCTCTGAGTTCTCCTAGCTACGCCTGCAACTGCTCCCCCTGAGTGCAAGGGTGCACACATTACCAACAAACACACACACACACACACACACACACACACACACACGCACAGAACAGTCATTTGTTTTCCTCGACAAACGCTCACACAGGAGCCTTTGTCTGTGTCTGCACAGTAGGCTTTAGACATACTGTAGTTTAGAAAGACAACACACACAAACACAAACACCTCTCACCGCTGACACAACTCCATGGAAAGGAGTCATAGGATCACTACTTCCTCAATCTCAACAGACAATAGATGGAGAAATTGATATACCTTGACACGGTGCAGAGTACACACACTGGCAGAGTGTAACTATCTCCTGAATGTGTAAACTATCCTGGCCAACTGCTTTTCCTCTGTGTTGTTACTTTTACTTACGTTCCCATCTCTCACACGTTCACTTGTTTATCGGCATGTGAGCACTTTGCCACTTTCACACACACACACACACACATATGCAAAAACACACCTCCTACTACTTCCTATTTTCCTACGTGTTATTTTTCATCCTGTGTTCTCATTTCCTCCCTTCTCTTGCGCGCACACGCACGCACGCACGCGCGCACACACACACACGCACGCTGCAGTACAAACCTTCCCATCATATACGCACCTCTCTTTGAAGACGTCCCCATAATTCCCTCCCAGTCAGGCCTGATTCCAGACAGTGAGTAAGGAGAGGTGGAGCAGCACCAGAACAGTCTTGCTACCCAGACACTGACTAACTGAAGGAAAACCAGACTCTCTGGCTCTCACTCTCTTTGTTTTTTCCTCTCTCTCTATCTATCTCTCCCTCTTTCTTCCCTCCCTCTCTCTCTCTCTTTCTGTGTGACTCTGTATCTATGCCGACCTCTTACATCTATACTGTATACTTGTTGATGCACACAAGTACATTTTCCAACTAATTTGTTATGTTACAGAATTTTTGAGAAATACTTTATATATTTTCAATATTTTTTCCACCTTCTGATAATTAGTAAAATGAAATAATTCTTTGCTGGAAATGTTTATCAGGCTTTAAGTGTTACAGTCGGTCATGAGCAAAAACGAAAGACAATAAATGAATGTCTTTATCTGTTGAGATCTGACTGTGAAGAAGAAACTGAGAGGTTTTAGTGGTATCTGTTACTTTCTATGACACAGATTTCCAAGGTATAATGATGCTACTGATCTATTTCATAGATGTAATACTTATTTTAAAGCCGCTATGTACCAGCATGCATTGGGACAGTTTATTTTTTGATACTACCAATAGGGGCACCAAAGTGGTGAATTGTAAGTAGTGGCTTTAATAGATATATTTGATAAGAACATAATGTGCTCAGTGTTCAATTTATTTACTTCTAGATTTGTACTACTCTATGACTAAAATAAAATAACTAACTAAATAACTGGTAATTAGTGCCCAGTCAAAGAAAAGTTAGTGTCCTAAGCAAAAACTATGTTCACTGCATTCAGGGGTCTGAACTACTGTATAGTGAATCATTTTTATGTGGAGGCCAAGACCCACCACACAGACCTGTGGTAGACTATCAGTTTACTAGACCCACTAAACCACACTTAAAGTAGTCAAATCAAAGGAAAGAGCTTAGGCTCGAGATTTCTGCTACATTATCTGGTGACTCACAATACCTCGGCAGCCTCTTCAGACCTGCATTGATTTTACAGCCTTCCACATCAGCTGCATGCTTCATATTATTGGAAACCTAATCTATTGCCTGATGCCCATTTGGCCCGTGGCCAATAGTGTGTTTAGTGACATCCAATCACAACAGCTTCGGATGACTGGCCACATATGTGGCCAGTGAATTCCTGGGAGATGACAGGTGAGCTGACAGTGAAGCAAATAAAACATTTTCAAATCTAAGACGACAGGTGGGAGACGACAGGTGGACCGACAGTGAAGCAAATAAAACATTTTCAAATCTAAGACTGAATGGACCAAAAGTTAGAGAAATATACACAGATTAATGAGACATGTTGTGGTATACACACAGTCCATATACAGGCACCCATGAAAAAAAAGGCATGTTTATGCAAAAGCACATACAGTATGTGAGCCAGACAGACAATGCCTGCTCCAGACTGTTTGCAGTGCCCTCCTTATGGACAGTGACTCACCAACTCAATCTCTACCTTCTCCCATTTCCCTGTACTCCTTCTCATCTGCCATCCTCAAGCCTGCCAAATAAAGGTGTGACAAATATGACAAAGGACTCTCCTCAAAACGAGATGCAGCATCAGGCTGAGAAAAGCACCAGAATTCAATTTCATCCCAAAACAAACGTTCTCCGTTTCTATAGCTCTTTATCGATTTTATCTTTTGGTATTTCACCAATTTGAGAGACTCGATGCATCAGCGGGTCAAGAACTAGAAAATATAAGAAATATGAGATGTGAAAAGAGTAAGGACGAGTAGTGGGGGTAGTGGGTGAACAGGCAATGGAAGCTAGCAAAAATGGTGAGGTTGTATAATAATGGTAATAATGATAAGTAGGTGTGACAAGGAAGAGATGAAGAGTTTGAGGGAAGATGAAATGGAAAGGAGTGACAGTTATGTGTGAAGAATGGGACCACAAACAAGTGAGAGAAAGTGAGAGAAAGCAAAAGATGGAGGACGACTGAGAGATTGGTGCTGAGGTAAATATGCAGGGTCAGCAGATGGCGACTATGGGCCTGTGCAGTCGTTGTGGCACACATGCACACACACACACACACACATACACACACAGACATGTAAACACAAACAAAAACAAACACTCAAGCACAAACTACAAACATTTAACATTCACCTTCATAACCAGAGGCGTACAAACCTATGCAGATATAATCATCCAACCCACTTACTCTCTACCCCTCCCCATACTGATAGAAACAGCACCTCCCAACACAGGAGCACCCACCTCCACTTACACACAGTGTGCCCAGTGGACAATGTGTCCTGGGATCAGGTAGGGTACTGCGCCACTCTCAAAAAAAAGAGGATGTTCACACACATGCGCGCGCACACACACACACACACACACCTAGACTCCACTCATTATGCTTGCATTAATCTTTGCAGAAATGGGTCTAATCTGAAGGCTTGCCTAAAGCATTTGGCAGATCAGTATTAGCTCTGTCCAAATACTTTTACTGTAGGTAGCTCAGAGCATTGTTGGAGAAAAAAAAATGACAAAACCGTGGTTCAAATAAGATGTTAATATGAAAAATATCTGAGAGCGAGGAAGAAAGAGAGACAAAGAGAGAACAAGTCACCCCCAAGACCACATCCTTTCCTGTGAGGTGTCTGGTGTGGCAAGGTGACAGCTCAACCACACTACTTACACTCGAGAAAAGCACACGCATCTAATTTGCAGTCTTTGTTTCCATGTATAAAAACACAGAAGAATTTCAAGAAAACACTGGTACAAAACCAGTCCAGCCAGACAGCACTTTTTTCAAAGTTACATCATGCAAAGTGATAACACAAAAAGCCATTAGAGTCCAAACTTTTCATAGGCATGGAGTGAAAAATGAAAAGCAACCAGCAGGAAGAGGGCAGATTATGTGGTATCTGGTTATCTGAAGAGCACATTGTGTACAATGGGCATAGACTGAGCACTGAAAAACCTCCACAGGGAGCCTTAGATATCGATGCCTTTGTTTCCCCAAACCGAAGCTCACGGCCCCCTTGGGATAGACAAGCTAGCGCCAGACTCATTATGATTAGCACTGTAGCATTTCTCCTCATCATTAGATAAAGAAAGCTCAAGCCAGTCACTGATGAGTAATAAGTAAAAGGAGGCCAAATTGAAGAAGATCGTTTTGGTGTATAAAAAGGTATTTGGATATACACAGAGTTGGCATTTTCCTGGAGGAAGTCTAATCACAGTCACATGACCCTTTCCTAAAATATTCTTGCTTTACCCTAAAATACACCTCTGTGAATCATAACGCACACCAGTTATGGTGTTGTGGATAGGCGATACAAATGGCACAGTAATCAAGGGCCTTGTTGAAACAAAAATGTAAAATTCCTCATGCATCTCTTATGCTCTGCTTTGTGTCTAAATTAATTCATACTGTTATACAGTTACACTAGGTTCTGTGTGTGTTCCAGTAGCCTTGTTTTTCCCCTTAATATTGCTGGGTGTTCTTAGAGAACCAAATAAAACTCACTGGCAATGTTACCAACTAAGCCTCTCTAAAGGCGAGGGAAACCCCTGGTAATGTTCCAGATAAGAGCAACTTTCCAGCCAAACAAGACAATTCTTCAACTACAACATAGTGGAATGTAGATTCATATCTTGGGCAATCAAATTGTGCTGGAAGCTGTCCTTAGCAGAGACATAAAAAAAACAGTCTTGCAGTATCAAAAACACGGATATAATTATTGTAGCTGTATTTCTGAGAAGCTCTGAATTAATGAGAATCCAACCAGATCTACTGTGGAAAAGGAAAATGAAATAGACAAACAGAAACGGCACCGTCTAAAGTTACCCGAAAAAGTCCCATAATAACCAGGACCAAACCATCACCTGTGATAGTATTACCTCAACACACACACACACAAACACCCACAATCATCGGCGTTACTCATTACTGAACTTCAGCCAAGTGTGTTTCACTCAGTTCTAGCCTTCAGTCTCAAAACGATCAAGGCAGAGCCAACCACCAACTTTGCACTGATTGATTTATAAAAACATCTTGTTTATGGAGTAATAAAGTGTAAAAAAAATCTATAAAACATAAGACTCTGAGAAGCTGCAGAGAAAAACCTGTCACTCAAATACACTGTGTTCTGCTACAATAAATTCTTCAAGAGAAAAAAACATACACATCAACCAGCAGCCTGTATACAACGAGGAGTCGGGAGACCATACTGCAAGACTGTGAGCGTTGACCCGTCGTATGGTTAGGCAGATAATCAGAAATTGACATAAAAATGAAAGCACTTCAATAAATGGATTCACCACTGTGAGAAAAAAAAACAAGCGTTCCCATCGTTTCCTGCACTCTTCTATCTTGCAAAATAAGTTTTGCATTACTGTCCACAGCAAGCAAGCAAACACACACATGCACGCACTCTCGCTGGCATGCAAATCCAGCCTAGAGGGCTAAATATTAAAACGAAAAGAAAACAAATTGAAGCACCTTAGTCTAGTTTTGGTGCTGTGTGTGTCTGGGTTTGAGAGGGTATTTTGTAGCAACCAAAACAACTGGGTCATATTAAAACAGCCCCAGTTTTCCATGTCTGCCTGACTCCATTAACAAAGTCATGATGATCTGCTGGTTATTGGATTGAAACATAATTCCCCAGTCCGGCTCTCTCTTTCCAAAATCTTCCATCTCCATCCAGATGGCTTGGGGTTTCACTCATGTCAGTGCTTGGCAATACTTGTTTGTTTGGTTTTCGCACTGTAAGGCAGTCTGAGGAAAAATGTTGTAGTTTCCAGGCCCTTCTGTGGCGCGAGGGATAGAATTACACTGAGGCTAGGGAACCATTGATTCTTAATAAAATATAACCTATTCAAAAAAGCACCAGAGACAGTTTTATGTATGGTATGTTGATTAAAACCTTTGGAAACAACAGCGAAGTCCTGAACAGCTAGCCTAGAATTACAAAAGTCCAGCCAATGGAAAAAGCAAAGAGACAAATTAATTGTTTTTAATATGTCATGTAAGCAAACAAGGGCTATTCTTACGCAGCATCACCAAATGGAATTCATCCTGGAATCAGTCCAGGGGCAAACCTGGGTCACACAAGCTCCCCTAGTTCCCACATTTTAAACAATCTGTGAAAAAGCGATGCGTAGATCTAAAGTCGCGCGTTGTTTTTATTTAACAAAGTGCGGCGGCTTTTCACTCACTATGTTTGTTGTTGTTTTCAGGGCCTGCCGTGGTTCTAACAGGCTCCTGGGGATGTCCGTGCTTGGAGGTCCGGCCCCTTGGCAGCCCTGATGAGGACAGCTTCCCAAGCCTGGGGCCACTTGGGCTCTCCATGCCTGCAATGGTAGTTGAGGGGGTACAAACACACAAGAGATATAGATAGCTGGAGGCAATACTTGGATGCTTTCTACTAGCGCTCATTAATCCTGTTCCATTGCTTGTCAAAACATTATTAGCAATGTCCACTGCATCAATAGTCTGTGATGATGCTGTCTCCTTGTTCTACAAAGCAGTTTCTTCATGCCGGCCATCGGTGTTTGTCGGACTGAAGGTTATTTGAGTGGAGGCACACACATCATCTGCAGAGGTAATGAGGGTGTGACCTTCCATGTTTCATTTCAAAATCAATACTCTCACTTACACACTAACTCCATGCTCTGCCCATTAGACAAAAGGTGAGCCAAAGAGAGGGGAGGGGGGGGGGGCAGCGTGGGGGGGTACAAAGCTCCTTTCCTTAGCTTCCTAGCCTTCTTTCTATTTAAAACCAGCGATGCATCTCTTGATTGGGTCACATGATCAGCAAGTTTTTTTGCTTTAAGTAGGGCTAATCCTCATTTGTTGACTTACTTGATATATTACACAGAATTGTCCACCAATGTGTTCCAATGCATCCATAGCAAGTCATATGTCAGCCATGAGTTCTGGGTGCTGAACCCTCATTCCCCGTCAGCATGGGACAGTCTAATAGATGAAGGCTGACAATCGCTAATTATGCTAAGTGGGACTGATTACGATCCAACATGCTTTCTCTTACCACACATTCATGTCACTCTCCTAATGAATTACAACAGCACACAAAGGGTCACCCGATGGGGGCCACTCGGTTTTTCCATTTACACGCCATGCCATTCACTGTACATCGAACGATGATGGCTCATTTGTCACAGTGATAATATGCTCAGAGTTTGTTGTTAATGAATCTGACTTTAGAGGCACGGCATGCTCGCTGCACCGTGCAGTTTGCAGAAATACTGCACACACCAACATTAGGTGCCTTCCTGTTCCTGTATGATGTGTGAGAGTGTGAAGAGAGGGGTTAAGAACTACAGACTAGCAATTAAAACTTGAATTATCTATCACTGGTGAAAAATAATAAAATCACTGAAGTATCCTTTAAATAAATAGTATGTTTGTTATCTTTAATGGCAATATTCAGTAGTCATCTCTGTACTTTTTGTACACAATGCATTTTTATTTCCTACTGTAACATTCTTGTAGGATATAACATTTGTTAGTTTTGCTCTGCCATTTGTTCAACATCCCTCAATTTTCTTTAGCTGGTGTTTTTATATAAGAGTAATGCTACAAGTAAATGACAACCCTACATTACCATACCTTTAGCTAGACACAACAAAACCTGATGACTCCCACTCACATCTCCTCACACAATCTGCTGACAAACCAACCTGGAAATAAGTATTTTAGCTCTGCACGTGGCACAGTGCCATGCTGTGTGTGTGTGTGTGTGTGTCAACGACAACGAGGTTACAGAGTTGCCTATTTATGTGGTTAACATGAAAATACAAAAAAAAAGAGAGAGAGAGACTTTCTTCCTCCTGCTCGGCCACACCTACCTGAACTGTCGGGCAGTCACCCAGCGCTAGGGGCCGGGTGGCCCCGGGTCACCCACGTGAGGGAGGAGGGGGGTCAGGAGACAGGCACCTTAAGTGGGCGTTTTTCCACCAATGTTATGTTACATGGCAATCACACCTGCTGTGCGTCAAAGACCGGTCAGACTGGGGTTGGGGGGCCTGAAAGGAAGCGGACAGTCGTCACCGTCGTCCTGTCCCCCCGCTCTGCAGACGACGACGAGGTGGAAGGGAAAAAAAGAGCACGGGCAGGAAAAGAGAAATTACAATTTCGCCTGTACATGAAAAGAAATCCTGGATACTTTCACCTTATTCCCAGTTTCCAATTGCCTTGCCCCCCCCTCCTTTCCTGCATTAATATGTATACCACGAGGCACTTCTCCAACCTCTGTCTTCTCGTTAAACACTCCAGAAATATTAGAAATAGCCAGGAAAGATAGGTAGGTCCCCGACTCCTTGAGGAAAAATATTAGAATACGGGATGGTTTATATAGGCAGTGAAGCAAAATGGCGACTTTATTACGAAGGAGGAGTAAAAAAAAAAAATCCTTGCGCTGGCTGGAGCTAAAGGGAGGCACAAAAATATGTTTAGTGCATTAATTTCGACGACTGCGAGACAGTTGGTTAGAGTAAAAGAAAACGAAGCGAAGGAAAATCAGCAGAAACGCCAAACCTCGGTCGGTTTTGGTACACTCCTCGGTTCCTTACCTCGGGATTATTTCGGTTTTGGATATTATCTCGGCGGCCGTGTACAGTATTACAGTAATGTGTGTTGGGTCATGCGCGTATCCACTCCACCTTTGACAGTTGCAACTAGAGTCTTGAGGCAACTTGCAAACTCTCGCGTTATTATTATCTATATCGAGCGGATTTAATATTGGGGTTTCTGTCAAATAAACTCGCTGCGATACCGGCTCGCGCTGCTCTTCCGACGTAACGGCGCTCGTTCCTGACGAAAAAAAAAAAAAAAAAGGGGGTCAGGGCTTAAATTCCTTAAATCAACCTTCGCCAAGTATTTTAATCTAGTTGCTGATATGTTCTCCCGATGCGTCCTCCAGCCTATAGCGGCTTTAACAAATCAGTCAGAGAAAATGATTATAGTCCAGTCTGTTGTAGGTTATTCTAGTTGTCATTACCTTACTGTAGGCCGATGCTTTAGTCAGTCACTGCCAATAGTCCTCTCCAAAAACCACTGGAATAACAAATATGCTCAAAATTTGCACACACACAAACAGCTGAATTTAAAAAAAAAAGCTCTACATAGCCACATATATAATGAATGTGTTCATTTGTTCAACATAAGCCTGTGTATATATATATTTTTTAAAGTAGGCTTTTATAATAAACTACCATACAATCCTTAAATTCAAGGTCAATATTAAGACTATTAATCCTATTCATGTTAATGGCAGCTAAGGCCTACAGTCAATACATTATTGTTTTAATAGAGTTTTAATTGCTGTAGCTGCAGGTTGGCTGCTGCTGGTTATGTGCACAATACTGACATTTCCCCCATTTAACTGAGCTAATAATAAATCTTTAACATATGGTGTGAAGCCACATCTTCCTTGTATCGCAACTCACTTAGTGAATCATTTATGGCATCATTGCCACCTCCCTCAGTTTCAGTCAAAACCCACAGAGAGAGAGAGGGTCTCTCTCTTTGATTGGTGCCAGCTATCATGGCCTAATATTCCCTATTAGTGGAAATCATCTGAAACCATGATGTAATCTACGTGTAAAAACTGTTTTCAGCATTGCCAGTGGAGGGCAGGAGAGCCTCATTTTTGTTTTACTGTGCCGTATCAGCCCACAGTATCACTGGTGTTTGAATCACTTGAAATCTGTTTTGTTTAATTAGTATTACTTTTAAATCAAAGAGAGAGAAATGACGGCATTTTCATCCATTGATCACCAAGTGCCACACAAAACAGAGCGGATTTCTAATATTAACTTGCACAAAATTAACAGCCAAGTTATACACAAAACTCACACAATAGAAGACTCACTAATGAATTGAATGATTAAGGTAGCATTAACCTATTAAATACATTTCCCAAAAGTTATAAATTATTGCATACATAGGATATGTCTTAGTTTGCTGTTTAAGAAAAATATATAATGCCACTAAAACTTATTTAATAACAATATTAGACTTTATACTTATGGTTGTAACTGCTGAGATTACTTCCTTTAATGTCCAACCTGGGTTTGTCTGCATCAGTGTTCCACTAAGGGGCAGTGTTGTCTTGTGATTCATCAGGAGCTGCACAGGGTTCCCCATTGCATCTTCTATATCACAATGCCATGTCTGTTAAAAACACATCTTGGGAATTACCAGATATCTGCTCACTAGACTTGAGGGGATGTTCAGGGGATTGTTTCACTGACTGACAGCTGCCATTCTCCTGCATAGTCTGAACCAACTGATAAAGTTAAACCTGCCTGCTGTTCCCTTTAATGGCTGCTGATGAATTGTTCACGCGGGGGCCTTGTTTGACCCGTGATTAATCCTTTACCGTGGCAATGATTTATGTTCCCACTCCTCCTCTGCTGAGTGAGCAAAATGCTACCTAATGGTTTTTAAAACTGGCCAGGTGGAGTGGTCTGTGCCCTAAAATGCTCTTCAAGAGTCCATCCAGCAGCTGATTGTGTTACTTTTAACCTTTCCAGTGAAAGTTGAGTGAGCACTTTTTTCATACTGACTTGCTTTGTAGTAGTATAAGGAATAATAACACTTGTGTGCTGGCCAGAAAAATTAGTCTTTGGCTGTTTATGCCACTGAGCAGCTCCGCTGAAGCAGCTGCCTAAGGGCTCCTTAACAGTAGTTGATGAGACAAGACAGAGTGTTTCTCATTCTCTTTCAGTGCTGTCAGAGGACTGAGATCCAGCTGATCAAAGCCACAAGCAGATAACGATAAACAAGCTGGATGGAAAGCCTCAGCGTTTGGGTGTTTTAAAGAATAATGGCGAAAGACAAGCTTTCAAAAATGAATCGCACATTTCTAAACATCACGGAGGGAAAGAAAAGACACTTAATAGTAAACAAGACCCAATTAACTGCACTATCCAACCATCTGCTCCACTGATTTATTCGCTGTCAGGGTTGAGAAGGCCACTGTTCACTGAATCTGTTTATCATACATGTGCCTTGTTATTAACAGGTGAGATGCTTCATGTCTCTCAGTAATTGGATCCCAGTATGTGTGTGTGTGTGTGTGTTTGTGTGTGTGAGCTAGAGACAGAGACTCAGTTTGTCTTTAGACAGGCAGCACTGTTTTGCATTCACAGAGTTACACTTGTGACTTATGGACCCTGAATGACAGGTTAGAGCAAAGGTGCAAGTGTGAGACGTTCTTACTCTCTAAGCAAATATGTTCAACCCCTGAAACTCATCTTTTTATATTCAGCTTCGCTTTATCGGTATTTTCTCTTGATGCCAGGATTATTTTCTGAACTGCTCTTTTTTTCTGTCTTTGTGCAGGACATTCTTATATCAGAACACACTTATGAAAACACCATTTTATCGTGATAATTGTTTCCCTGTTGTGTGAGCTGTTGCAATGTTAATTTGGGCACCTAATTATTGTGAATCAACCCTTTAAATAAAAACATTTGGTTTTGTATGTGTATATGTGTGTATACTGTATGTGCACAAACAGAAATGAAAACACGTGGGAAATGAGAGATGTTGCAGTCTTACTATAGTAAATACAGTAAATACATTATAGTAATACAATTGAAAATCAGGACCAAAGCTTCATCTCAATTAGTTTATTCTAAAAAGACAGCTTTCATCGTGTTCCATACCATATGTCTTCATATCTATAAAGCAGATAAATATTTTTATTTTTTCCTTCTTGCATTTCAAACAATCCGTCAATCATCTGACAAAGTAAACCAAAAGAGTTCATATTTACAGTACATCAGGTAATCCAAAAATAATACAGTGAGTTTTCTCCCTTTTAACAATCAATTACTCAAATTTCCCAAACACTCCTTGTCAAGGGACAGATGGAAGGATGTTGGAAGGGGACGTTTTGTTTGTTGGAAGTTTATTTATATATTTATTTATGTGACTTTAACATCATCATCACACATAGCTGTCTGCTGCTGTCTACGGAGACGTCAATAGGTGCTCGCTTCAGTCACGCTGGGAATCTCGCATCTGGGTCGCTGTCACAGCATTTTGATTTTTGAGCACTTGAAATCACAGTGTCACACCAGGGACAGAAAGTGGGTAGAGTTCAAGAGGCTCGTCCTTTCGCTTCATATTTGTGTGCAAGAGATGACAAACAGTATACAGTAGCAGACACAAAGGAAATAAGCTATGATGCTGGCAATAAGTGTATATTTCCCCCAGCAGACAACTCATACTGTGGATTTCAACTTCAACAATTACAAAAAGATTTCTTAATGTTTACCCAATACAGTTATTCCTCTTCACTCAATACCATTTCAATTATTGCTTTATCAAGCATCGACAATCAGTGATTATCACATTACAGCAACTCTGTGTCCCCCGGAAAGACTAAAGTACTGTTAAAGTATACATAGATTTACAGGGTATGTTATTCTACAATTCCCAACCTGTATCTATATATATGTATATATATTTCTAATCTCTCACTGAGATACTGCAGATGAGTCACAATACAAAAAGACTGATTGTGGGAATGATATTCGGTGTTATTGTTTATTCACCAAACCTACAATTCCAAAACAAGTCCTGAGAGGAAAATGCGCTGTGACCTGTGGGTGAGGAATTGATTAGGATTTTATTGGCGTTGGTCAAATGCACTTAAGACCAGCTGTAATTCCTTCTGACCAGGCTTGGTTTTGCAGCTTTAAAGGGAGATGGAGATCGACTGGGGCCTTCTTTCACTTAATATATCCAGTGGCCAAATGGTGGCGCTGCATGTAAATCTACTACATAATTCACACAATCAGACACATGTTGTCAGCGTCACTGGGTTCAAAGGTTTAGGTGATGTAAAACCATGCTGAAGAATTATTCATGTAATGACCTTAACCAGAAGAGAGAAAGAGAGAGTGCACATGTAAAGGTCATGTTATGTCAAAAATAAAGCTGTGTGTTCTTGTCACAGAGCTTCTGTTTAAATCGCAGAATTAGTCCAATCCGAATGAGACAGAAAACCAAAAGGAGATTTGCCGTGATCTAGCATATACCAGTGACAGGCCTACATCATCACTTGGGTTGTGATTCTTACATCTTATCACTATGTTACAGTGGGTATCCCTGCCTTGAGCGGGGTTTTGTCTCTGTCTCAGTGTCTGTAAACCAGATTGGCTGTCTTGAATGAGAATCCTCCAGACTGGTTGGCATGTAGTCTATAGGCTTGTCCTCTTCCCTTTCACTCATTGACTCTCCGCTCACATATCTGAAGACAGCAGCGCTTCCATGGCTCCTAGAGACGTATTGTGACAGGGGTTGAGGGAAAGGGCTGCCAAATGGATCCAGGGATGAGCTAAGAGAAGTTTCCAAAGGAGGCTGCAGAGAGAGAGAGAGAGAGAGAGGAGAGGGGGGGGATACATAATTAGGATTCACACGGACCAAAAAAGCAGAGGTTAAAGTGCAGCAATGGTTTTCTCTCACATAATTCCCCTCAGTGCATGCTCAAAAACGCATCTCTCTCTGTTGGTCTCTCTCTATTAGTGCACCCTCTGTCTGCCGTCTGTGCTATGCATCTATTGCAATGAAAACACATCTAAGACCCTTTCAGAAGCACAAGTATTGGGCTCACAACCCTCCTGAATCTGCATGTGACACCTTACTCCCCCAATTAACTAGTGTGGCTGGTCTCTCTTCATGTAACACGCCGTGCTCAATCACAGAACAACAACCTCTATAACAACCAGTAATTTAGTATGAAACACTGGTTGACTGAATAAGTAAGAGAATAATGGCGGTGCATGAAGATTGCTGCAATGTCGCTAATGTAATGTAGAGACAGACACTGATGTTGCGGCACTCTAACTGTGATTAATGAGACAGACTGAAAGTAAAAGTTTGAAATAATAAGCAAACAAGGTTACAGGACAGGCGTACAACTGGATTTATAATACAAACAAATCCCCATATTGTACTGTGTTATTCTACAGTGCTGTTTCAATATACACTGTGATTTGCAGGGCTGATCATTACATGAGCTAATATACCTTTACAACAAAGGATATAAATTATGACATTAAGTGAATCAGCATGTAATAAAAAAGCCTTCTTTTTCAATGTCATCATCTCTCTCTCTCTCTCTCTCTGTCTCTCTGTGTCTCTCTCTCAAAACAACAGATGCGACCAGGTGGTTTCCCTGACAACTAGCCAGTCCGTTTCATCCTGAAATGACACCAAGTGTCAGTGGGAAGGCAGACTCTCCTCTCCCAGACTGCTGGCATTTCAGCTCTAAGCCCTCCTCTCCTGATAGCTGAGGAAGAAGTGCCACCTGTCTCTAGACACAGACAGATGTAACATGGCACTGGAGTGAACCTGAACCAGGAAATGATGGAGAGAGACAGAGGGATGGAGAGGCATAGAAATGACTAGAGGCTTGTTCAGACAAAGAGAGAACCACTTCTCTGATAGAAATCCTTTTAAATGAGCTCCCAATGGAGTCGTCACAGCCTAGGTGCGGCAGAGCAGGAGAGGCGGATGGGAAGAGGAGGACGAACAGCAACATGGCAAAATTTGTGCTAAGGAGAACTGACATGTTCCTCCTTTCTGTCTGTCTGCCACACTGAGTTTCATTCATATTCTAATTTGTAGCTACAGTTCAGCTGGCAGGCACCACATGGAGCTCTGAGTAAAGCTTTGTAAGGATGGGCAACATCACAGGAGCATCTCAGAGCTACACGGTTATCAAGAGAGTCTCCCATGACAACCAAGTTGCGGCCGACAACATCTCTTTTGTGGTGGGATAAAGGTCAAGGGTTGCATTGGGGTTATTTGCACTGTCATCTGGTTTCAGCTAATTACCACTGAGACTCTGAAACACGGCAGATGGCTACACACAAAGGCATAGACCCACTTTGATGAAAATTTGATGTGTTGAGAAGGAAGAAGGGACTGACAGTTTATTATAAAGATAAACCAACAAACCAGAGGCTGAGAAGAGGAAGGAGGGCAGATCCCCCGCTGGGCTCTGATCTGAATCCCTCCCTCCCAGATTTTACAACAACCCCTGCATGGTTCACACTACCCTGAGAGAGCTATGGCTCTGGAAGACTTCTTCCTTACCTTTCACTGACTGATGGATGTTACACAGCCTAGCCTGCTGAAAATACATGAAATACTGTAAGTGAAGTGTCTAAAAATACAAATACAAGATTCAAGCTTTAAAAAAAGAGGCAATACAGTAGCTTTCTCACCCTGAAAAGGGGGAGACGGAAACAAACACGCTTGTGAAATAATGCAATGCAAAGTATAGCGGTGAAGGTTGAAGTGGTGGATCAGCCTAGATGTGTGTATACATTTGCATTCAACTTTGATGATCTGATTTGAATTTTCACACGCCATGAATTTTTCAACTGTTAGCGCCTTTAAAATTACAGTAAAGTTTGTTCTTTAACCATGACCCGAAACTTTGCCCTACGTTTTAACTGTACTACAACAAAAATCTATATTTTCAGAGTCTCAAACACTCTTGAAACTTGGAAAGTGGCTGTAAAAAGTTTGTCAGTTACAATAGATTCTTGCACTGATGTGTATAGTATGTATACTGAAACTTCTCGTCCCACTCAACAATAACATGTTGAGCATAGATATGGAGGAGATACTGTAGATGTAGGGAGGCGATGTTGTTGATGTTTTATAGATGTTTGGTTCCTCTTTGCTTATCATTTCATATGAAAAACATGCAAAAATGTCTAATTTATCATAGTCAAATTATTGTTTTGCTGTGGAGGAACTTAATTTTCCTCTAAAAGTGTCAACAACAAATAACCTGTGATTCAGTGCTTGTGCTCCTTTAATAAAATGCTTGCCTGTACAATATTCATTCCTCCGCTGTCTGCTGTCTCCAGTCAAAATCCAATTCATACTCACAAAGCGGATGAAAGGGCCGGGTGTGCTGTGCTGTGTGTTGTGTAAAACATCAAATTCATAAAATCATAGTTGCATTCATGCATTCTGTGCTAAAAGCAGTGAGAAATATCCAACATAGAGCATTCTCAGTAGTCCTCCAAAGGACGCACACAAAAGAAAAGTGGCCTTGGGCTGTGAAGGGTTAATAAAAGTCACCACAGCTAAGCTTACTTAGTATAACATTTTTAAAATTCTATTGTAAAAATATTATTGCATACACCTTTACACATTTTCTATGGACTCCATGAAACAAAAAAATATCTATCTCGTTCTGACACAGACACATAAAATTCATTTTCTCACATTCTTTCTTTGGTTATTGTGTGGAGAACAACATTTTCAACAATAATTTGCAACAGAAGTGATGTGATTCTATGTTGAGTGTGAAATGTTATTATGACGCTTTGAGCAAGATTAACGGAGCGGAAAGTAGAGCCCCACAGTCAGAGAATGCTATTTTTTTTTTAACCATCCATGCTCCTTCATTAACCTCTTTACCCATCTCATTTTCTTTATCTCTGTGATCTGTCAATTTCATCCCCTGTTCTTTTTTTCTCTATTGGCTAAACATCTCACCTCCAATTGTAGCTCTCGGTCTTTTCGCCCCATATTCTTCCTTATATCCCATCTCCATATTCAGATTTTTTCCCCACAGGCTCAGATCGGAGACACTCACATCTGATTCAAGCTCATACGTATTTTCATGTGAGATCAATATTTAATTTTTGGTAAATCCACTGGAGATAAATCAGACCTGACAGGCGTTATGACACGAGGCTCCACAAAAATCACACCAGAATTGTAAATGTATTGGGAGAATCATTCAGGGAGGGTTGCTGGAAGCGTGTGTTAGGTTGTGTTTAGTACTGTGAACCATAGCAGCCTATGCTTTACTTTTACAGAGCAAATCCAGAGGGTGCATAAGCTACTGTGCGAGAAGTCTGGCTCTTTCTTTCTCACCTCTGGTCCTCATCCTTCCATTTCACCATCACCATGCTTCTTCACACCTATCAACCCCCATCCGCCAGTCAAAACACCAGCATCTTTTCCCTCCTATCCATATCACCATCTTCATATGTTCTCAACCCAGGCCCACACAGAATGTCACTGTATGTTTACACAAGACTAAGAGGCTCTACTTTGAGCTAAATGCTAACACTAGCACAGCAAGATGCTAGTAATGACAATGCTAACAAGTTTCACAGATGCCTACCATGTTCACCATCTTAGTCTAGTGTGTTTGCATGCTAACATTTGATAATTAGCACTGAACAGGCAGGTATTTGGTCATAAAAAAGGATTGACACAATTCAAATTTTGACCAGATAATGGCGCTAAATGAAAAGTTAAGGGATCACTGGTTATAGCAAGTAATTCTGAGGGAGACATGAATGTCTGCACCAAATTTCATGAAAATCCATCCAATAGTGGTTGAGACACTTCACTCAAAACCACAAAGGATCATTAAAGTCATTAGGATTCATCATCTAGGGAGCATGAATGGCTCTGCAAAAATTTGACTAGTCAATCTAATAGAAATTGAAATATTTCTCAGGATAAGTGAAAACTTTGACTTGCGGGTTGCACTACAGGAAAAGTCAGGGCATCACCAAAGTCCTGAAAGTGTACTGACTTGATCCTTTTGGCACCATGAATCTCTGTAAAGAATTTCATGGCAATCCATCAAATAGTTGTTGAGATCATAGGTGTTGCCAGATAATTTTACCGGGGCTTAAGCCCCAAATGTTTTGAGTGTAGCCCTGAATATAATTTTAAATGTAAGCCTCTGTGAAGCTTGACAAAAAACATAATGTATGTGACGCTATTTAGCCACTTCTCAAATTCAGAAACGGCGTAACTTACATCACTTTACAGCTGTTAGTGGCTCAGACTGGCTTCTGGGAGCGCTCGTTTTGTTTTCTGTTTGAACACTGTATCCAACAAACCACCATCTGCTCCTGCTACGCGGGTGTTTAAAACAAATGAACCCTCTGTGCCGAAGCCAGCAGGCAGACTGGTGCCACTTTCATGGGGCAGACGAATGACTCAGAGTTCAGAAGATCATATACGACATTAACTGATGTGTGGCATCAAATAATAATGTCAGACAAAAGACAACAAAGTAGCTAGAAAACCTTTTCAGTGAAGCTAAAGTTATTAAAATTGACATTGATGTTGTTTAACCATCCAGTTTATCTGCTGCTGCTTTACTTTACAGTAATGTTAATGTTAATGTAGCTTGATAGTTCGGATAGCTAAACTGCTGATGCATTCCCACTGTGTGTTGTTTGTCCGCAATTACTGTAATTAACACCATTCAAGTTAAAGTTCTATTTCATGCTCACTCAGATTTTTAAAAGGAAAGCTGTTTACATTTTTCAGAGTGAGAGAAAGGAATCATGAGAGAGGAGACAGAAGCGAGGAAGAATTGCAGGATGTGATGGTGTTGAAAGAAAAATGAGAAAGTAAAGAAGAAGGTGCAACTGAGTCAAGATTTAAAGAAAAAGTTTAAGGAGGAAAGAGAAACACATACAGGCAGCTCAGGCGTCAGGTGATGGAGAGACATTAACAAATTCAAAGCAGGAGGCAGAAAAAAAAACTTGTAAGATCTGACTTACACCTGTATCTAGATGAATTGCTGTAAATATCTTTAAAGGCAGAATCTGTTATCCAAATGTACACTAAAGGACCTCCTAACAAACAAAAGTCAAAGCACAAGATTAAAACCTGCTATAAAAGGACTTTGAATACAGACACTAACTCTACACAACAACTCTATTAAGGATGTTTTCTTAAGCTGTTAAAAGGTTGTTGACCTCAGTAACTGTTGTAAACAGCACTAAAGCTGACAGATAGTTTCAGTTATTAGAACACAAAATGCTGATTCATCTATAAATCAAACTGTTGTCTTGATTTGGCTTTAAGTTTGAGCAAATTAATTCCCCATCAGCCAGTTTTATTAACATTGATCTATATGAAGGACCATATAGACGGTGTGAGAATCGAGATTAGTTTTTAAGATAGATACTGATTGGTCCATCTATCATCCATAAGGCCTACGTTTATTTATGTGGATCCCCAAACAGAGGTCCAGGTTAAGCCCCAAATGTCCTCAAATCCTAGAAACGCTCCTGGTTGAGTTATTTCAGTCTGGACCAAAGTCGAACTGTCCGACTGTCTGACGTTGCTATTCCTAAAGCCACGTCACTATTTGGGCTCAAATCACTTGCATACTGCATGAGTTGTTTAGAGAAATGTGATGGTGATGGCCTTTACATTCTTCTTGGATAGACTTGCATGAACTTTACTGCAGTGTCAGTTGTAATGCTGATAATGACAGAACTGTTTTTTTTTTTTTTTTTAATGTTCGCTCCAGACTCAGACCTTCATCACCTCTGCCTTTATCACCACCTTATCACCACCTCATCACGCTTCTCATTTCATTTTCAGCTCTGAAACAGCTCCCATTATCACCCCCTCACACGCTTCCTACCCTGTCTTACCTCACCTCTAAATACCCTCCAACCCTGTGAACCTCAGGTGTTTTATGAGGCCACCAAATTAGCTTGCCCTTATAGCTTAGAGTCAGAACCTGTTGGACTGGCAAATTACATTTGCATTTCTCTATTAATAGAAGTGTCCAAGAGCAGTTTAATCATTTCTCCTGACCATTCAGTTGCATTCAATCTCTCCATTTAATTCTGTTTAACTCAATTCAACATGCTAGATTAGCACATATGTCCTAAAATCAATTCCTCTACAGTAATTGTTTAAGATGAATGAGCTAAAATGATGAGAGGAAACAAAACAGAGTGAGTTTAGGTGTGCTGGTGATCCACTGGTTTAAGGCGCATGCCATGTAACCATGACATCCTTGGTTTGAGCCCGGACAGGGACCTTTGTTCCATGGAAACCCCCCCCCCCACCCCCACCCATTTGTATCATCACCACTTCAAATAAAGGGCTCAAATAAAGGGATTAAATAAGGATTAATAAAGAGGATTTCTCTCTTAAATGTTTATTGAAAGCAGCTCAATTCAGCTCTGCATACATTGGCTGATCTTTTGTGACAATTCCTCTTGTTCTTTCATTGTAATTGGTTATTTATGCGGCTTACCTTCTACTTTTTTCAAGAATCAATAACTTTTCTTTTATCTGTTTTATCAGATATTTAAGGATTTTTTTTAATAGGTCTTGGAAATTTTGGAAAATGTTTTAACTATTTTATGCACTATTGTGCTATTCCATGATGATTCAGATGGACTGATTACATTTAGAAATCTCATCCCACTATCAGAAGCCTGTTTATATGACTTGCTTAGTCTGAATAGATTACAAGGTTGCTGTATTGTTCCTTATGTTTTATATCACAGCTACCTCCTCCTTCTCCCTCTATTCATCTCACTTTGATATTGCTGTGTTGTTGTGCAGCTTTCACAAATCATATAGCTCCACACACAGCTGATGTTGTGTCTACAAAAACACTTTCAGGTCCCAAAGGTGGGCCATGAAAAGATTAAAATGGACATCAAAATCAAAGTTATTTATATATCATCTCTAACAAGCACTTACCTCAAAGCAGACTGCAGAGAAAAAAAGAGTAACAGCATCAGCAGCATGAATGATCAGAAAGTCAGAGTGTGAGCTTGTCAGATTGCAAATAATTTTTCATTTATTCCTTTGAATGAAACTGGTGATTGTAAGAGCCCTTTACCATCAGTTCATAATGATCAGCTGATGGAAGAAACAACTTCATCGCTCTGTCTGAACCAAAACAATATTCCATTTCGCTCAGAAGCATTTATGTCAAGGGAGAATGGACCATTTAGAGCAAACGCTTAGGCAGTTTGTTTTTTTTTTTAAATAAAAAATAAGCATTTTAGCAGAAAAGCCTCTGCTCTTCAGGATGCTCCACAATTAAGAAGAGCACGCAGATAGGGAGCTCATAGGAAACAAGGAGAGCAACAAGCATGTTTCAATTCCCTTTAAATGCTGCAGAGTCCCTCTCATTTGAGGAATGAGCTCAGCCAGTGTGCTGCTGCAGAATATAGGCCATGATCTTGAAGATTATGGTCCTCAAAGGAAAACCTGAGTAAAGTAGGTGCTCTGTGCATTTGGCTCTGAATACAAAACTACAACTAAGGCACTCCTCATCTATCAAAACATTAAATATGTTTTTTATTGGAGTCAAAGCACCTTTGAAGAGTTCTCAAAACATATATTTGCAGCACATTTTTTGGATAACTTTTCTTACAATCGATAGCTACCTATATTCATCTTGGCGCCCGCAGAGAACATTTTGGTGCCAAGATTTAAAAACTCACCAGGGAACATTCGCAATCCAGTTTTATACAGAGAGAGAGGAAATTGTGGACATTTTGTTGACTCGTAGCCATCAATGGACACAGAAAACAACCACCCACAACAGCCAAAACCGGCGTGCAAGGAGCAAGCCACGCCAACTGCTGAATCCAGGTTAAGCTGTGATTGACTGGGCCAGTTTATTGATGGCTGGATAATAAAAGTGTTTACCGAAGCCATCATTCAGAGGGAGGGCAGCAAATCAAGAGCTCCTGTCAATACAACCACACACAGCCACAAACAAATGCAATTTGATGTCCCTCCACGTATGTCACAGCAGGCATGCATGGTCTCTGGCTGCCTCCTTCCAATTTACCCAAACCCAAATGATCTCCGGCTGCTTGAAAGTTTCTTTATCTTTCCCTTTCTTCATATTTCCCTCTCTCTAAGATAAACACACAAAAACACAAGTACTCACATAAATGCACAGACACATGGTCGCTCACACACACCACCTTGTTACTTACTTCTACTAAGGAGCTGCAGGTTGCGCACCTCTTCTCTGACCTGCAGCTGGAGGACTTGTTGGAGGACCTCCTGCCTCAGCGTCTCCTGGACAATTCCCATCCTCTCCAGCTTCTCCCCGTTCAAACGCAGCAACGCCCGTCCTGCCAGGAGAAGCCATATGTAAACAAGTAAAAAGTTGAACTGTTGACTTGGACACAAAAAAATAATTGGTACAAAACAAGACCGAATTCAAGCGAGAATTGTTAATGAGAGAGAAGAAGGTCAAAAAATGATGTGGCTCCACTCTCCGCTTGCCTGACTCGAGATTACCACCCAAACTTTCTTCTCTTGAGAGCATCAAAAGACAACTAAAGGTGCGCAGTTATTAGGAAGCAACAATCATAATCACCTATTCCCATTAATGAGATTTTATACTTTTTAAATTATCCACGCACATTTTAAGGATTCAATTAACTTGTTGCATCATGTAAACATGAACTGTAAAAACATCAACCTGTAAATACTGTAAATATTCCTTTCAATTACTTCTGAATCAATCAACCGTGTAAATTAATATTGTTTTACATATGAACTTAAATTATTGCATGCTAATTAGTCAAACATCAATAAACTGCATTTAGGCTCCTACAAAGTGAGTTGTACTCGACACTTAACCAGGTGGTAAAATAATTTACTGGAGAGCTCATTTATTTATGAACAGTCCAATGTGAATGTGTCAAAACCACAAAACTGCAGAGTAGACTCCCTTCATTTGGCACCATATACTGTATACTGAATAAAATTATATTGGGATGTTAACCTAAAATACAGACATAGTTGTGCTCCAGATGGGATTCAATTTCCTGGTGTCTTTAAAAAAATAATGTGCTATCAAGAGACATCCCCATTAAATACTGATTCTGTCAGTGAGGGCTAAGTGCACAGCCCTTTGTGTGGAAGTGGGTTACCTCCCAGTCTTCAAACACATGAATTTCACATAAGAGACTTTCAATTGTCATTTGGTTTGAATGTGAGAGTCTACATCTTGCCTGTGTTGGGAGCGTGTTTGCAACTGTATGTTTGACATTTTCTGTGCAAATATGCATGGGTGTATTTATGTTTTAGCTCCAAGATTCACTGTCTAATTTATATCCACGCTGCAGCCTTCCAGTCAGTAGCAGTAAAGAATCTGGCATGGGGAGGCTTACTAAAGCTGGCTGTTTTCTGGGGCTGAGTTTTACTACAGAGTTTTGGCAGTTAACCCTGGGGACAGCCGCATTTAACATACCATTACCCACAGTAAACAGCTTTTACAACCAGGCTGCACTCACACTGCAACAACAAAAACTTAGACTTACATACATGTATGTTGAAGCACTATGTGTGCGCACGCATGCACACACACACACACACACACATATTACTAAAGGTAAGGGAGCTATGTCCTTCACCGGTGCAGACAGAAGAGGAATCCATCATACCTGCAGCAGCTCTGTACGACGCCCAAATCATAATTAGACTCATTACTCATTCAGCTCACTCTCCATATCATTCCACCCATTCCTATTTCCTTCCCCTGGACATCAGTACATCCTCTCTATCTCTGCCTTTCTCTCCATTTCTGTATCTGTGCATTATGTACCAAGTTATGTATGTATGTATGTATTTCATACACATAGTAAACAGTAAACCTCTTTTTTCCACATACAAAGACTCAAAATGTAGATAATAGGATACAATTATTAAAGCATGTTTGTTGTTCCCCACATTTATCCACAGCTGCTAATAAGCATGTCTGTGGGAAGAGTGTAAGATAAGAGAAGAAAGACAGAAACAGAACAGAAGGAAGGTAAAAGAAAGGAGAATTATAGTACCATGTCCTCTGTCCCTTTCCTGAGCCCATGAAATATAAATATCCCTAATAAAGAGTTGGTAGTCATATTTCATAAGAAAGGCGGTAGGGTTAAAGATGGATTTGTGTGTGCAGCAGTGTGGTAGACTGACCCTCAGTGAATACGGGCTCATGCTAAGGCTGAGGTGTTCTAAAAAACCATCTGTAAAGGCAAATGTATCAGGCTCTAAGTTGTAAAGTAATAACCGCCATGTCTAAGACTAAAACTTAAAATAACACAATACTCAAATAAAATGGTTTGGGGTGTTTTGTAATGACTGTTGTCCATGTGAGTCTAACAGTTCCATTTTCTACAACTGAACCCACTTTTTTTTTTTTGATAGTTTATGTAGCCAGACTTATTGACAGTCTTCGCATGTTTGCAACTGTATGACTCATTTGACTCATCTGCTGACTGCTGCACCCTCACAAATCAAACTGCAGCTCTATCTATTCCAATCTTCTTGTCTTTTTTTTTTTTTTTTTTTAACTACACCACTACACATATAGCTGTATGTTCCCTCCGGAGGTAAACTAAATTTCAGCCTGAAGAACACATTTGATGAGAGTATTGAACGTCTAGAAAATTCAGACAGACAACTAAACATTATATCAGGAAGCAGAAATAATAGTGATTTTTTTTCACATCCCTTTCACAACTCTTTGAGATATGATATATAGCTCCCACTGGAAATAGGCAAGCCGAATGAGGAAAGAACCATCAGCCAGTCCTTGCCTTACAACCAGATGGACTGAAACAATACAGACAATAGCTACATTTACTGTGGGCAAGACTCCACTCCTCGGGGAGACAAAGCCATGACAAACCAGTTAGCTTTCATAATGGTCTAATGGATATGTGTATGCATGTGTGTGCACATGTGGCTTAAAGACAGATTATTTACTTCTCCTCAGAGTCCAGGTGCTTTCTGTTTGTAGCACATAGAGTGGAGCAACCCATTTTGTGTGAGCGCACCTACCTCGGGGACGCGACAACAATCGTCCATTCATTTTCCGCACAGTATCAGTAATACACACGCACACACACACACTTCTGTGGCTGCATACACACAAACTTCACCAGCCTCTTCACCTCATCTCCCCTACAGCCCTCTCGTGTGTGCTTGCCAACAGCAGTACCAGTACATCCTAGAAAAACCACTGCCCTTGGTCTCTGCGTGTGTGCACAAATGAGACAAAGCAGATGACTGGAGCTCGAATCAATTCCCCTCAGACAGACTTAATACAGCTCTTAATAATTGCCTGCAGATAGAGAAAGTAGTGCTGTCAAAGGGAGAAAAGAGACACAAAAACAAAGCTGTTTCAATAGAGTTCGCTTCTCTCAATTTGGCTTCAAAATAAATTGCTTATTAACAATGTCTGTGGGCAAATGGGAAGCATTTCTGCATTGGCTAGGACAATAATGACTCTTAAAACAGTGTCAAAAGCAATCCAGGAGGGAAGAAGACTTCCTTATAAAAGAGCAACCTTTAGATTAAATCTTTGATGGTTGACCAATTCAGTGCATGCTTTCCCTGAAGGCTTACATACTATATTACATTTCTGTCAACTTGTACAGTAGCATCAAGGTTAAGTGTGTAGCAGTCACTTTTATTTCTCTTTCAGTAAATGTTCTATACACTGTATGTTCTCTCTATATCTCCCTCATATCTGCCCTATCTGCCATGCACACCTGGTATAAAACTGTGAGCCGTATTGGGGTATTTTATCTGGATAAGGAAAATGTAATATAAATGCAAGGTGTACATTCATGCAGTAGCAGCTGGAACGCAATCCAGTCTGCAAGACCACATCTGGAGGTGCTTTGTGATCAGATCTGAGTCTTTAAATGCAATCCACGTCGCTTGCAGTCATGAGAAAATATCTGTACATGAGCTGAGGACAGCAGGTGACGGTTTATTGACTGTCTGACAGCTGAAGTCTTCAACCTCGCTGACCTACAGTGTGTTTGCAATTCCCTATCGCCACGCAGGCAGAATGTAGATAGCAAAATAAAATGCATAAAATAAAAAAAAACAAAACACCCGGTGTGAACGCACACCACATGATCAGGTGTCATTATTCTGAGAACTGATCTAAATAAGAATCAGATTATTAATACCAGGTCAAAACTGGGCTTCTGCCACTAAATCACTGACACAGCATGCCACCATTTTCACTGCCAAGCATTAAACTTTCACAACCTGCCAATATTACACATAATATGATCTGTAGCTTATACTGTGCTGAAAGTCTACTGTGGTGGTGGAGGAAGTATTCAGAACCTTTTACTTAAGGAAAAGTAGTATTACCACAGTGTAAAAATACAGGATCTGCATTCAAAACATTACCTGTAAAGTACTCGTTATGCCACAAAGCTTATTTCAGAGTGTTTTATTACTGTATCATTAATACTGATGCATGAAGCTGAAAGCAGGATGTATAGCGGGTCGACACAAAACTACAGCACCTACAATATAATTTAAGGTAGTGTAATGAATAGCAGAGCATCATAGTTTATCATATATTTAGCATGCAAAGCCCTAATCTCATAAGTAATTAATAACTATTTTAATCATATTTCATACACACTCTGACAGTCCATTTCCTGCTTTCCACAAGCACCTGATTGAAATATACCGCAGTGCAGACTTCTGATTTTCTTATTGATTATCTAGTCAAGTCAAGTCAATTTTATTTATATAGCACCAAATCACAACATAAGTTATCCCAGGGAACCTTTCACATAGAGCAGGTCCAGACTGTACTCTTTAATTTACAGAGACCCGACATTCCCCCGTGAGCAAACACTTGGTGACATCGGCAAGGAAAAACTCCACTTTAACAAGGAGAAACCTTGAGCAGAACTGGGCTCTAGGTGAGCAGCCATCTGCCTAAAAATTGTAATTGCTTAAAAATGTATTTTGTTACTTTCTTAATCTGGTCTACTACTAGTAATGATATTAGGGGAAAATGTAGGAGAGAAAAATAAAAACAGCGGTGATAAAACGAATAAATAATTACAAAAGATGATAGCATGAATCTTGACGCATAAATTAAATATAAATGCAAGAGACACTGAAGAACACTCCACTGATCTCCTCAGGCAGCTTTCTCCACTGTAATGGTGCCCTCACTGAGAGAGACACGGTTACCTTTGGGTCACTGAACTAAGATGATACAGACAGAGAGTCCATTTCTTGACTGTTGGTCAGATCCAACGTCCGTCTGTGTGTGAATAAGGCAGAGAAATCGTATGTAGAACGTTTATTGATGTGATTCTTTGATGGCGGCCATATGCATCAGCAACAAAAAGACATATTCAGCCAACATTTGCACAAGAAAACACTGGAGCTCATAACCCAGGGAAAATTAAATCCAGCTGGATATCAGCAAGTGAATACATAAGGATAATTGGATCTAAGCCTTTCTCTCTCCCTCTCTTTGTTTGAGAATACATAAATAAAAATCATCAGTTCAGAGCTTGTGTAATTATGTGGCAGTGGCAGCATTTTAAACCCGAAGCCAATGTGTATGTATGTGTCTGTGTGTGCATGCAAACGTAAGTGAATGGTGGCTGACCTTACTCGGCACAGAACAGCAATCTGTTCTTTAAAAAAAAAAAAAAAGAAACTGCTCAACTGCTCAACCGTCTGGTCTATAAAGGCTGGGGATGTGTGTGTGTTTGTGTGTGTACACATTTGTACGCACCTGCTCATGTGTGTCTATTGGTTTGGTTTGTGTGTATGTGCACTCGCGTGCGTCTGTGTGGGCAAGCTAACAAATAAATGCACACGTGTCTCCGTGTGTGGCAGGGGGTGTTGTTTGAACTTGAAACACGATAACCCACCATTTTTTCCCCAGCTTTTCTTTTCTTCACCAAAAATAGGCTGCGCTCCTTTCGTTACCTCACATGAATGCCTTTTAAATCTCCTTTGGAGAGATTTGGGTGTAAACCTGTTTCCAGTTGAAGAAGCTAAGCTGTGAAACCACAAAACTAAAAATAAAACTTGCATGAGATTTGGTAAGCCTTTTATGGCGTTGGTTTGCAATATCTTAGTCCACAGAAGCATCGCTGCTGTGCTTATTAATAGAAGCAGAGGTCAATGAACAAGGTCTGAAGATATCACCACCAAGTAACACCTTCCTCAAGACTTCTTTGTCATTTTTTATCATTTCTGCACTATTAATAGTTGCAAAAATAATAATTGGCTCTAATTACAACAAAGAAAGCCCAATCACACACTTTCATGTACATCATCTTCATGTGTTGTGCACTGTACAGTACCTGTGATCGCGTGATGGGAGAAGGCCTCTACATAGGTCAGGTAGTTGTGAGGACAGTGTTTCTTAAGCCACTTGCAGACGTCCTGCTGAGTCCACAGCACCACAGGTTTGGACAGGCTGGACAGCGTCGGACTGGTGTGATACACAGTGAAGGCTTCACCCGGTCGCAACTGAAACACACAAGAAACAGACTTTATATTAACTGATATACAGAATTGGGAAGACAAAACCATTGAGTGTATTTAGGGGTCCAAGCAGCTGAGCTCGCTGCTGGACCAAAAGTCACCAAAATTGGCAGGTCAGTTGCAAATTCCACCCACTACTCAGGCATGATGGCACCAGCCAGATGGGGTTAGGGTTTTGTGTTTTGTTTGCACGCATCACACACACTTCATTCATCCCAAGTTATTCACTATCATTGACTTCAATGCAGCACTTTATTGTACGCGGAACTAAGTTAATGTTTAGTGTCAACTGCTGTCAGTGACAGCTGTGCTCTCCTGATGGTCTAAACACATGCCTTGAAACTGTAAGGTCACCGGTTTGAATCCAGCCTGGCACTAAGCAAACTTCATGAAAATATCACGAAACGTTTCTTTGTTGGTAACAATCATGTGATTAGTCTTTCAGCTATTTATTTATAAATCTGTAATTTTGGTGAATATTTGAACTTCAGCTGCATTAAGTCCCATAGACGTCCACTGTATACAAATTGGTTGTGAAAACAAAAGACAACCTGTTCAAGAGCAGAGCTGATAGTCCAGGGGTTAATATGGCGACTATAACACAACGGTCCAGGGTTCAAACTGTGCAAATCATACATCTGGTGTGTTTCCAAGTGCTTACTGAGGTCATATTTAGTCTAAGGTTGCCCATCCTATCTTTGCAAAAAGTGTTTGTGCAGCAAAAACCATAAGATCGAGAATCACCAAAAATTGACAGGTGGGTTGCAAATTCCACCCACTACTCAGGCACGTATAATGACACTCATTGACCTCAAGGTGACGCTGTAATAATCAAGTTTACGTTTTCGCAATTATCTCGAAAACAGCTTGGCCTAGAGTCAAAATTCCTTCATCATTTTAATCTCTCAAGTCATCTGCATCTGGTCTTCTACTGTAAAAACGTCAAATTTAGCTATTTTACTCAATCTGCTTGGATCCCGATTATTGCCGCTTGCAGCTATATTTGCTTTTTCATTTTCTGAGGTGCAATAGGACACAAGTTGGAACATTGATTTTTTTATTGCTTTTTAAAAACATAATCACCTTGTAATTGCGCTGGCTTACTTAATTATGCAACATGCTGGATTTTCTCAGTAATGTGAAATTAGCTGGGATGATGCATTCTAATGCCACAGTTTGCAGCAAAATCCCTTCTGGTAGTCTAATAAATCACAAATAGAAAATGTGCAGAGTGCACATAAAGTCCTTTAATGGAGAGCAGCTTATTAAGGGTCTATACAGTATTGTGTAGCTTGCAGTATTATATTTCTCATTTATCACACACTGTACGTTAAGCCAAAAATGCACGTTTCCCTTAACCACTTAATAATTTGAAAAGGTTATAGCCTGCTCTTATGTGCACATGCAATTATTAGCAAAAACAATGAAATGTATTTAAATTAGCTTGAATATTACCCAAATTAACTGGGAACACAAGGTTTAAAAGCTTGCAGGCACTGAAGGGCAAACAGATGTTTTTCACTTTTCAACCCTAATTTAGAGAGAAGGATGCAAAGCCACCATTTCCTCTGCATCACCATATTTTCTCTCACATTATCCTAATTACGCACAGAGTGGCAGTTCACCCCTTTGTCGACAACATATCTTGATACAGTAATTACACTCCATATATTGTTTCTACCAGCATGGGCACTGACAGTGTGGTCGGTGGCTGGTATGGTTTGTTTCCGGGGGTAATTTTCTGACAGCAGCACCTTCATTATGCAATCAGCCCAGCATTAGTGTGTCATCCTTATGTTTCCGTTCCCTGAAAAGACATCTCTTCTCCTCTCATACTCAATTTCTCTCGCCCCTTTTTTTTTTCTCTAAACACCTTCCTCTGACCCCGAAAGTTGAGACAACCGGCTTTTCCTTGTGTGTCACAGCCATGTGCGGGGAATTATTATGGACATTAATAAAGTCAAAAGCCGTTCATATGGGCAGAAAAGCACAATCATCTCCCTTGTCCCCTCAGCTCTCTTTCTCTCTCTTTCTCTTGTGTGACTTACTCTCATATCTAATCCATTCATTCATGCTCTGACTGAGCCAACTCTACAACAAAGGCTTTGGCTGATTTTCAACAGAAAAACACAGAACTGCTGCCAAACGTTCCACTCCATAACTGACTGCATTTAATGGGATTATGTATGCTGAAATGTCATACACACAAATGCAACTTGCATGCACTCGTGTAGCTTAATATACAATGTTCTTCCCGCCACTTATTAATTAATGACACAAAGACCAACTCGCAGAGCACCTTCACATTTCAATATACTGTATAATAGACGCAGGTTCATAACTATTTACATCTTTGCCAGCTGCTGTAATGAGATCTCCTCCTGTCAATTTAAGCACCAATCAGCCCTATCAAGTTCTGGCTGGTCCACTTGCTAAGTGTGTTCTGCTTTGTAGGCCTTAATTGAAAACAACTCCATTTCTCCGCTCCAGTGTGTTTGCTCGTTTCCTAATTACACACATACTTCTACCCCGATTCAATGGGGCGCTGAAGCCATTTTAATAACCCAAATTTACTGCTCACCCCATCATTAATTGAGATTGAGTGGGGAAAGGTGTGGAAATGCTTGCTCTTCTGCATGATTAAGTGTGGACAAGAGAGGGTAAAAATGCTCCCTCATCTTTGGATGGCCATTACTTTTGCCTGCAGTGAAGCTGCGAGCCTGCTGATTTAGTCCCTATCATCTTTACAATCCTTATATTGATGTAGTCAAGTAAATATTGGAGTGAGTGGGGGCTGCAAGTGCCTGGACAATCATTAAGTATGGTAAATTTAACAAGGCAAATAGATCGTTAAATCAAGTCAAAGGCAACAGAACCTGCTGTTTGCTCCCTCAGGACCAACCAGAAAGGTCATAATCCTCTCACCTGGAGGGCTTCACAGAAAAATAAAGGGGTTTTCTTTGACTTTTGAGGGGATGATGAGTTGGCTGCACAGTCCAAGTTGAACAGACTGCCAATTAACTGTAGGTCATCTCACTTTCAATTATTGCTTCTATGATATATTTTCTTGGCTTCATAGTACATGATGTGCTTCAGGTGGGAAAAGAGATAGATGGGTCAAGGTAATAGGATAGAATAGCACTGTGTGGTGATAAGAGTAAGGGTACGTTATTTTTAGTTTTTTCCGTGCTTATTAATAACACTTTAATTAATAACATCACTTTAATAAGGGATGCAAATACATTTTTTTACATGGAACTGAAGAGGATTGTGTTACATAAAAAAGGGTGATTGGCAAAATTATGTTAAAATGATGTGATTGTACACAGTAATGGGCAGTACACACCGGCGCACGTGTGTGTGTCATCCCGAGTTGACACTTCCACTGTCCTGTTTCTCAACGTGGCTGTGCCTCAACTAGCCAGAAAAGCAGTAGTTTTATCACAGCCACTCCCTGGATCAACACATCCGGGGCTACTGTACTGTGGCTACTTCTTGTGCTGCCTATACACACTTCCAATGTGTGTTGCACTTAAGAGTGAAGAGGAGAGCAAGAGCAGAATTCCCTGCTGGCTCCACAACCCATTACGTTGGTACATAAATCAACACTATCAAATAGTACATTTAAAGATTCGGATGGCAGGTTCATAATAATCCAGGGAACTATTTATGAGAAAATAAATTTTAATAAATAGTGTATGTATGCTTCCAAAAAGATGATCCAACAATCTGCAATAACTTATCTTTAATGGAGGCTTCACTACAGGGGCACTGCATCATCACAGAACAAATAAAATGTCCTTGAGACCCACTGAGGGATCATTTTACAGGTTTTTATAGTACCCACAACAAATCTTGCGGATAGATACAGATCTTTGGGTATAAATGCCAGAGTTGTAATGATTAATTATTGAATCTTTCATGACTCACATTTATTTAACTGTACTGTGCACATCATGAAAAACTGAATAAACTACAAAGGAGATAAAGAAAAATGACAGACTGATAGACAGGGTAGAACAAAGACAAAGAACGACAAAAAGAAAGAGAAGGCATCGCGAGGGGGAGTGTGGTGCTCTACGTGAGTAATGGCCTTCATCATCAAGAAGCCGACAGAAGGGAAATGGAATGATAGCTCCCCATCACCCCTCCTTCTTTTCTTTTTCCTCACTCGCTCCTCTTGCGCTGGTTTACGGCCATCCATCAGAGTGTATCTCCTCTGGCCAGTTCTCTGTTGTCCCTGTTCACCCTTTACTAGCTCCCCCACTCCTCCTGAGACCTACTTCTGTCCAGCGGGAGGAGCTCCCTCATTCATTATGTACAGGAGAGGAGGGGACGAAATGGAGCTGAGGGGTAGTGGAGGCATATAGGCAAAGCAGAAGCTGTATATGGAGCGGAAGTCTAATGAGAGATGAAAATAGAGAGGAAGATTAGAAAGAGGGGGAAGGTGCATGCATTGATATGTTGCAGTCAGCGCCAGAAAGGCTGCGCCAAAGTCAACCGCATTTAACTGTTCAATCTTTACAAACTGGATTTAAAAATCAAAAAAATGAATACCAAAATACCACTATGAGAAGACCTTCACCACTCTTATGTCTGTAGCCTATGTTAAATATGAAGCTACAGCCAGCAGCCTGTTAGCTTTGCTTAGCTTAGCTGGAAACAAGGGGAAACAGCTGGCCTGGCTCCGTCCAAAGGTAACAAAATTTGCACCTGCACCTCTAAAGCTCTTGTATCCTGCTAATTAACACCTTGTTATAACTCCTCATTGCACCTGGCCAAGAAATAGTCTGGCACCTTATACAACCTTATAAACACACAACTTGACCTTTTTACACTTTAGTTTTTGTACGGATTAAACAATGAGAGTGTTTATTTGCAAGCTTTAAAAAGTGCTAGTAGGAGGATTTTGTTTTACTCACCTTCTGAGAGGCTAACTGTCTCCCGCTGTTTCCCTCTTTATGGTAGGCTAACCTAGCTAGCCGCAGGCTCCAGCTTCAAATTTAACATACAGATATGACAGTGGAATCAGTTTTCTTATCTATCCTCTTAGCAAGCAAGCAAATATATTTCCCAAAATTTTAAAATATCCCAGGAGGTACGGGGTGAATGAAAGGTCAAATAAAGGCTGCAAGTGGAGATCACACAATGATGCAAGTGTTAATTAGTATTAATGGAAATCCACACGAAGACCCTTGATGAACTGTGGTGGTTAAATTATTTTTAGGTGGCACTATATAATCAACAAAGACAAGCTCTGTCTGAGTTATTCCCCATCTTCCTTACATCACTCTTCCCTTCCTACTCCACTCTGACTTTTTTCTCTGCACTTCTCTATTGATCATTCTGTTTGTATCCTCGAACAGCTTATTTGTCCTTCCCTGCTTACTTTGTTCTATCATGTCTCTCACCCCACCTCCCCCCCCACCCCCACTTTCTCCTCATAAATTTTATCCTCTGCCTGCCTGACACCCTCCCTCTCTGTCCTCCCTTCCTCTTGTTTCCTCCCTTCGATCTTTCTTCTGCCTTGACTTCTGAGCACTGAGCTACTTTCTGTCCATGTTAGTGCTTGTGTTACTGTGTGTGTCCGCGTGTGTGTGCGTGCCCTGTCTCTCATTGTAGCTGAATCAGGGATTAGCCCAAAGTCAGGGGAGCGTGAGGAATCCTTAAAATTCACTCCTTGTGACCGATAACAGCTCTGCTTCAGTCTTTGCCCATCCAGACCCTGCCTCAGATCGATCAATGATGCTACGCCAATTAGCAGTCAAAATCTGAATGTGTGTGTGTGTGTGTGTGTGTGTTTGTGTGCGTATTTGGAATCAATGCTATATTGTATGCTCGTCATGTACTGTAGCTCACACCTACCTTTCCCTCTCTGCTCTGCATCTTCTCTCGCTGTCACTTCATCTCTCTGCAGGATACTAAACGCTCCTCCTCTATTTTCTCTGTATGCTCTCCTGTCTGACCTAACAACTACCTTTTTCTATCTCCCCACCTACTGCACCTATCTATCTCTTTCTCTGCTGTCATTAGAGAATCAGATCCTCAATCTGTCTCTCCAATCCCAAAGACCCTGACAGATCCTGATACATGATCTGTCATATCTCCCCCAACTTCTCATTTCGTCTTATCCTTCATTCCTCTCAGTAGCGCCAAATCCTCCCCTTTGTCCCTGGCAGTTTCTATTGCATCATTTAGCACCCTTATGTCTCCCGCTGCTCGGTCTAGCCTTGCACATACTGTATGTGTGTTTGTGATTCTCAAAATGTTTATATGTGAGAATTTGTGAGTGTCCACTCGACTGTTCCTGCACAAGTCAGTGAGTGTGTGTGTGTGTGTGAGTGTGCATGAACTGTCAACCTCCATTAGCTTTGTATAACTCCGCCTTTGGTTGTCCTCAGGACTCGGAGTGTGTAAATGTCTGGTGAGCGAGCTCTCAGTGGGAGGACAAAAGGCCAGATGGGATTTTCACAAAGCTCTCTATTTAGTATGAGTCAAACATGTGTCTCGGACAAAGCAACACATCACTGAGTGGTAGGACAAGGACAATGCAGGCTAAAGCATTTCTGCCTCACTGCCTTGCAGCCTCTCATATTTTTCTCTTTCCACTGTGTCTTTTAAATCTCCAGCGTCCACTGCATCATCACTACACCAGCCGCCAGCAGCCACCAAGATAATGCCTCCAGCGTTTTCTGATCTGGTGCCCCTATTGGCAAGATGACAGCAAAATAGTTTGTTTATCAGTGCCTTTACAAAGTGACCCAAAAAGGATTCATATAAGCGTTCTCTGATCTGCCACCTCTGTGAAGTTTGGTTAAGTTTAAGCAAATAAAAATTCTTGGTTAAGGTTAGACTGTGGTCATGGTTACGAGAAACAAAGTGTTGCAAGGAATCATGATGCCAACCTTTGTGAGGCTGTATTTAGGCACAGCAATGAATGCTAACGATGACAAGGAGGTATAATGTTCACCATGTTCACTGTCTTACTTTAGCATGTTACCATGCTCACATTGTCTAATTAGCACTAAACAGGAAGTACATCATCCTGAGGGGGCATCAATGTGTGTACCAAATATCATGGCAATTTATCTAACAGCTGTCAAGACATTTCACTAAAAGCCCAAAATGTCAATCTCTGGGAAATATGAATGTCTGTACAATGTGCCAATCCATTAAATAGACTGGACCAAAGTGGTGGACTGACTGACAGACAGACTGACATTGCCATCCATAGAAAAGATAAGAAACACAGGTGAGTGCAGCCTACAATATACCATGTATATATAGATGTATAATGTGTAAAAGCAGATTACAGCTCAGTATACAGGCACACAATGACAATACAAGCTATACTCATAGGATACTACACATTACTACATACTATATATGCTTGATGGTGAATATGATGGAGCAGTGGCACAGAGCAACACGCTGACACTGAGATGTTGATGTCCCCACGTTAATGCCCATTTAGTGGAGTTCGACACTATTTTAATGGCATCGTTCGACTAGCATTACTAAAGCAGACAAACAGTACAATCACAACAACAGTAACTAATAGTGGATTCCATGTACTTATTTCAATTGGTGGCTAAAATAATGAGCTCGATTGGAGACAACCGCCCTGGAAATCTAAGGTGTATCTTATTAATTTCCTTGGCATGGAGTGGTCAGTGTTTGAAGGTTTTGTGTAGTACATTTGTGTGGTTTCTGTCCGTTGGTTGACTGCATTGTGTTGGTGTCAGCTAAAAAGGTCAGCCACTGTGTTCTGTAATGAGGAAGGAAAAATAATCACAGACTGGTGATTCTCAGTCGCCCACCCAGCATGGCAAATTGGTGAATAAGGGCCTTACTTTCCAAGCAACAGGCTTGGTCATGATATAGGAAAAGAGGGCACAGTGGCTGCTGTTACGCCTTAAATTGTGTCTCTGTTATTCCACCTATTCCCCAGTCTCATCTAAAGGTTCGCCCACAAGCTGTGTGTCAGACAGCAAAATGAGCCATCCACAAACACCCCCCCCCCCTTTGCCCCATCTGGCTACCCAAACAACAGCCAATGCAAGGATGGCAAAGAAGGTGTGCAAACTACACAATGACTCATTATTTGGAAAAATCCTATTAGGAGATAGGTCTGCTTACAGGTTCACCTGCAGCAATGTAACAACACAAATGAGTATATAACCTCTGTTTTAACAAATCATTTAACCTGCCACATTCTTTCACCTGCTTTCAGTACAAATGAATTTGTTTTAAGTACCTTTTAGTGCAGCAATAAGTCTTATTCTGTCTTGTTTCAAGACACTTTCATTCCCAGAAATTTACTGAAAATGGACCACTACACAGGGAACAAATGTTATTATTCCAACTTGTTGGCATTTTGCCTCTCCTTTTTCAAGTAAAACAAGTTTTAAATGCCGAATATTGTATTGTGAATGAAAAAAAAAAAAACATATGCAGTGTACCTGGAATAGATACATCTGCATCCATTTATGTGTCCCTGCCTGGTCAGTAGGGCTGCAGCTAACAATTATTCTCATTATGGATTCATGTGCTGATTATTTTCTCAATTAATAGATTATTTGTTTGGTCTATAAAGTGACAAAAAAGCAAAAAATGGCCATCACAGTTTCCCAGAATCCAACATGACGTCCTTAAATGTCTGGTTTTGTCCAACAGACAGCAAAACCCAAAAATATTCAGTTTATAATGATATAAAAACAGAGATAAGCAGCAAATCCCCCAAATGATGATGCTGAAATCAGCAAATGTTTGACATTTTTGCTTGAAAATGCTTTAGTTGCCGATTAATTTTCTGTCAATCGACTAGTGGACTAATCGTTTCAGTCTTTTGGTCAGTACTGCAAACGCTTTGATGCTTCAAGCATCTTTGGTGAGGCAGGTTTGTGCAAGCATGAACACCACTCGAAGATTTCTGCTCTCCCTACCTGCTGTAACTATTTCTTGTCTCCCCTGACTCTCTGGTCTGCATCAACATATTTGTGCGTGTGTGTGTGTGTGTGTGTGTGTGTGTGTGTGCAGGATGGGAGTTTGTGGAGTGCATAATGTGTTATATTAGCTTTGTTAAACAGATAAGGAAGATTCCCCAGGTCCCACCTTATATACAGAAGCAGAGCTGTGTTTCACTTTACTGACTCCCTCATTAGAGCTGATGTGTGCACAACCAGTGTAATGGAGAATAATCTAATCATTACTCCTGAGAGAACTGGACGCACAAACACCAATCCACACAGCTCTCTCTCACTCACACACACACACACACACACACACACGCACACACGCACACGCCCATATACACAGATGCTTGAAATTACAGATGCACAAATGGGCACTGAAGAAATGTGTGATTGCACACACACACACACAAACACACAAACACACACACACACACACACACATCAGAGAGAGCTGGACTTCTCTCCCATTTGTTGAATAATGCATAAAGAGGCTTGTTGCCACAAGGAAATGATAAGCCTTACTTCTCATGGTATAGAGGAGGTTTAATTATCCAGTCTGTGTAATCACATGGAAACAGCTTCCCACTCGTCTTTTATTAAGCCTTTTATAGCTATTATAGCTGAGGGGCCACTCTTATGAATTATTGAACACTCTTGCAGTGCATATGTACATCTTAAAGCCTCACAGTTGCAAACTTTCTTAAAAGCAGCGGGGAGACTAAACAAATGACCTCCACTGGGCTATTCGCTCTCTTTCATGTGAGAAGTAGGAGCCAGAAAAAGAGGATGTTGTGTCATATGCTGTTTTAGGTCAAACACAGGCGGAATGCCTTAAAATAGATTTTTTTTTCCCCTCTATGTTTTGCCTCTCTCTGGTGCTGCACAGATGGGTTTCCATTTTTCACAAGAGCGATGTGTGAAAGTAAATGATGCTCTGGCTGCTATGCTTACATTATATGGCTGAGACGTTGGGCCACCCGGCAGACTGCCTGCATTCCTCACCAACAGCAATGAGCACTGAAATGACTTTCATATCCTCTGTGTGTAGACCAGTCAGTTCTGTTAAAGCTGATGCTGAGCTTTGGGGAAAAAACACATCTCAGAACTAAATGAGAATTTTAGACATATAGGACATGTAGTATTTGATGTATATTTCTGTATTGGAAAGGACACTTTCCGTGCAGTGTGCGCTCCCTTGTACAAACAAGCACCGTTACATCACAAGCAGTGAGGTCACAGTTCTTGTACCTCTCCCCTGTTACATAAGCAGTTTCTCTCTGGTGGCATCTACCAAAAGCTCAGGTGAGACCAGACGCCATTATGTACAAGATAAGACAATTAGACTTCCTGCTACCGCTGAGATTTGACAGTTAAGAGATGCAGCACCGGCGCTGTTGCACTAATGTGCTCTCTTGTCTGTCTGACGAGAACAGTTTATCTGCCCCAGTGTACGTATGCCCCCCCCCCGTGTCAGGATAGCTTCATGTACCACTCTCTCTCATACAGCTAGAGAGGTTGCTTTGAATATAACTTTTATGAGCTACCAGTGAATTCACGCCGGACGATATTAAATTACAAACCTCCCCTCAAGGGAAATAATGTTTTCTTAACTAAGCCACCCAGAAAAAAAAATGTTCAAACCACTTCATTAAAATATTTTCCTGTGATGTAATTTAATACAAAATTAGAGAAGTGAACCATAATATTAATGATAAATTCTGTTTATAACATAAAATGATTTTGAATGAGTTATGTCGTAGTTGAAATAAAGAGCCAGAGATGGTCACTTATGCCCACAGAGCTGCTCGGCATAAATCTTTGTTTTATCTTTACATGCAATGATTCATTTGGACGGATGAAGCCATTATGTAAAGACACACTTGTGAGCCTATCCTTTAATAATTCATCGAGCACCCTATGTCTCGTTTTACCAAATGAGCTGCATAATCTCTAGACACATGGAAAACTTTTTGCTTTGGCTCTTAAGAGTTGATCAGTTGAAAAATAAATATGAAAATGAAAGATCAAAATAAAGGAAAATTATGCCTTAAATGAACAAAAATAAAAAAAGGAAACAAAAAAAGTCAAAAGTAAACACTAACCATAAGTGGAACTGGCTGAATTCACCCCAACCTCTAGTGCAAAGTGTGATTATTCTTAAAATCCTTCTAAAATCCTCCCAGAGTTTGGCAAAAATAAGCCATTTTTTCTTTTCCTATGCTGCTATAATTGCCCAGAGGTTGGAATTTATTCCTTTTCAAGAATCCAAAATCAGTGACAGATTATGCACAAAGCATTTCATAGCAGATTGCTTCACCATTGAAACCAAGAATGGCTCTGGCCTCAGAAGCTTTCCGTTTGTTATGGTCCAACCTGCCTAATTCTGAGCAGAATCCTCCTTGCCTGAAACAACTTATTTCAGTGCTAAATCTTATGAGCAAAAAAACACATTTGAAAGTTATTCACATGCAGTGAAAACACTCCTCCACACAGACGTCTTTATACCTGGATGCCCTCTGTGCCGGGCTGCTGCAGCAGTTTAACTGTGCGTGTGTGTGCTGTCTTCTGGCCGCGGCCGTCGTGCCAGGTCAGGTTGCTGCCTCCGGCGCGACGTGGCAGCTGGTAACTCAGCTCCTCAGCAGATACCGTGTGCTCCAGGGAGGCACGGCAAAAACTGAAGCTGGACGCCGCTGAGAAGAGAGAAAAGAAGAACAGGAGGAGAGAAAAACAGAGAGATAAGCAGAGGGAAAACACAGATAAGTGCTCACTTTGTTTTGTCCTTGTTTAAGGGGTTTGCATACGCATTGTCTATGAACCGAGCAACAGGAACACCAAAAAAAACCAAACCAAAATAAATTATTGATAATCCTCTAAGAGCTTAACAGGCTGCATTCACTCCAGATTACACGCTTTGAGCACTGACTCTCATATAGCTATAAACAGATGGCTGTTTGGTGATGGTGGTGGGCAGCAGAGCTACTCCAATGTGATCTCCAATTATGTTGAGTGCATATTCACAGAGGCAGCGCATAATTTTTGGAATTGTGTCTCTTTTGCTAGATTAGTCCTTGATTATTTAAATCCTACATCATGAATATTTGATGTTTTTTTTTTTTTTTCTTCGCTGTCTGTGTCTACCCTCCTTTCCTCTCTGACTGACTGGCTGGCTGAGTGTTAGCTGCGAGACAATGCCAGTGAGGCAGACAAGTTGTCAATACAGGGTCAGAGTGCAGTTCTGGAGCCACGGGGCATCTTCTGCAGTTTACATCAAGTTGAACCGGCTACTGTGCTGTGGTTGGTCATCTGTAGCAGTGGATTTATTTTAAACGGGGACAAACACAGTCACTGTTCCCCTTACCTAGGCACTAATTCATTAGTAATGAGAATGATAAAAGAGAATACTACTGCACATCGGACAGACAACAGGAAGAAGAAAGTGGAGGGAAAAGCTCAAGGGAGTGTGTGAGAGACACACCTGCTTATTGCTGTACTTTTTCGGTAGTTTCCCGATTTTTTAAACATCATGCAAACAAGGAGAAGAGTAACCTGAAATTTGGTATGTCATGGATACGCATAACCAGGAGTTTTACATGTGCGCATGTGACTTCTCACAGTTAAAGTAACACTGCGATAGAGGAGGAATAGTAGGAAAAGATAATTGCTCACTGTGGTGCAGCATCACACACCACTAATATACTTTAAATATACCTGCATTGGTTCAGAAATATGGTGGAAGAGAAATGAGATGATTAAATGCAGGGTTACTGTGATTTATGCGCTGTATGTATGAATGCAAAGCTCAAATTTCCTACGTTAACGTATTCCTCCCTGAAATCCCTGGTTTCGTGTGTGCATGTACTGTAAACCTAGTCATTGAGACAGAGACAGAACTGCTGATGAAAGAGCTAAAAGTGGAACAAGGCATAATAAATGTGGCATTCATTACTTTTTAATATGAAGAAAAGTCTCTTTACAACAGAACAATGTCAGAACATTCTGAGAGAAAAGCCTCATTTCATCTCCCACGAATAACTTCTTCATTTCTTTTCCTCTCTCTTTGGACTCCTTGGGGACCATATGTAAAAAAAAATAAAGGATTAATTTGAACAAAGTATGTTATGTAAGGACTTTACAATGTACAATCCATTTGTCTTTTTATTTATTTCTTAAAGTGATTTTTGCCTCATCTTTCCATACCTCTTATGTAAAAGAAGAGCTGAATAGGCATGATGTTATAACTAAAATGTATGCTGTCAAAAAATTAATGGAACGAAAAATAAACAAAAAAAAAAAAAGTAAAACGAGCGGAAACCTGCTATTCCCTCCACCAACAAGGGAAAACAAGTCTTCCTGGATTATTCCCATTTTAGAATTGCACAACAGACCTGTGAGAGTTGCTGTATGACAGCTGATGCTTTTGGGAAACACCTGGTTGCAGATGAGAGAATCACTTTTTCTCAATCCAGAAGTCTGTTCAAGTGAGCCGCGGTGAGTTCACACAGCCATGATAGAGGAATGAAAAAGAAAGGCCTGTCAGGGAATCACTGATGTGTAACCTTTTGTGCCTCTCTCCCTTCGTATATACCGCTTTTCTCTCTCTTCTCTTGTCTCGCACTCCATTCCCTGCTTTCCTGCTTTCTATATGTTGCTACTTCTGTACCTTCTTATGCAGCAGCATCTTCCCCGTTTCCCCTCAGTGCTTCTCTCTGCCTCTTTCTAGCTGGCAGGTTTTTTGGGGTCGTCGGGACAAACCGAGCCTAGCCCTGATGTAATTACTGCCAGTCAGACTGAGGGGGAGGAGACAGGAGGAAGGAACGTGGGAAGCTAAGCGCCTTGCAGCCCTAAAGACCTGCCAATCCCACAGAAAGAGACAAGAGAGAAAGCGCAAAAGCAAGACAGACAAGAAAGCGAGAGCAAGAGAGAGAAAGAGCAGTGCTGTAAATTAACACTAGATCCATGCAAACTGACAGTAAACTGATCAAACTGTATCAAGATAAAAGAGCTCAGCGAGGAGGCGGGGAGACATGTTAATAGACCATGAAACAACTTCATTTCACGAGGTGCTAAAGACAGAGCTTTCCAATTATTACACAGACACCACCCTACACTTTATAGATACCACTTTTAAAAGATGAAGAAGTGCAGCATCATGACTTCCCAGCTCCACTGAAATTTCAATCTCTGCCATATCGGCAGACCTCGTCACCTCCAGCAGTCATAAAACAAAGACAAAGCGCTCATTTTGCAAGCTTTAATGGACTTGGTCGACTTAACCTCATGGCCCGGGATACAGCTGAGAATTTAAAATCGGCCAAAAGCCATTAAATATCCATACCTTCCAACGGACATGTCTTTTCCGAAATGACATTGCAACATATTCAAGAGTCGCAAAGGTTTAAGAAGTGCAAATATATTTCAAATGAGCCTGAATGAGAGGATTTAGCTGCGGATCGCCGTGTTACAGCTCAGTGTCTTCAAATAAACCATCCTTACCATTCAGCAGCAGGGGTTATCTGTCACCTTTCCTTGCCTGTCTCCACATGCATTTGATCAGTCTGGACAAGCGCCAAATCTCCTCTGTCATATTCATCACCAACTGGTGTTGTATTATCTCTCGCTGCCCTTGCCGGTGACTTTTATCACCTCCAGTCGAGGGAGGGGAGAAAAGACGCGAGATGATGGAGGGTGGATGGAGGCAGGCGGGATGAAAAGCGAAAAGCATGATATGTGTCTTCTGAGTTACAGTCAGTGAATGAAAAAGAAAGAAGACGAGCGAGGGATGTGGTGCATTTTTTAAAAGCTCAGGAATCGGTAACTTCGGCCTCACAAGCAGAGAAAAGGGTAGAGAGAAAGAACTGTTGGAGGTAAAGAGTGCCAAAATCAAGGGCAAAGTGTCAGACAGGTGTTTTGTGTGTGTGTGTGTGTCTGTGCAGAGGGTTAGGTAGGTCAATACGACTTAGCCCAGTGAAGTGTAACCTCATATCACCTCCTCTTGACTGAGCAGCATATCTGCTGTGCAGAGTGGCTGCTAAATCTCGGAGGTATTCCCTTTTGAAAAGGTAATTAAGCTGTTAGGTACGGCACCCTGGAAGGTCGTTCCAAGCCAAATCCCTCAGTAGATTAATATGGCATCACTGGACATTACTCATTTGACTCCAAAAGTCAGTATCTAAATTAGTCCGTGTGGACTATTTTGCTGTGTGGGCTTTTTTTTGTAGGGAGTTTGATTTTTGCATAACCTTGGCATCAACTTCAGGGTGCTTGAGTGCGCGCGTGTGTGTTCACCTCATCCTTTCACATGGAGGATGAGGCGTGTGGTCTGGCTAATCCACTTTATTTCAGGCATCACAGGGAGGGTGCGGTGGTGTATTTCAGCAGCATGATATTGGCATCAGCTCCCTCCCTACCAAGCACCTCTTATTCAACTCAAAGATAAAATTTCTATTTGCCGTCCAAGTTTTATATGAAAGGGGAAAGAAAAAAAAAAAAAAGCCCCACTGTCATCCTCATTCGTCTGTAATCTGCAAGGGGGTGAAACTTCATCATGAAGTGATTTCATGCCTATGTAACACATTAAACCTGAGTCCTAAATATAGCATCCAACAGAGCAATGCTGCCAACTCCCTCTATGTCTAGTACATCTACCAATGATCCAGATTTGTTGGTCCTATAGTATGTTGGGGGTAAAGCGAGGGGCTATTTACAACTCTACCACTCCACCAGACCCGGTCTTAACCCCAGGAATGAGCCATGAAATTACTCCATTTTGAAAGAGCGCGAGGGTGGGAGGGGGGGGTCTGGTTGCAGTTTTAAAAATAAATATAAAACCCAGGACCCCAGGTTTTTTTTCCCCATGATGCATTGCGGTCTATTATCCACTCTGACATGAGACATTGTTGCAGAGGCTGCGGCTGAGGTTTACCTTTCACAAACTATCAGTGTCATGAGAACACGCAGATAGAGAAATAGGAGTAAACAATGGACATCCACAACACAGGCTGATTGAAGATAACAACACACCAACTCTCATCAGGACGCAGACGAGGGAAATGCCGACTAAATCTGCGCGTACCAATGTGCGCGTTGAGCGAATGCCGGCGCGCTCGCGCATACGTGAGTGTGACTCGCGATGCCAGCGTGAGATCTCGCACATCCACGCATCTGTATAATCCCTGTCTGCTTTCGTTTGGGCCAGTGGATCTGAATAAAGCTGCAGAGAGTTTGCATATGCAGCCATGTGGATGGAGGCTGAATTCGGGATTCAAACTGCAGGGCAATTATGGCTGAAAATGCACAGTGTAGTCCAGGACACAGTTGGAGTTGGCATTTCTGTTGTGATTCCGCTAGTCACTGTACAGGTCCATCTGCACCCTGAGCAGAGAACAACAGGCTTGTCTGAAAAATGCCAGCCAGGCCGACCATGGCTTCCTCTCTTTAGGGCTTTGAAGAGACAAAAAAGTGGTAGGTCCGGCAGCATTGAGGACATGACGACTTTTATTCTCTAACTCTCCACTCTCTGGCCCCCACCGCACTTCCCCAGAGACAGACAGAACTATTGATTATCCATCACTGTGCCAGAGAACATACAATTACAGATCACTTTAGATAGAACACACACGCACACACACACAGACAGGCAGGCACACAGACACAGTGCACCTAACTCCCCCAACAGAGGCCACTGGCTGTCATATCCACTCCTGCTGAAAGGAACTCAACTCACTACATGTTTCACGCAAGGAGGAGGAAAAGGAAGAATGACACAGAAGAAAGGATGAGATACTGGGGGTCTGCCACGGTCATGCCCTCTTAAGAGGATGAAGAAATGAAGCCCAGGGCAAATGTAGAAACAGAAAGACAGAGAAATTGGCAAGATGACAAGTCACAAAAGAGAGAATAGATGGAAAATTAAGCTTCAGAGCAGGGCATTAATATTAATTGCATGAGGAAATGAAGGGAGGAGACGGAGGGGGAGGAAACGCTGAGGAGATGAGTTTATGGAGATCATGTGATTGTCTGTTGTTTCTCCCCTTCACAGCCAAGCCCTCTTATGATGACACGGGGGGGTGAGGGGGGGGGGGCAGATTAAATCTCACTGACAATCGATAATTCACAGCCAATGTCAGAAGAGAAGAGAGGAGAAGGAGGAGAATGGACAAGGTCAAGTAATCGGACGTGATGTGTGATCAGGCTTGATTAAACTGGGGGAGAGATAAAAATCAATGACTGCCTTTACATGTGCAACAACATGCTGATCTAGTGTTCTGGTTTATGCGCTGTGCATATTCTGTATTTTCATGAGATTTGAAAGAAGCAAAATATTGGACCATCGGGGATTTAGATAACACTGCTACAAACTACTGCACTCATATCATGTAATCCAACTACTTTGACCCTGACACTGTGCTCCTGTCCGCATACAGAAGAGCAACACAAGCTCCAGTTAGCTGCATTTGCATAATGAATCCACAGTATCATCACAGTGGATCTAAGAAAAAAATGAAGCATCAGTGTTTTTCTAATGAAACATTAAGGGATCTTCAAGAGCAAACACTCTCTGTGTGAATTTGCATGATCTTGTTCATGAGCTACTGAATTATAATTTGACAAGTCAGCCTAACTGCCAAGGTAATCTGATGATCACTCTGTCCACACAGCCGCTAGACTGTTATCATTCACCACTCATGAAAACCTTTGACAAATCCATCCAAATTAGCCTGGCTTGGACTCAGGAGGCATCAAATGGGATAGAGCATGAAATGTGTAAAATTACATTAAAAAAAGGTCAGGCAGTAACAGTAAAACCTTGTGCGTGTTTAGACAGTTTTAAATCACATGGCACTGCTATCCACAAACAGGCATTATAAAGGTTATGCTAAATTGTATCCAAATCGGTCGGATAATTTAATATTGTGAAAGGTCAAACGCTTAACTGTGAAGTGATCAAACTCAACATCCCATCCAAAACTTTACAACTTTGACTTGCAGATTCACAATTTGAGATTTCAGATGTTTCAGTGCGATAAAAAGTGAGAGAATGGCACCATTATGTTCTTCTGAATTACTGTCATTACAGCTGTCACATAAAAATAACACATTATTCTTCAGCTTTCAAGTCTAAATGTAAGCTGTGATCTAAAATGTCTTCACAGTTTGTCTGTCATGAAGACCGTCCCTTTCTGTATTCTACTGGAAAGAATCCAACATGACGGGGGAAATGAAATCTACAGAGGCACATACAGTAACTTCTCAGCTTAGACAAGATTGGCTTGTTAAATATTTAGTGTTTGTTTACAGCTGTTCCCCTGAGTGGCAAAGTGTTCTGTCTGAGTGGATTAACGAATGTTTGGGTACAAAATATTAAAGCTCTGAAATACTCATTTCCATCTTAACTTAGCGGCACAGCCCTGATTACGGCAGATGCTGAATTAACGGCAAGATATAAAAGAATGTCTGCAGGCAGCTTAATATCAAAATGCAAACTTCTTCATTTCAAGTGCAATTTAAGCCGATCATTTGGAACCAAGAGTCATAAGCCAGATGGTCTGCTAATGAACTCTAAATTGATTCAACCAATCAAACAAACAGATTTTACCATTATGTTTTTTTTCTCCTGAACTTAAATCAAAGACGCAATTTACAAAAGCAAAATGTGACATGTTAGTTCCTTGAGGTCACAACGCAAATACCTTCAGTGATAGCCTGCAAGGCCGTCCGGCAGGGATCCACCACACTCTGTCGGCTGACCGTAGAGAAACCAGCTCTTGCATTATAACTCTTTGCGCACAAGTAGCTGGCCGCCATCTGCAGAGGTTAAACTTCTCAGAATGAACCCGAGAAGAGTCTGTGTCCAACATCGCGCTCACACATGCAAATTCCAGCCTACAGTAATGAGTGCGGACTACAGTTCATTGTGATTGTCGCATGTGGCCTGTAAATCGATGCAGTGCACTCACTCCGCGGCTCGGTGAGAGAATGGGATGTGGAGGGGTTCAGCACTCAATACTTTATTGAGTGTCCTTAAGCCATGACTATCATACAAGTACCCTACTTTGTGCATGTATGTCAGTGTTCATAGACCTCCGTGACATAGTAAGAGTAGAAATGTCTGAGCAATGTAGCGTGGCAAAAACAACAACCGGTCGATACCATGACATGTACATGCACACACACACACACACACACACACACACACACACACACACACACACTCGCACAAACAAACACAAAAGGTTATTGAGCACCAAGGGGTTTGCAAACAATGAAGTGAATAAATGACCGTTGTGAGAGTTAGTTGATAATCTGCTCGACACACCATCCCTGCATCCACACAAAGAGACCAGGATGAGGGGATAAAGGAAGATAAAGAGGAATGAAAAAGAGGAGGAAATAGGCTTATAAAATGGGCGGAGGGCTGGCGGAAAAAGAAAAGATAAAAGTTAATGCTCCGGAGAAGCTGAGAGGTAAACAGAGAACGGAGGAAAGAGCACAGGGGACAGAGAAGGGAAATGTGCCAATGAATTTGTAGCTGAGATAGACGGAGAGAGAAATAAAATAGCAGACAGGGAGTTAGTTTGTAGATTCGTAAACAGCATGAATGATTAGAAACAGCAACGCGGCGGCGGTGGTAGGAGTGGGGCGGGTGGTAGTGGTGCTGCTTCTGTCAGCCAACTGAAATATAACTCGGAGCTTTGAAGTTCTTAAAGTTTGTTGTGCTCCTGTGTGATGTGATCCAGGAGGCTGCTTCTAATCTTTCCCGGAGGGGAGGCAACGGAGAAAAAAGAAAGAGGAAGAAAGGTGGGTAGGAAGATGCAAAGGTTGTGGCAGGGCGCCACACAGGAAGGCTTAGGCAATACTGCTGAGACAGGTGAGTGGAGAATTGCAGCACCGCCACTGGCGAAAACTTATCAAACAGAGAGATCAAATAGCACTGCTCCATTTCCTCACACGCACGTTGCAAAGACGATTTCGACAAGCAACAGAAGATGTAAACTTTGCCAGCGCTCTACTTCCTTTTTTAAGTGTGCGGTTTCGAGCTTGAAAAAGACGCAGCACGATTTTCTCAGCAGCTGTGGCGGCACCAGGTGTCTTTAGTGGGAGAGTGAATGGTATGTGTGCACAATACAGTCAGCCATGTTTGGTACAAGCCCTCGAGGAGCTTCCTTGTTTTCAGTCTAACAGCGAGACAAATTAGCTCACACCTGGGGGCACTCGCCCATTCTCCTTGTCTCTGCATCCACTCTCTGCAGCCCTACCTGTCTCTGTGGGTCTCCGCAACATGCTGTGCTGATTGGGGGTCTGTCTCTCCCAGCTTAATTGCCATGTTATCAGCTCCACTCCACTCCACACTGCCACTTCGCCCGGGCCTTTCAGTCAGATGGACATGCCAATTACTTCTCCCCACACACACACACACACACACACACACACACACACACACACACACACACACACACACACACACACACACACACACACACACACACACACCCTTTTTCTTCCCTTTTTCATGCTCACTCGCATGGTTTCCTGAGGCTGTGTTGTCAGGTTACATAGCAGACAGCAGCTGGTACAAAGTGGGGAGTTTGGGATGAAACGGGGAAGAGAATCAAAGCTCTTTGTAGAACTTATGCACACATGCAGACAAATACACACATCAATACACATAAAGTCCCAGCAGGAGCTTCTTGGACAGGCTGAAAGATCCCAAGGGAACCTTTCTACTTCTCTTTCCCTCTTAATCCTTTACTCTCTAAACACACACGCACACCGTTTCATTCATGGTCGTTTTCTTACCCCACCTCACTACTTATTTCCATGTGGTTTTCTTACCTTTCTAGTCCTTTAAAGGAATAGTTCCACATTTTGGGAAATACATTTATTTGCTTTTTTTGCCAAGAATTAAATGAGAAGATCCACACCATTGTCTGTACTTTATATATGAAGCAAGAGCCAGCGGGTTACTCACTTAGCTCAGCATAAAAACTGAAGGCAGGTGGAAACAGCTAGCCAGCCTCTGTTCAAAAGGTAAAAATAAAAACCCTTAACCTAACCTTAAGCCCAGCTTATGCTAGAAGAGAATTAGTGCCATCTGACCATGTCAGAAGGCAAAAGGGTTTATATTTTTTCAGAAGGGGCCACACTCAAAGGCGGGGTGAAATATGTCCATCATAGAGAAAGGCGAGACGGAATAATAATTTAAATATGAGGATAAGACCACATGCTTTCAGCCCGCTTCCTCTGGAGGGCATTCATAGAGTTGCACTTGATTGTTCACCCAAAAAGTGACTGAAATATTGACATAAATTAACCATCTGACAAGCCCTTCTGGTGGCCCCTTAACCCTACCAGCACCTCTAAAGCTCACTATTTGACACGTTATGTCTTGTTTGTTTCATCTGACATCAAAATGTAAAAACAACAAGTTGTGGTTTGACAGTTACGTGCTGGAACTATTTCTTTGCGGGCGCAGTGACTTCCTGAGGTCTCGCCGCCGCTGTGATGTTGACATGACAAGAGTTCATTTGTGAGCTGCAGATGAGCATGTAGGTGGATTTTTTTTTTCCTTTGAACAGAGCCAGGCTAACTGTTTCCTTCATGCTAAAGCTCATCTATTGATAGATTTTCATCTAACTAACAAAAATGTGAATAAGCATATGTCCCAAAATATCTAACTATTGATGGAATACTGTAGAAAACAGACACTACTGTTTCTAACTATGTTTCGTCGTCCTGGCCTGAGATTAGAGCTCAAACGATTAGTTGATCAGTTGATCAGCAGAAAAAGAATCCAGACTTATCTTGATAACCGATTACAGTCACATATCAAACAAAAGTTTGTTGCTGAGAAAAGAGTCGCTGGTCACAGCTATTCAAATGTGAGGAGTTTATGCTTTTCTCAGTTGTACATCATTGCAAATTGAATATACCTTATTTTGTGGTATTGACTGTCAGAAAAAAAAATTAAAGGTAAGGTCTTAATTTCACATTTTATAGACTAATTATTTGAAAAAACAGTCAAAGATGAATCAATAATGAAAATAACTGTTAGTTGAGGCCCTTTCTCAGTGAATCTGATCACACAACAATCTCACTTATTACTAACTGCACCATCCACAGCTACAAGAGTAAACCTCTTGAAAAGCTCAAATTGTTACAGTAAAATTCATTAATAATTAAATCATTAGTAATTAGGTGATTTAGAAACAACTTCCCTTATCCATTTTCTGTGGGAAATACATCACAGCACCCCATCAATGTCAAGTTTGTAAAAACTATCAGCTCTCTATTGATAACTGTTGACTTCTAATGACACCAGATGTTTCATAGACAGCACAGTGAAGTAGAGACTGCTCTGGGCTCTTCTCACAGAGCCACCAATTGTTCAAAATCAGTGTGTGTGTGCGCGTGTTCATGGGTCTGTGTGTGCTTGTTAAGGCTGACACTGCCACTTCTCATGGTGTGTGTCACCGCTTTTTCAGTCATTCTCCTCCAAACCAGCTCTCATTCCTCCTCGCTCTCTTTCTTGCACTCCACTGAACCGTTTCCTTAATATCACCCAGCCACTCGGACGTCACAGACAATCACACACATGTACAGACACACACACAAACTTAAACACACTCCAATTATTCCGCAGACACATCGTGTTAACAATGGGGCATTAATAGCACATGCGTGAGCAACCCCTCTCTCTCTCTCACACACACACACACACACACATACATACACACACACGCCCATGTCTGTGCCATTACATCTATTCATATCAATGCGTCGGCTGATTCTGGGCCACTTTCACTTTAGATGAGAGAGGACAAGAGAGAAGAGCTTTATTATCCAACCCTTAATTATTTCACTTTCAGTCAAATTAGTGCACCTCAAGCCCATCCCACCCCATGTCGCCCAGTGCAGTGACTGTGCCTTTCTCTGCTGTCACCCATTATGAAAGCCTCTGCGACAGTTTTAAAAGTTTAAGAAAATCTGTCTCATCTCTGGTTATCTATTTTGAAAAGCTTTTCCTCCATCTATTGAAGACACAGAGTTTCTTGCAAACTTGATACGTGACTTGTGTCAGTTTTGATTCCGGCTGAAAATCTTCCCCCGTGCTACAGTCGGTGACTCATCCCGCCGGTGCAAATGTGTAAGCGTGTGCATATATGTTGCTTGAGCTATGTGTGTGTAGAAGTATGCGGCTGTGTGTGTGTGTTTGCTCCTGCAAGACTCAAAGCCTGCAGAGCACCAGTGACCTGATATGTAGGGCGAGACCGAAACGCTGGGATGACAGCTTAGAGCCCGCCCCCACTAACTCTGACTGACAGCCTTGTAACCTCGGCTGCCTCCCGCAACAATAGTTTGGTCTTGCTTCCAATTTAACGTCTGTCATTCCTGGCTCAATATAACAACTATTTCTGGGCCAAATTCTGTAAAAGCATCACAACCAGACTGGAGGACAAGACAAAACCAGATGAAGTGGAATGAGAGGGAATACATGTTTTTAGGGCGATGTATTTTGGGATTGTGACAAACTGATGGCTGCTTATTTCTTAAAGCAACTGTCAAGATCCTCAAAAGTCTTACATTGCCCCAGGGGCTTGTGCAGAGTCAAAAATACATGGCTGTACATGCATCTGTACAGACTTTCACTGTCTTTTATTCCTAGAGCTTTTGTGACCAATAACGCACTTAGGCAAGTACATCCCACTACCTCTGCCTCTATCTCCCACTCTTATGGGACAAATCCTTCCTAATCTAAGGATAAGGTACAACAGTCGCATGTCTCAGTGGATTTCAACAAAATCAGGTCAAAAGGGTGCAGACAGGCAAAAGAGCATTATTGTACACAAAGGGTGCACAGAGTCACGGCCACAGACTTCTCAGCAGACCAAAGTAAAGGATTAAGACAACCACAAATCCAAAGAAAACTGGGGTAAAAAGAAAAAATGATGAGGGAATCTAAGAAGAAGAGTGCAAATTAATTTTAGGCTTCAGCTACACTTGCTCACTTGACTTTGGAGATTTGTTTTTTTTTGTGTGTGTGTGAAATAGGATCTGTAAATGTTCTGACTCTGGCATCATAGCTCCAATCACTTTTTGAGGATAGGAAGTCAGAAAGGGGCACATGAGGTAGTGGGTTACATTTAGGCTGAAAGGGATCTCTTCTGTTCAGCCTCCAGGACATTTTCTGGGCTGTGACATTAAGAAAATCAGCGTCAGAGTCAGCTCTTATTTGTGGCTGAAAGGCAGGAAATCAGATGTACCAAAGAAAAGATGAAGGTCCGCACTCCCTTAGATGCAGTTTATTGAGACGTCCAGGAAATGAGATGTACACACAAACAGAAAATAGCATGTCACATTAAGCTACTGACAAATACCCATGTAGTCTGAATACGTTATAAATCTCTGCAATATGTATTCGCCATGGTGTGAGGCATTTCTTGATAGCGCCATATGGCTTCATGTATCTCTGCCAGAGCTTCCCTTGGGCTCAGTGAGTGTGGCGGGGAAAAGGGAAAAGTTTGTGAAGTGAAAATCTCACATGTTCAATGAGCATGCAAAGGATTGTGGGATTGACGTGATCAGGGAGGAGCCTCTGTTTCAAGTGACGCCAGAGAGATACCATCTGGGGATGACAAGAGAAAGCAGACAAAGAGGAATGTTGCAGAAAAATAAGAGGATGAGATGGTCACGGAGGTGAGAATGAAGTTAAGTTGAGAGAACATCCAAACTAAGCTGGTTAAATTGGTAAACAAATCTTTTTCCCCTCAGTTTCCACCCTCCATCCTCCGGTCAAAATTGAGTTTATAAAGTGCCAGTGTATAAATCTTCAGTGTATATGCTTTTACAAAATGATGATGTAAGCTGCCCAGTGAGGGGCTGTGTGACAGGGACTTTCTGACGGCTCAAATATTCTCTGATCTGATCATTTTAAACGTCAGTATTGCCGAACACACAGTGCAGCTGTTGTCATTAAGCTGTGTTTATGTTGATTTTGATGTTGATATGTTGTTTTGTCAGATGACAAAAAAAAAAAAAAGATTTTATCACCGCAGCACAGCAGCTTGAGAATGACTGTGACTCACTATTTCACACTTGTTCCGTTGTCTGACAACAGAAACAGGAATCCACGTAAGTAAGAACAACTATATTGTGAATTCAGCTGCACTGTATAGATATAGGTGATCACGGAGAGCAGGAGGGTTTAACCGGCAGGCACAGGCTGACAGAGTAACCGGCTGTGTCTACAGCTATATGGCAGCAAAGTAATGAAGACAACTTTCTGTCATCTCTAACTTTCTCTGTGATCAATCATTTTAAATCTTAATGTAGCCGATCACACAGCTGTTGTCATTAACCTGTATCATATTATTGATTTTGTCAGGCCACATCACGACCATAAAATAATGATTTGTCTGTCCCACTCCTTTAAAAGATGTTTTGTTGTTTGCCAAGTGTAAAGAGAGCGAGAGAGAAGAGATTAGCCTTTTTTGCTATTGTTCCTGGGTTTCACTGTGGGCAGAGGTCTCTACAGAAAATGTTGATGATTGATGTCATAGTGTACACCTAGTCTGAGAAGGAAGGAGCGTGAAAAACAGACAACAAATGAAGCGAATGAAAAAAAAAGTGGTAAAGCAGAGAGAAAGTTAGTTCCAGAGGTTAAAGAGAGTCACAGAAAGTTGAGATGCCTTTAAACAACTCTTCCTCCCCACCTCAGCTGTGGAGCTGACACGCTGACACTTGGCTGCCTATTGACATGGTAAATTAAGGGTCCATTCGAGCAGCACTGTGACAGTCAGAGGAGGCAATACTCTATCAGAGCAGTATATTCACAGCACACAATTACAACACACATCAAGGGACAGAGAAGGAGAGCAGGGAGAGAGAGAGAGAGGGAGAGAGAGTGAGCGTGTAATATTGACAGAGAAGTAGGAATGCAACAGAAGGTGAGCCGTATGGAGGTAGGACGGTTTAAAAAAAAAAAAAAAAGGGGGGGGGGAAATGTAGGCTGGAGCTGCAAGAGTAGGAGCAGAGAGGAAGGGAACAGCTAAAAGGCTGAGAAGAAGGCAGGACAGACAGCAAATTTGATTTCTATTTTTGGAAAAGGTATGACCGACACACACACACACATACTTGGATAGTTATGTACGGATATAACATATCACACATGCAGATCAAACCTGCCACAGATCATGCTACTAGATTGTGAGTGGCAATGTAATTGCTTTTCAAGTGCGTGAACGTGACTTGTGCTACTGAGTGTGCCTTGTTAGGTTGTAGCAGGAGCCATTAGCCATTTGGTTTAATGGGCAATCTGCACCACAGACTGCACTGACCCCCGGCACTTGGTAGGAGGAGCGGGCCAACCTATTAACAACAAAGAGTGAAAAGCTCCGAGCTTACCCTATCACACAAGGCCACACTTAATTAGACTGTTTGTTTAGCAGACTCTAATGGGAAGATAGCGAGTGGGGGAAAAGGTTGACTGCTCTCCTTGAAACTGCCGGCTGAAAGACATCTGGTCAAAGATGAGTCTGAAGACACGATATTAGTGGAACATGGCCTCATCGCATTTGTTGCTATCTCATTTTCTCAGGACAGATGGTAATGACGGGGAGCAACAATGGACAATATCCATAAATTGTAAATTGAGTCATTACAATTCCAATAACATAATTATGGTCTAAAATAAAACTACACAAACGCTTTATCTGAAAGGCCAAAACACATTGATTAAAATTGATTTTGTGTGTGTGGGGGAGGAGGAGGAGAGATACAGCGAGAATTTTTGTGTATTAAGTCAGTAAGTAACAACAGTGTGGTACATGAGGGATACAAACCCTGTATGAAATTATACCTAATTAGTGCAATCCTTCAGAAAAATTACATCTCTCTTTTTCATCCGTCCCTTCACCCTTTCAGCCCCTCTCCCTTGATCCTTCTCCCTGTGCAGAAGGCTAATTAAAGGAGAGAAATTGGATATGGGCCTATGGGCACTCTAATTCAGCGAACAGGAGGAGGAGGAGGGAGGCGGGGAGGGGAGGGGGAGAGTCGGACCCGAGACAAGGGCACTGGATCAGAACGGTGAGGCCTTGTCATTTCTGAAAATATTGAAGGGACGGCAAGGTTAGCTGAGTGAGGGCAGACTGGATGAGACAGTTGAAGTGTGACGCCTCAGAACAAGAATCCAAAATCCACCGCGCTGTCTTAATCCGCTGCTGATTTATAGTGAATTGTGCTCTCCTCTTTTACCACTTCGTCAATCTCTGAAAGGCCTGTAAGACCAGATCGTAAATGTTTATATACTGATTCATCCTCTGTCCATCCCTCTGGGTCAGAGGTCAAAACAGTTGGCGGTTTGGTCTGAGAGGGTCATTTGACAAATACATTAGATCAATAACTCATTGCAAATGTTCTCCATCAACACCAATTCTGTAATGGATGTCTGAGTTTGAATGAAATTGATTATTGTATTACTATTATAATGAGCAGTCTATATGTGCAAATTATTATGCACGAGTTCCTTAAAGGATAACTCCTGTTAATTGCAACTTGGGTCTTATTATCATAGACAAAATCCACAGGCCTCCTTCTGCACAAAAATGAAGCTAATATGACGCTTCAGCCATCCAAATTAGCCAAATCAAGTCAATATCTTGCAAAGTTCTGATTATAGATAGATTTGATTAGATATGATTACAGTGAGCAGAACCTGTTTCGATGTTTATATGCAACCCAGTCTCACATCAAAATGTGTAAAAAGCTACGTTGGTCCACAGCGCAAAATTAGTTTCATAATAACAGCTCTAAAATTGCAAGATGTTTTTTTTTGGCCTATTGTTTTCTATTGGCCTGCGTCCACATCATGTGAAAACAACAAAAAAAAGGCTGATATTCCTTTTAATCTCAGTGGAAAATGGTTTAAGATAGTTTCGGCATTAAAATGCGTTTTGATAACATTTCTAGCTTTCTAATCTTTGTTCAGTGAATGTATATGATGTTTAGTTTCTTAGTTATTACAGAGATTGTTTCAGGTCCTGCCAGGAAATTGTTGGAATGCAACGTTTTCTATTGTTGCTATGGTGGTTGCTATGGACGCTGCTATCAGTGAAAACATGTAGCTTTGCACGTTGTTTGAAGCATTGTCTTTGAGTTGTGTAGTTATCTGAGCTGTTATGTTATTTGTGTTATTTAATGTAACTGTTTGATAATGTTCTTTCAGTAAAAAGACGTAGATTTTAGAGCAGGGATTTCCGACAGACTGCATCAATCCGGTGGTGTACCAGAGGACCTGCTGCCAGGAAGTATTTTCCTCACTGTTAATTTTAATGATATCTTCAACATTTCTCAAAACTCAACAATACGATGTTATGTTAATGTTATGGCCATCTGTTTTAATGATTTCACCTTTGATTCTGAGAAATTTTTGTTTGTCAGTTTTGGATAGCGGAAGCAGCTACATTAGCCTCCACATAGTCCTCAGCCACCATTGCCATGGAGACAAAGACAGTCCACTTTGTTACCCATTACAAAACTTTTATTTACTATCATATCTACTATTTACTTGTAATTAGTGAATTTATTCCAAACTGATTAAGATTTTATGTGTGTTCATGTAGTCCCCCCCCCCCCCTTCACATACAATAGAGATAGTGGCGTCTGGATTTGGATAGTTGTGATTGCAGCCGACCGGTGGCAATTTGAAATGGAATGAAGCCCACTGACAACAGACAGCCCAAAAACAGGATGTGAACGTGCCAAGTCCACCCACAACACATTGCCCTTCCTTAACTCTAACCTGCCTTTCCACTAAATTGCATCAAATCTTGTACCATGGCCACATAAACAGCATGAAGACGAGGTTATCAAACTGGACATTTCACATCCCTCATTTAATCCCTGCACCTGTCACTTTCATATATTTCATCAAACTGGACTTCAGACTGTGCACTGCATTCAGCCTCCACTGTTACATAATTTAATTATGTATGCATGTCACATTTAATTTTTGCTCATCACCTTCATATATTTCATACACTCAATTTCTTTGTCCATAGTGCAGACCATATTTCATTTGTACATTTCAAGTTTTATATCCCATTTCAAAAATATTACTATTCCATTCTGTTAATAGACTTTAAAAATTCAATTTAATTTTAATATTAGTTTATTTCATTATTATTATTATTATTATCATTATTATGACCTTACTTTTGTCTAGTTTCATTCTTATGTGTTGCATTTTTTGGGAGAGAAAACACCAAGGCACATTCTTTGTATGCTTGTATTTGCTAATAAAACAGATTCTGATTCTGATTGAATGGGCGAAAAAATCATTTATAAATATGATTGTGGATCCTTGTGTTGCAAGGTTACAGATAAACGCAGTATGTTGAAGGATACCTTGAATGATTTTTGTCACTATTTCCACAAAAACAGAAAAAAATAAATGAATAAATAATAAAAATCAAATATGTAGGCGTATTGAAACTTTCAATGGGTTCAGTGAAGCTATGCCTGGGCAAAGTCGTGTCCCATGAAATGTGACAGTTAAAATTTTGCCAGTAGGACTAAACCAAATACATCGTTGGAAAGGTCTCTATCTGGAGAGTAACATCATGTCAGTCTGAAGATGATAAATGGCTCCTATATTGAACTATGAACCTTGGAAGGCTTATCATTCAGCAACAGGAGGGGCTACAGACATAGGACGAGCTGTTATAGAACGCTCTTGACCTCAACACCAATGTGTTTCACACCTGCTAAAACCTCCAGGAGTAGTTTAAATACTGCCAACCTTCTAATTATGGGGAATATATCAATGTATTTAAAAGCTACAATTCCCATTAAAGACACACCATAGAACTTGTTATGAAGAGTACAAATCAGCCAGCATACTTGTAGTTCTACCGGTTTCCAGAATAGGGTTATAATTATGGTTATAATATATCAACAATCTACTACAGCCGAAACATAATGTACAATTATACTGCATCTAGTTGATCAGGGTGAAAAAAATCATGAGGGATGTCAGTTCATCTGGGATAGTTTAGCTGGTATTGTAGAAATTAGTTTTCGAGTTGTGTTCACTGACAGCAGGAGCTAAGCAACCCTTCATAGTGCGATTAAGGACCTTTTTTTGTGTGTAATTATGACCTCTTTGTTTAGCCCCCTCAGTAATGTAATAAACTGTGTTGAAATAATTCAGGTTCGTTGAAAAAGTCTGTAGGGGACTGTGCACATGAAAACACTTGGAGATAGCACGTCAACTACGACTCCCAAACTGCATTGCCTCGTACGTCATCCCTGGGGCAGCCCTAAAATCAATTTTTACTGAAAGATCATCATCAAACAGTTACATAAAATAACAAATAACATGACAGCTCAGATAACTACACAACGCAAAGACAATCCTTCAAACAACATGCAAGCTACATGTTTTCAGGTCAATAGCAGCATCCATAGCAACCACCAAAGCAATGGCTGACAAATTAAAGGAAAAACCAACATAAAGTGTCTTTGTTAAGGTGTTGGGCCACCATGTGCTGCCAGAACAGCTTCAGTGCACCTTGGCATTGATTCTACAAGTCTGTGGAACTCTACTGGAGGGATGAACACCATTCTTCCAAAAGATGTTCCCTCATTTAGTGTTTTGATGATGATGGTGGTGGAGAGAGCGCTGTCTAACATGCCGATCCAAAATCACCCATAGGTGTTCAATTGGAACTGGTGGCTGTGAAGGCCATAGCATATGATTCACATCATTTTCATAATCATCAAACCATTCAGTGACCCCTCGTGCCCTATGGATGGGGCATTGTCATCCTGTTAGAGACCACTCTCATCAGGATAGAAATGTTTTATCATAAGATAAAGGTGATCACAACTTTGCACTGATTTGCAGTGACCCTTCCCTCTACGGGGACAAGTGGACCCAAACCGTGCCAGCAAACTGCTCCCCGCAGCATAACAGACGCACCGGATCCCCTCACTGTAGGGGTCACGCATTTAGGCCTGTACCAGCTTTTCCTTTAATTTGTCACCCGTCTCTATCTTAAAATATTGCACTTTCCACTGAGAATAAAATTCCACTGAGAATAAAAGGAATGTCAGCCATTGTTTTTTGTTTTTGCAGGCAGAAACTTGACAGTCACGTGACGTGGATGCAGGCCAATAGAAAAGAATAGGCCAAAAAAAAAAAAAAAAAAAAAACCTAGTCATCTCACAATTTTAGAGCCGTTATTGTGAAACTAATATCTTTTGCGCTGTGGACCAACGTAGGTATTACACATTTACACATTTTGATGTGAGACTGGGTTGTCATGAGATCTGGCAGAGCTAAAAACAAGTTAGAAGGGGCAAAAACTAAAGCAATCACATGATCTATATCATACAGGTTTTCAACAAACTCCCAGTTTAGCCTGATTTATTTGGAAGAGAAAAAAAAAAAGGCAAACCGTAAAAAATTATAACCCATACACTCATCCATCACAGTTTTAAGAGTGATTTCCTGGTTTAACTTCGATGTACAAACTTAGTTGTAGGTGTACATAGTTTTACTGTTCAATGATGGATTATTTCCAACATTACATGTGCACTAACTTTGGTTTTACCTTCAGAATTACCAGCAAGTTAATCTAAACCTTTGGCTTGTTCACAACCTGCATTATCTTCTTATAGTGATGTTGCTGTGTTCCCAGATGTAAGCAATTACTTTAGTGAGTACAATGTTGTCGCACCTGGTAGAGATGATGGCCAACACTATGAAAATAATGCACAAGTTGTTATAAAAAAAAGATGTCAATCAACTGACAGATCAAGGCCCTTGTTAATGTACTCTGAGAATTGCAGACACCACACCAGTTTAAACAAACACATCCCTTTCTGTCTCCTCTCTCCCTCTGTCCACTTTGTCTTTATTCCTCTTTCTGTGCATCTAAAATCAGCAGGCCCAGGCCAGGTGCAGCTGTAGAGCTGGGGTGGATCAGAGAGTTGATGATGGATGACAGGAGGGTGTGTGTGTGTGTGTGTGTGTGCGCGTGTGTGTGTTCAAGAGGATTCTCCATGTATTATATTGAGTGACACACTCCCTGCTGTGAGGAAGCGGGAAATGATGATGGACAGGGGAAAGAGGTTAACAGCTTGCATGCTCACTAACACGCACACATGCACACCAAATTGCTGCATAACCCCACTGTGCCACTGTAACTGAGAGGGTTAATGCACTATTACCATATTACTTTACTACAGAGGCCAAAACACATTTGCCTCCTGCGCCAAATGCGCCAAATGGACGCCGTCTCCAGCAGGCGACGTAATGCACGCCAGGAAAACAACAAAGGGTGTATTTGTCTGTGTAAAGCTAACACTCCACAACCCCCGCCTCCCCCATTGTCCCACCCACTGGGGTGCTAGCTCCCCTTCTGCTTCATCTGCATGTTCACACACACAAAAACATAAACACAAACACGCACATGGACCAAAAACACGCACAACCACGCGCACACGTACAGATTGGATTCCTTTGGCATAGCAGGAGAAACTCTCTGGAAGGGGCAAATTATTACACAGTTGAATGAGCACAAGGCTGTGTGACCTAATCAGAAGACAGGGTGTGTTTGTGTGCTGTGGGGGTTTTGAGGAAAGGGTTAACAACAGTCTAGAGTGTCAACAGTTTCTAGGCCTAACGCAACAAAAAAGATCAATGATCGACACCTTAGATGTAATTATTTCTAAACATAACAAGATAGACAGTTTTATATATTTTGTCAATATTTTTGTGGTAAAATGATAGTTGCTAAGATGCCTACAAGCAAGAAATTCATCATGTTCTCATTCTCTAACGTCAGTAATACTTTTCTTAGAAGAGCCATGAGTGTTTTTCATGTAATTTTCGTGTTCTTTAAAGGAAGAAAATCCTATTTAATCTTCTTTTATTGGGAGACATCGACTGTATATACATTTCTCTCACTTCTGTTAGCCCCCCTCCTGCTTACATATCCATCATGCAGGCCCCAAGTAGACACCATCGCCCCTCCTACAGCGGACTGTCGACCCACAGAGACATGGGGGTCCAGATAAATACATGGGTTGTTTTTGGATTCGGATCCTGCTGTGTGCTTGACTCCATGTTGGCCTGTCAGGTTGACGGTGAGCACGGCTTGTTGCTTTCTTTATGTGTATGTGTGTACATATGTCTAGAAGTATACGGATGGATGGAAGCCACCCTGGTATTCTCTGCACCAGCCCAAATCTTTGGATATCCTGCATGCTGTGTTTAGCCAGGCCTGCCTCTTTGAGTGGACACATATGCAACACACACACACACACACACACACTGGGCTGCCCTCATGCCTTCTCCTGATGTGAACAGGGGATGAACCATGCTGCTCTCTCCTCCCAAAAACCCCGCTCCTGTGCACTGGACAATACAGTAGCGTCATTTGTATGGCTGCTTATCTCAGATATGACAATACAGCCAGATGTCCTGGGCGATTTAAGCAAACGTCTGATGAATCCCATCTACTAAACATGGAGGGGACATAATTATATAGCGTGACTCGCTGTGCAGCAGGCAGCGAGGAGGAAAATGTAATTCTCTCAGCAATTTACATGAAGATGAGACAAAAATGTCTATTATACCATTTAAAATGCAGATCACCCTTTGTAATTGATAGTGTCACAGGCCTGTAGCCGACGGCCCACCTGACAATGAAACTGCAACCTCCTAACAAATGGAAATCAATGCGAACATTACCAATCAGCTCAGCTATTATACTGCACATACTCCACAAAAAAAAAACACACTCAGTGCACTTCATGAGGTTCCCGGGTGCCCCACAGTAAGATGTGAGAATGCTGTAAAGGATTAGCGCACCTATTTTTCATTACAGATTTAACTTTATTTAAGCAATTATATTCCCACCTACAATAAACAGTTCTGTATCAAAACCATATAACAATTTTGAAAAGTTTTCTGAAATGAATGGATTTCAAAATCTCAGACAAAAAGGTTTTCAAATACGAGGCTACCATAACATGTATGAGGAGTCTTAGTAAATCTCCCCGAGGTCCCTTGTCCCTGATCGTCATTACTGGTTGTAAATCAAACCGTGTGTGTGTCTTCAAACAGTGCTACAGTCTTTATGGACCAACGCACATTAAAGTTTAAGTGGTGCAGCACACTGTCAGAGTGGCATCAATGCCGAGGGCACTGAGTAAATTAATGATGCTTAAGTAAACTATGGATTAATTATAGATAGCCCAATGTGTCACTATGCATATATACGTATCTGAATGAGTGTGCTACCTGCAGCCATGCTAATGAAGAGCTAACCTGCTTCCGTAGACAGAGGACAGATGGAAAACACACTTGGCGCTACACTGATGCTCTCACAAACATTATTGCCCTTGAGCAGAGAGAGGCTCTGATTAGGCTTCACTTAAGTTAGTGAGCCTGGAGCAAACACCAGCCAGCCAAGCACAAGGAAGAAAAAGGGGCAGGACAACAACAACAACAGTACAAAATAATCCAAAAATATAGAAGAGCTTTTTATACACGGTATCTTAATGGCTAATCAGTTTGGTCCCTTCAAGATAGGGGGGGTGGGGAGTGGGGAAGACATCTCAGAGACCCAAAAACAGATATTAAGCTGAGGCTGCATAAAATGTGACCATCAGGGAAAGATGTTTCATCTATTTCAACATTTCTCACAGAAATGTAGGAGTTTTCTATGAAATGCAAACACACAAAAAGAAAAAAAAAACATTCCATATTTATTTGGTATTTTCTATTTATATAGGTTTTGTTCAATTTCTTTTTCAGTTAAGTTTGTTTGGGTTTAAGGTTAGATACAATGGTTTGGGTGGGAGTTTGGTTGTGGTATTGCTTTACTGACAAAAAGAACACACAAAAAAGCCTGGTAAAGTCCTGGGGTCCACTCCTTTGATTTCATACATATCAGAAGAACATTATATTTATTTATTGTGTAAAAGAGCACATCTGTTTACACCATTTTGTCTCTATTAAGAGTCAAACAAAAGAATGAAGAACAAAGAATGATGCCTCATTGTTATCTTCCTTAGCTGGAGACTGGCTGTAATTTATTCAGGTGAGGCAGGTGGTGATATAAGGCCTATAAATATAGTCCAGTAAGTATAAATAGACCCTGGAAACACGGGACTTCCCTTGTAGCCCTCTTTCCAATCAACCAAATAATTTGTTGGCTATTTAACTGCAATGAATATTTAAAATATTCACAAAAAAATAAACGCAGTCAGTGAAAATCAGTGAAAAGCTTATCACACCTTTCAGCGCCACTTTGTGATTGGATCATTCATAAGTTCAACGAATTATGTCAGATTCAAGTTCAAAAAAAAAAGTGACAGAAAAAAGTGGAGTCACAATTATCTTGACAGCATCTGAAATCATGTCAGGATAGCAACTTCGATGATTTTATTGGTCAGGATAATGAAGATGCAGAAGGTTATGCCAAACCAAGGAAATTACCATTAATATAATATAGTCTCTTTCCATTAACAACAGCTTACTGTATAAATGCTTTTGATAAATCTATATGTCTTGTAATACATTTTTAAGCAAAAAGCGGATGTCCTTCTGGAAATATTGTAGTTACATTAAAAAAAAACTGTGGATATGAAATATCACAAAGTTCTGTAAGGTCACTATAAACTCATCATTGAGAGCAACAGTCACATTAAGCGGCTGTATGAAAACTATGGAGCTCATTAGAATGTGTCAGTGAAGAGAATGAGAAAACGCTCTTACCGTCCACAGCCATGGTCGGTCTCAGCGTGTATCTCTCCGTGGTGTCAACAGCACTCTCCCATTCTTCTGCCAGACGGATAAAATGTACTGCGTGTCTGCCCCCGTCTAACCCACTATGTAAGCATGGAGACAGCTCTCACTGTAGTCGTAACCTGCTGAGAAAAAGAAACCTGTTTCACACTCTCCCTCTCTCTCGGTTCACGGCCATTTGTTGTCCCGGACGCCCGGACCAGTCCGATATGAAGCGGCTCCCTCTGAATCTCCGCCCCCCTCTCCGTACCTGACCGCCGGGAGACAAAAGGTCATTACGCCCCGACAGCTGTTACTGGATACAGACTGGATCTCTCTCTCCCTCTCTCTCTTTCCCTCTCTCTCTTTCTCTCTCTCTCTTTCTCTCTCTCCCTCTCTCTCTCTCCCTCTCTCCCTCTCTCTCTCTCCCCCCCTCTCTCTCTCTCCCTCTCTCTCTCTCCCTCTCTCTCTCTCTCTCCCTCTCTCTCTCTCTCTCCCTCTCTCTCTCTCCCTCTCTCTCTCTCCTCCCCTCTCTCTCTCTCCCTCTCTCTCTCTCTCTCCCCCTCTCTCTCTCTCCCCCTCTCTCCCTCCCTCTGTCTCTCTCTCCCTCCCTCTCTCTCCCTCTCTCTCTCTCTCCCTCTCCTCTCTCTCCCTCTCCTCTCTCTCTCCCTCTCTAGTAGGGATGTTCATTATTTCTATGAAAATATCCCAAAAGACAATAATACTGTCAATATGATGAAGATCTAAAAAGCCCTAATGTTACTTTACAGTTAGTGCTACATTTGAGCCAATTCCTCTGTACAACACAGAATTTAAAGTGAAATTATGGCATTTTTCAAGCTGAGTGTAATCCTCATATTTCATTCATTTTTCACTAATGGTCATGATAAAAAATTTGTATCAAGACTTCCAGTGTAGAGATTTGGAAAAAGCAGGCTGTGGTAAGAACGTTGATCAGTGCCTCCCCAATTTATTTGAAATATTTGTCTTTGAAAACACTTGGAGTCAGAGTAAACACAAAGTATTCCTCGGGTCTTCCTTTAAGCATCAGCAGTGAGAACTGCACGGTGTGTACCATGTCATTTTATTTTTGCAGTTTGCAAACTTGCAGACATGAGCCATTCTCTGGAAAAAAAAGCAAGTGTGACGACCCCTCCTGCACCTACTCTGCTTGGCCTGGTTGTGTTCTCTCCTCCCCGTTCAGGAAGAAGCCAGCAGAGTGGAGGCCGTCAGTGGGAGGAGGTTCACCTGGGTTTCTGGTTTTGGAGAGCGACCAGATAACATAACTGGCCAGCTCATTCTGCTTCCCTCTCTCAGCTCCGTCATGTTTCCAGACTTTACAAACTTGCCAGGGTTGTAAAATACTGACTTGCAGTATTATAAAGTGCTATGCAGTGTTTTGGTATCTGATTAGTCTGGACTAGCTGAAGCAACATGCTCACACTAATAGAGACCATTTTTGGTCTAAACAGGGTTCAGACAGAATTTTTGTCTGGTAATAGCTCAATATAAAAAGCACTGAGTCTACATATTCTTGAATAATTTAATGCAAATATACAACTCCTGATGCAGAGAACATCTAATTTGAAAACATACCTCGGATTGCTGTAGGAAGGGCAGTGTCAATCTGGGCCTGCAGGAACAGATTTAACAAAAAATATGAAATAATTCATGTTACAGTGCTAATTCCTAATTATTCCAGTTAACAAAAACTTCACAATGAAAAGACTTTATAAATACAAAATGTAACTATTTATCTGACTTACCAATACAACAGCTGCTTCCTGGTGAGTCAGGTGATTTAGTCCTCTTTAGTCCTGATGTGCACAAAATACATAAATATGAACTTTTGATTAGGTTACAGAATAACAGCCAAGTAAAAATGTCAAAAATGAAGTAGAGCTACATTGTTTAGTTGATTAATCTTTAAGTTGATCAAAAGAAAATTAATCAGCAATTATATTTTAATAACCGGTAATTGTTTCACCATTTTTTTTGAAGAAAAAAATGCCAAAAATTTGTTGGTTTCAGCTTCTCAAATATGTGGATTTGCTGCTTTTCTCTAGCTTATATCATTGTGAATTGAATATCTTGGGTTTGGGACTGTTGGTCAGACAAAACAAGACAATTGAAGTTACCTTGGGCTTCTTCAAATGACACTAAAAGGGACGTTTTTTTCCTACTTTTTTGCAATTTGTGAAACTGAAAATGTTTGCCTGCAACAACTGAAGAACTGAAATCCCTCACCTATGAAAAAGGTTCAAGTTAAAGGCCAGTAGCCACTTCAGATGAGGCAACCAGTCATTGGAGTCGTAGCACTGAGGGACCCCGTACATGGCTAATAAAATAAACATTCAAGCACCAACACTAAATAAGCATATATCATACTGAACCTCAGTGCTCACAATCCAGTTGAGCTTAAGAGGAAAGATAAATGATAACAGATGTAAGTTATATGAAGGACTTAATATACAAACATACAGTATGTTCAATAGTAACACAGTTCCATATTTACTGGTTCAGTCAAGTTATTTATACCCAAAACCAAACTATAGCTGAATTCTTCCTGGTTGACTATTTCAGTATCAAATATATAAAATCTTAAGATCGGAGGAGGAAAGTAGTTCTAGGATGGTTTTATCTTCATTACACTTTGTATTTCTTTCCATACATGTCATTTGTTTGTTTAGCTAGTTTAACATCGAGCATTGCATTGCTGTCACATACTATCCTGGGTTTTGTTTGTGTTTAGCGTTGTTTTGTTACATTTACATCTGCATTTCTGGTTTAATTGAGCCAGAGAAATATTTAAGGTTATTTATTGTTTATTGATTTAAGTCCTGAGTTTCTTGAGTTATAGATTAGTTTGGGTTGTAACTTACCATTCCTGCCATACTTTTCAGGAGACAAAAGGGGGAGACACTGAACCACTTCCTCCTTTTAAGCTCTCGCTGACATCACCAGTGATGTCATGGGTTAGACCAAGGGTTAGTTAAATGTTTGGTTTTGTATTTATGTTATTTGTACTCATTTTGCTTTATGGTAAGGACTATGCTGTGGTTTATGTGTGTGTAAAACAATGTTAACTGATACGAGTGACATTGTCATATACCAGTTCTTGGTATAAGGGAAAGGACACCCCTGCTAGAAATATGGTTCTGCCCAGATAGATTGGAGGGTGTATTTAAAGGTGCAGTGTGTAGAATTTAGTGGCATCTAGTGGAGCGGACCCGGCAGAAATGGAATATAATATTCGTAAGTATGTTTTAAGTAGTGTATAATCACCTGAAATTAAAAATTGTTGTGTTTACGTTACCTTAGAATGAGCCCTTTATATCTACATAGTGAGCCGGTTCCTTCCACGGAGTCCACTATGTTGCACCACCATGTTTCTACAGTAGCCCAGAACGGACAAACCAAACACTGGCTCTAGAGAGGGCCTTTCATGTTTTTTGTGAGTTTTGTGGCCACCGTAGGTTCCCCTATGTGCTATGGTATTTAGCAGAAACGTTCATTCATTTCATTTTTTGGAGAAACTTTTGCTTTTGGTTACAATAAATCACCTTTTTTAGTCATTCAACAAGTCTCTGAGTCTGTCTCTCATCACCTTCTTTGACACTTACTCACAGGTAAAACTTTATTTCACAATAAAACAGCAAATAATTGTAAAAAGCCAGAAAGTGTTGCAGAAATGTTTCATTTAGAGACTTTGTTTGAACGCCAAAACGTGCGTCTTCTTTGGGAGATGTATGCTAGCCCATTACTTTTATTTTTTCTAGCATATTCCAGTGATTTTATCTAATTTTTTTAAATATTAAAATGTATAATGGCAGTCTAGAGGAATGATCCATCTCAGTTTGAAAGTTGGAATCTCAACAACTACAAGTGCTAAAGTATTCATACTTTATGGACAGGTGCCCCATGTGGAAATGCTTAAAATATTAAAACGTTGTGCCAACAGCCCCACCTTGTGGCCATTAATAAAACACCACCATTCTACTTAACTGCCATATCTCTTAAATGTAATATTTCATGGCAACCAAATTCAGCAAAGTTGTGCAGTCTACAACAGTAGAGAGTGGAGTATGTTTTTTTTTTTACCCATCTTCATCTTCATCCAGCAAATCAATATGTGAGTTCCTTTTTGCTTTAGAAATCAGTCATGCTAACTAGCTGTTACTAACTAGCTGTACTGTTGCTAAAATGTCTCGTTTCAGTGACAGGTCACCATTTCTGAGTAGAGCTGGACTTGTGATTTTGATGCTCCAAATTATACGGTCAGTTTCATTTAACTTTGTTTTATATGCCAACATCAAATGACTTAATTTTATTCAGATGATGTCCCATTGCTGTCTGTGTAGTAGCGTGTATGTAACTGATGAAACTGTTTTCTTTCACTTAATAGTGGATTTAGTAGTAAAAGTAGTCTAAAAATCGATGTGCTATATAAATGAATTATTTTTATTATTATTATTATTATCTTAATAACTGAAACATTTTTCACACCCTCTTTGAACACACTTTTTTGTTTTTCAGGAGGATCACAGGGGTAAACTGCAGAACGGGACAAAGTCCACTCACAGAAGACAGAAAGTCACACAGAAAAAGATGACATCAGTCAACCTTTGTGTGTTGAGTCTACTAAAGAAATTAATGGACTTTTGAGTGGGACTGTGTATAAGTCAGTGAACCCACCCACACAAACAGTCTCTTAGCCACACTTTTCATTCACACTTCCTACTCATTGAGTTATTCTTGGTCACTCACTCACACACTCACTCACTCACTCATTCACTCACTCACTGATATTCACTGACCAACTGACCAACTCACTCAGTCATGCACTCATAATTCACTCAGTCACTTTCTCAGTCATTCACTCACTCACTCACTACAAACCCTTATAAATAAACACTTTACTTGGACAGTTTGGTTACAGCCTGCATTAGAGGAGCATGTTAATATTTTTTATATTTTATGTCTTTATTTGTGTACAATGCTCAGACTGACTGCACGACTTGTTTAAGTATTTACTTTTTAAATGAAATATAAGTTTAAGTACCTGAATGAGCTCTTTGCTTTGTTTGTTCTATTACTAATCTAATTAATGTACAAATGTTTAGCATCTTCATTTAAAATGTTAATAAAATGGTTTGAAAGAAACACCTTGAAGTTGTACTGTATGTACGTTATATGTACATTTGGCCTCCAATAGCCTTGAGCCTCCTTCCTTCCTAACAATTGTTCATGTAGGTGAATCACTCCTATTGCTAATTATGTTTACTGTGTAATTGTCTGGTATGTTGTTTCATGATATTCTCCTTATCTCCTCTCAGAATTGAATCATCCTCAGCGTGGTAAGAATGCTTTCATTTATTTTGGGGGATCCTATCTTCATAAGGGCCTACGCTTATGAAGCTGCTTCACATCGACTCAGTCTAATAAAAATCTCTGTTTTACTTATCACAATAAACATTGTTATTCACTTTCAATGAGGAAGATCTCTATCATCACACTGTTTAAATGTCATGGGTGAACGTTGCTATTTCCATCTGTTCTATTTGTCTGTCACTTCCACTTTCCCACGCTGTCAAAATCCCTTCATTCTGATGTCACCACACGTGACCAATGATCTTTCTAGCCACGTTCCTCTAGCCAATCAGACTTAGTGCTGCTCTTTAAATATCATTGCAATTCTGCTCTCTGTCTTTTAGACCTACTATTCTGCAACCCACCTCCTCCCCATCACCACCATGACGTCCATGTTGTCTATCTCAGAGCAGCAGTTTCCTCTGTCAGTGGAGCCTGAGAGCAGAATCACACCAGCATGCTCCCCTGGGCCCTTTGAAATGATGCCAGATTAGTGTGAAGGCAGCCTGAGGGACTGTGTATGCATTCGTGTCTGTGTTTTTTCCTTTGTTTTTTTGTCCTATTCCTTTTTTGCTTTGTTTTTGCTTTCTTCCTTTTTTCTATATTTGCTCAACAACAACAACGCCAATGTGAAGGATTTTCTTGCTGGTCTATGAAAATCGCACAATTTTTAGTGTCCCCAGGCCAACATGTGTCCATGAAAATCGCGCAAATACTAATGAAAAATATGACATGGATCCTGAAAAATACAGTGAGCATACTGGTGGTGGTATCTTACATTGATAGGGGAGCGCGGGACTTGTCTGGGGTAAATTATGCTGGATGAGGGGTCTATTTGAACTCTAAAAAGGTAAAATATTTGTATGGAATCAGTGGATCAGAGAAAACGTACTTACAGGCTGCAGGCCGATGGACGAATAGAAGTTTGATAAACTGTGGATGTAATCTGATTACTTATGACACCTTTTGTACTTTTGGAGTAATTTAAGTTCAAAGTGAGGGTTTTTACAGCAGTTTTCAGATCTCATCAGTGTGTGAAACCATCAAGCACAGGGGAGAGCAGAGATATTTTTAAACCAGAGAAAAATAAACTGTAAACACGTCTCACTCCCACACCTTTAACTCTCCAAGCACATATCATACCTCAGAATGTTGCCACAAGCCTTCTCTCTCTCAAAATGTAAATATATTTCCCATAGGAGTTATAGTTTTTGAGATCTAAACCTTAATTGATACGGAGCGTGCTGTCCGGTTGTCACTGACTGTAATACAAACTGCAGGTGGTCCCTCCTGTTTCTTAAACTTACAGACTCCTCCTTCAAACACTGTGTACATACATTATACATTTTCATCCACTAATGAGCTGTCGCTAATGATGTACAAATCTCTGGGCTACAAGCTTCAGTTTTAGGCAAATCAATTTCTCCTCAACAAAATGGGAACTTTTTCTTCACACATCAGGGCTAGTCTGCTGGCTCGGTTGTTTAAGTACTGTTCTCACTGTTCTCACTGTTCTCATGGTCAGCTTTCACAACCTTATAATCTGTGGGTTCAATCCCCGATCCTGTCAACACTGCTCCCTTTAGGGAAATACAGGCACAGAGACACACAGCTGCTTCCAATCAGCCAATTGAGTTTCTCTCTCTCCCTTTTAACTGTTAGTACATTCAAACACACACACACACACACACACACACCGAAACAATACATAGAAAGACACACTACATACTGGCATGCACACACACAAACCCCACTCCTTGTCATCTTGTCTCCTCTCTTCAAATTAAGTTGTTTAGAAACAGCGTAAGCTTATTTGAATATACTTCCCAGCATGCATTGCGGCAGTGTGAAAATTGTCTTGAAAACCTTTTGTCTGGACAATTTACACAATGGAAGCTATTGTGTGTCTTTTTAAACATGTGTGTCAGTGGAGTCAGGTGGTTTTCTATCTGATCAACATTAAAACAATTCAAAACGTGATGAAGAATCAGCCATCGTATCAGACTAACATAAACAAACAGACATGAAAATGAAAGAACAGCACGTAAGTCAGCCAGTAAATTGATCTTGTAGATCAGCTGTGTTATGTAGCTTTCATTCAGACTTAAGGATAATTGTTTAAGATGATTTCTGTTGGCTGAAATCAAAGCAGCAGAGGCTGAGATATCCTGACTTGTAGTCTCTTGTATCAAGCTTCAAAAATGCTGGATCCTACAATTCCCATAAAAGCGTCACTCATTATACAAACACTTTGCACAAACCAAGAAGCAGAGACAAGGAGATCTGCTGGATGTCTACAGAAAAGTTTAAAAAACAGCCGTACCCCAGTAGACGCCCACGTCAGCCACTATTTTCCTGTCAAACAGCCGAGTTTCATTTCAAAGATGAGAATTTGGGAGCAAGTTCTGAACGTGTCTTTGCCAATGTAATCTCTTCACATACCCAACTAATTGATTCTGCTGGCATTCAGATGCACGCAGACTGCTCAGTGCCAGTGCTGTTTTGTAGAACAGTGAAAAGATATGTCCCTGAAAGACTTCAAGAAAGTTCATCCCTCTGTGTGAGAAGATGAGGGCCCTTCCCAAAGCCTGGGAACTGGATAATCAAAGGGTGAATAACAAGGAACAAAGAACTATAGCTGGTCCATCAAGGCTTCACCAGAACTGACTTGGAGCGAAAGCACGACACATCTCAATCATACAAAACAAGCACTCCTACAGTTTTATAGTTGCACCAACTGTCTTTCTCGTTATCACACACCCAAACACACGGTGAAACACACACATTTGCGCACACTCACTCATACTCTGAGACAGAGCTTAATTTAGAAGTGTGCTACTGTGTGCCTGTAAGGACATTTTGTCCTGTAAAAAATTGAGCAGTCAAAGCTTGTATCTTTAATTCAGAGGATGGTCAGTGCGGTGAATAATGAATAGACTGGGACCTGCAGAGATCAAGGGGTAGGACTCGCTCAGCAACAGTCCACGGGGCGTCAGGTGGAAGAGACACGGCGGCTAAAACACGAGCAACTCTTGTGGAGAGAAATGTTTGTACAACGTTATGTGGCTCATACAGTGCAGATAAACATGAGGGAACAGGAGCTCAGGGGAATTGAAAATGTTTATTCTTTACTTTACTCTGATACAGTAGTTTGGTTAAAGCATTTTTCTGGGTGATAAGCGGTTGTGAGGGAGTGATTGTAACTCAGCGAGGGTTACAGCCTATACATCATATAACTAACAGATGATGCCATTAAACTTTTAGCGTTTACTATCAATGTCATGCCATCACATATGGCCTGTCCTCGTCATGCCAAGAGAAGTTCATTATTTGCCGTGACAGTGCAACACAAGTGCATGCACACACCTTCGGTACACACAACGCACACACACAACTTAAGCTGTTCAACATTTTGGAAAACAGCTGTAACACAAAAAACAGTGTGTTTGTGCCGCAAACGGCCAGATTGTGGCTGATAACATTAAGAAGCTTCTGATAGAGCTTTCTTCAAAGAGAGCACGCGAGAGAGTGAGAGAGAGCACTTCCTCAAGAGACACAGAGAAGCTATTGATACTGGAGTGTGGCATCAGCCTTGCCAAAGCTGGTGTCATGGTGAATGGCTGTCCCTGAGTTGGCAGTGAGACATATTGGTGCCAAATAGAACAGAAAAATAGAAAGAAAAGAGCATTAGGAGAGAGTGGACTAACCCTGGGTGCATCTAAATGCTCAGAAAAAGAAAACAGAAGATTCAAAGAAGTTGGGTTTCAATAGAGCATAAAAGTTCTCTTCTGCTCGTACTTAATCTGATCTGAAAGGGAGGGCTCTTTCAGGTGGAAGTGAAAGCAGTCTAATGAATTCCCACAGGAAGCTATTTACTCCACTGAGATGAGTGTAGATGATAGAGAGGAATCCACTTTATAGTGTTAAGTTGTGGCCCTGAGCTGTTTTCTTAAGCAGAGACCTGGGGGAGTTTTCGTAATTCAGTGTGCATATTGTAGAAGCCTCCTCCTTCAAAAAAAAAGCAGTGTCCGCTCTCATTTATTCAGCATGTGGAGCAAAAGATGACAGAACCTATCTGAGAGATATATTCCCTTTGCCTCTCCCTGATCATCACCTTGTGTCTGCTGCTCTGCACCCTTGTATGTGTGTGTGCCTTTGTGTGTGCGCGTGTGTGCTGCACGCTTCTGTGTGGATGTTTGCACATATGTGCAAAGAGGGAGGGATGGGACAGGAGGGCGATTCTTATTCTGCTCCACTCTCTGACAGTGACCTCACTCTTATGCAAATAACCACAGTGTAACAGAGAGCTTCTGAAGCAAACACAAACACATGCAAACACAGACGCACACACACAGCTCTCTATCTATCTATCTATCTATCTATCTATCTATCTTCTTATCTCTTCTTAACATTACCCCCTGCTTCCTCCCCTGTAAAGCAAAGTCTTGCTAAACTGAACAAGGAAGAATGTCATCCCCAGCCTCTGGCTGAATGTCATCGATTCCTTTGATACTGTAGCACAAAACCAAATGCTCTGGGTGTGAGTTTGTGTGTGACAGAAAAAGAATGACAAAGAGAAAGAGAGAGAGACAGAGATGGGAAAGCTTATCTTCTTAATGAATATTTATACAGACAGGGACCAATTAAAGGAAAAAAAACGAATAAACAGGCCTTCACAGACATCTTGACTTGTCATTGTAGGAAAATCACAGTGGCGCTGTTATATTCAAGTGTCCCATGTAAGCAATGACAGTGTGACAGCGAGCCAAAGTGCACGTGTCGCAATCTGCTCCTCAGTCCCTCTCTGCAGCTCTCTGCATCGCTTCTCCCTGGCCATGTTTGTTCCTCCTACTCCCCAGACCTGCCATTTTCCACCAGTTCACCAGATGCCCTCAGATCTCTCTCCGGACCTTGCTATCGCTGCAATCACCTCATTCCCCTCACCTGTGCTTCCTAACCCATCTCCTCTCCTCTGTCTCTCTGAGTTTAAGAGGCTCCTGGTTCAGAAACCTCAGTCCTGTGCTGACAATCACATTTTCCCTTCCCTTTAAGTGTTTGATCCCCACATACAAACTATTAGGAGACTGTTTTGCCTTTCACGTTGGTGTGTTAATGTGTTTACAGTTGTACATAAGAAAATGCTTTTGTGTATGGGAGATTACCTTGTGTTAATGTAACCATGTACAGTGAGGAATCAGAGAACTGTCTTTATTGTATTTTCTGGGTTTTTGGTTTTCTGTTTGCTGTGTTTCCCTCCTGTGTTCATGTACTAATCCCCATCCTGCTTTCCCCTTCACACCTGGCCTGTATCAGCCTTGTTAGTCCTTCCCTGCTCCCAGTGTTTTCCCTAGCCAATCAGCTCCTTGCCCGTTCTCTTTCTAGTCACATGTTCCCCATTCCCTCATTAGGTCAGTTTGTATTTTAGCCGTGGTTTTCTGTTCACTCCTTGTTGAATCCTTTGTTCTGTTCGGTTCTGCTCTGCCTGCACTCAGACCTCAATAAAGATTCATTCTTCAAGTTCCTGTTGCTTGCGGTCTCCTGAGTTTGGGCCCACCTGTTTCGTTCTGCACAATAGCACAACACCGCGACCCTGAACAGCTAAATGTAATTCAGCCATCGTTAATGTTATTCACACCTGTGCTTTTCACCCTGTGACATGTTAAAATGTCCTCCGTGGAAAACGGAGAATACAGATGCCTCCTTACAGGTGTACTGCATAGTACAATAAAGGCATTGACATCATCCGCTCTGTGACATGTAAGAAATGCTGAGCAGGCCATGCTGACGCTGTTTTGGACCGAGAAGATCTAAGTGACAGTGCGCATTTGCGATTTCAGTGGTGCAGAAACCAGTCTCCATAAAAACCATCCTTCATAATATTCTGGATTAGTGGATGTGTGCATGTGTGGTGTGCACCAAGAGACTCATAGGGGGCATTTTCCTGTTATGGTTTGGGTCTACTTGTCTCCTCAGAGGGAAAGGTCACAGCAAATCAATACAAATTTGTTCTGAGTAATCATCTTTATCCAGTAATAAAACCTTTCCATCTTAATCAGAGTGGTCTCTTCCAGGTTGACAATGCCCCCATCTACAGGGAATGATGGGTCACCAAATGGTTTGATGAAAGTTATGTGATTCATATACTTTTAGATATGAGCTTTGCAGTCACCAAATCTCAACGCAATTAAACAACTATGGGAGATTTTGGACCTACTTTTCAGACATTTTTTCTGAAAATTTTTTCATCTTTTCAGCTCTCTCTCCACACTGACCATTTGCAAACTCATATAAATGCTGAGGGATAGTCCAGTACTGTTGGTAAAGTGGTAACACATTTCTTGCGGTTATTGCTCGTTCACTGCAGCCACCAGCCCAACGTAAAAGTAATGACACACTGTAAAGACCACAGCTGATGAAAATAGCAAACTCTGCAAGTCAAAGAGAAAAGAAGAATAAAAAAAAAAAGAAGAAGAGGCAAGATTTGCAGCATCACTTATCATCCTGTCTGATCTTGAGTCTCATCTTTGAAAGTCAGTGCCCTTCACTCTAGTGGTCACTCTTGTCTTCCCCCAGAGATGGTTCTTTTTGAGCATGATTGCTGATTTAGTGATTTATCTTTCTTATTCTTTGACTTGATAAAGTTTAAGTTTCTGCAGATTGGACATTTCTTGTTCACTCATACTATACTTAATGGTTTTTACTTTTGGTATCATTTGAAATTAACAAAGAACATCAAAAGTAATAAATACACAGTAGTGCATTTTTAAAAAGACACAAATACACTGTACAAAAAACTATATATTTTTATATTTATACTACTTCTGGATACATAAAATGTATACTTAAGTAAATACTTTCAGAAAATATATCTGAATGTTTATTTTGCACCTGAAACATACTTTTGTTGTAATCCTTTCTGCTGTTATCCACAGCCACTGATGTTTCTGGTGACTGATGGCAGAGCAGTACATTAAAGTAATCAACTCTCTCAGTCTCATTGTATTATCTTCCTCACAGTGTCTGTTATTACCTTTTACATGGGAACTATTCTCTGAACGCAGAGCACTGAAAATGTGAACACACTTCAGAAAATACATTGCACCTTGACTGATTTAAGACAGTACAAAGACAGATTTTCTGGCATGCAATGGCAGACAAAAAAAAACAACAGTGCAACATTCACTTCATCTTTATATAAAAAAAGATGTCTTTGTGTCGGGTCCCTGGGGATGATTCTGATTGGAGAGAATCCAGTTTTATTCAAGCTTCATAACTTATGAGTAATGCTCAGTCTCTGTTAGTCCCTCCCTATTCCTTTTTAAATCCCACTCTTCTCTCTTCCACTGTATGTATCTTGGTTTTCCGTCCATCAAAACTGTCAAAACTCAGGTAGTATGAGAGTCTCCTCTCCTCTCCTCTCCTCTCCTCAAAATACCAGCCTCATTCAAACAACAGGTCAGGACAACAGCCTCAGTCAATAATCTCATTTATCTGCTCAGCCATCAGGGAAACAAATCATGTTAGCTGTCAGACATTTAATGTGAAAAATATGAAAACCTCTAACTAAACCACTGTGAGTATCGTTCACTTTTTCCCCTCTCTTGTCCTACACTGAGTAAAACTGAGTGCTTACAAGGGGAAATGGTAGCAGGGGGATGCTGCGATATAAAGTGAAACCTAAAGCACATACTGTAGCGCTAGAGAAAGTGGGTTCAGATTTGTTATGTGTGCATCTGTAAGTCTCTGCAATAGTCTTTTCCTACAGACTCAAGGTGACCTTACTGCTTAAGGAGAGGAGTGGAAGGCCTCCTTTTCTTTGCACGGCAATTAGCCTAATGAATCATATCCAATACGATTGACCCACAATGCACATGTGTCACGTTTGTCAATGTATTAGTATTCAAAACACAAAATCATTTCCCTCCCTTTGTACAGTGTCTCAGGTTCTGCAGTAGACTAATTACTGGACTGTGCTTATTCAAAACTTATTCTTTGTTGGTGCACTAAGCTCAGTGAATCAATAAAATTCTATTTGAGCATGTGTTGCCCAAAAACAACTCTGGTCTGCCTAAAGGAAGGCCCTAATAGCAATTTACTGTTGTCCTTTCACAAGGACACCTCTCTTTGTTTCAGAATAATAATAATCAGCACTAAATAAATCATTAATCCTCTCAGGACTTTCTTCTATGTACAAAGTCAGGCTTTGTGCACATAGACTGCTTCCAACTAAGCGATGGTAATTGAGTTTGTGTGTGTAATAGTGAAAAATGATGATGTCCGTGTCCTATTTTGTGATTTTTCTTTGCCCACATTGTTTTGTCGAATATAATGAGCTAAAATTGACTCACAATGCAGCTCAGGCAGTATGAATGATGTGTCTGTGTTCCTTTGTGTGCGCGTAGGTGTGTGTTTGTAGGTGATGCATGAAAGTATATCAATAACCCTGCCATCTCCGCATATCTCCTTGCTGCGTCTAGTTCTTGCTAACAGCACCTCTCTTTCAATAAGTGGACCACAAATGGAACATGATGTTATTTGTCGGGGCATTTCATCTTGTAATTCTTAGCATTTTCCTAGAGACTGCTTCTGCCGCTCCCATGCAGCTCCACCTACATTCAAATCTGCATTTATTATCACACTGTGGACATCTGCTGTGACAGATAGGACAGATAGTCCAGTGGTTCTCCTCCGTGTCATATGCACTGAATAAACAGATTAAATGGAGTCATGCATCCATGCAAACTGGCACACACATGAATGGATAAACATGCAGAAACATGCAGATTGCTATACGCTTGCACGGCACTACACACACTATCGCATACACAGGAATCCAGCTATAATTTGCCTCGTTTATAGCAAATTTAAATTCACCAATTACACACTTTCTCACACATCAGTTTATCCTCATATCACAAATTAAAGTATTATTCACAAAATGAGGGATGTTATTTTGTGAATCTTCCTCATTAAAATGCAGTTTTATCCAAATGAAGTGATTAGTCTTTGTTAAAAAAAAATAGGGCATTGCCATTAAATGGTTGCCTTTCAGCTTTGCTCATATAGACAAATCACACTAATGGCTTACTCACAAGGAACACAAGGGAACTATTTTCTTGCCTTCAGTATAAAATGTGCCAATGGACTGCCAATCACAATCCTGATTTATATTGTGACCTGTTGCATTCATTTTAAAAAAACAATCCCATCAGTCCCTTTCAGACCTCTGTGTCATGATACCAAGTTGTCTATAATGCAGGTAAACTGACCAAAAAATATTTTTTGTCAGTATCTCCATTCTACACACTGTTTCCAGCTCACAGCTGCATTTACTGGAAGCACTGCCAAATGTTTTATGGCAACACATCAAAGGGAATGATGATAGTACGTTCTTTGGCAAGACCACCGTTACTCAGTCAGTCTTCACGACCCCCAAGCAGATATAAGCTATCTTCTGCTGCCACTGAGACCACAATTTCAGATTTTAATATGTGTATGTTTGTGTGTAGAGAGGGTTGGTGGATTCCTGCTGAATGTGTTTATACGTAGTAAACACACTTTGGTTAACTAAATGCAAGACATTTATGTGAAATTCCTATTTTAGACATGTGGATGGTTACTACTCATGTATTAATCATAGCAGAGATAAATGAATCTTTTCTCATGCAAAATTAGAAGGGGCTGGTGTGTGTTTGGACCAGGCTCTGGAGGATTTTCTCATTGTTAACCTTGGCCAGTATTACTAATGATTTATTTATCACTAACGAGACTGACCTGGATCACTCATCCATGGGTCAGCACTATGCTGAGCACACTAACATATAATCTGTTGTTTATTTTTTACTACCTTTCCCTTATTATATAAAACATATGACGTAAATTCAAGCTACACTTTATGCTGGCTTCTATATGTGATTATAAAAAAACATTTGACTAAAATCATTGAACCATTGATCATTGAACTAATCACAGAAAAGTAAAAGAGGCAATGCAATAGCTGGGTGAAATGAAGGCTTGGGTCGCGCTTCATGCTTTAATTGGTCCTTGGCTGTGTGAGCTATATATCTTCTAATGTGTCTGACAGTCCATTTTCATCATAACATCTTCTCCCAGGAGTGAAATAATGTCTGCCCTCCAGGCGATGTAAATGAAGAAAAATGTAAAGGCCCTGGCCGAGGCTCAGACTGCGGATGGGTGAAGTTAAACGTGATTGAAACTAATTGATGTATGGCCTCACTTCATCTCAGGGGATGAAACACAGAGATGTCATGTTACAGTGTAATTACCTTTATTGCAGTCTCATGTCTCATGTTTGAATATAGACTCTCCAACATGGATATTTTTCACTCATAAGATAAATTATCGCTGTAACATTACTAACACGTGTCTGTCAGAATTACGCTGAAATAACTAAAAATGTATGGCTCCATCAACTCTACCCATCTAAATAACCTCTCTAAGAAAATTGCCTCAAGTACACTTGAATATTTTATTAAAAACTCTACTGAGCGCCTGATTATGCTTCAGTTAGGGTCCAATAAAAATGTTTTTTTTAACTGCGGAGTACCAACTGATCCTTTCAAATATAAAAGGCCTGACATTATGAAAAATAGGAAGGTTTGATGGGCAAAACGTGACCTTCAGGGCCCAATTGTTTCTTCAGACAAATGGCAGTTGTCACACAGTACCAGTCAAAAGTTTGGACACACTTTCCCATTCCTTTGAATGAGAAAGTGTGTCCATACTTTTGACTGGTACTGTATATGCCATGACTGGGGTCACAGGTCCATTTATGACACTCAGCATATTATGATTACTAAAGTTAATTTAATTATGTTTGAAGTTTGCAATAATGCCCTTAAGAAAAGGAATCATGAGAATATTACAGTAAAGTAGAATAATGTACAAACATCACAGAAAACAAAGTCCCACAATAGCTGATCAATTTTGAGCATTTTAATAATAATAATAATAATAATAAACTTTATTTATATAGCACAATTCATGCATAAAATGCAGCACAAACTGCTTAACATCAAAGCAGATAGCAACAAAAGAAACAGATTGTAGCAAACAAACAAATGAACAAGAAATCTGATGAAAACTTGAAGCTTCAGGAGAAAGCAATAGTGAAAAGATGTGTCTTAAGATTTCGTTTGAAAGAGTCAACAGATTTAGAGCCCATGTAGACTGTTCCAGAGTTTTGGGGCATAATTAACAAAGGCTGCCTCTCCGTGCCTTTTAGTTCTGACCTCAGGAACAGTGGATCTAAGGGACTTAGCAGGTACATAAGTCTTAACCATGTCAGATAGATAGGATGGAGCAAAGCCATTCAATGATTTAAAAACCAGTAAAAGAATTTTAAAATGAATTCTGTAACTGACAGTGGGCTCTCTGTCTGGTTTTCTGCACAAGCTGTAACTGACCAATAGCTTTCTTAGACACACCAGACAGAAGAGCGTTACAATAGTCCAACCTGCTATATAAATATATTATGAAACTACTTCATGCAAAATAATACAAGTTTAAGTAGGCCTACACTATTGAGTCCACAGAGGAAAACCTCACTATATATTTTATAGGTGAACTTTAAATTTTATTATTTATAGACTTTTAATAGCCTATTATTCACAGCCTATTATTCTTCAGCTTGTGGCCCCCTCCTGTGGCTGCCATGGGAAACTAAAATCAGAATGAATCATTACAGCTATCTCAAAATAAATAATTTCAATCACAAAGTTACACAGTGAAAGCTGTAAATATCATATACATTCGCATTAATCATTTTGAACTGAATATACGGTGTGACCTTACGAGAATTGAAAAGAAGAAGAGAGCAGCCTGTCCTGTGGGGGCGCTGTTGCAAAAAAACAGCGGACATTTCCAGAAGGACGGGGTCGCTGTTGGTGTGAGCGGATGTGCGACTGTTGTTTATCCGGCAGTGAGCCTCCTCGTCGTTAGAGCAACGATGGCTAGCGCTGCGGCAAAACAAGCGCCTAAAATTGTCTCTAAAACATCTGCGGGAGGCACCGGGGCGGCGGGGGCTGGCGGTGGGCCCCCGATAATGCCCCTCGCCTCTCCGCTCATGGGGAAAAAGAAGAAACCGTTCCTGGGGATGCCCGCTCCGCTGGGATACGTCCCCGGTCTCGGCAGAGGGTGAGCTAACTAGCTAGCTCTGTAGCTAGGAAGCTACGGAGAGGTTAACGTATGTCTGCCAGATGAAGTCGGCGGTAAAGCAAACTGCCAGGCGTTGCAACAAGTTACATTTGTGCTGGGTACTGAACTGACGGGAAAGTTGATGTAATCCTAAGAAGCTAATGTTACATTAGATATTAAAGCACTTAACAGTAAATGGATAAGTAGGTTATATTAGCTGGATACAATGATCAGGTTAATGGCAGGCACTCTACTTATTACCCCCTTATCAATATCAGAATCCGCTTTAATGGCCAAGTATGTTTACGCATATAAGGAATTTGACTCCGGTTTCTAGCGGCTCTCAATGTGCTTACACACAAAAATCTTCAGTAAAATACACACGGACAACAAGCCGAACAGAGATAATTCAACATAAACATATCACTATTATGTACAAGCAAATAGATGCATACATATAGAAGCCAGAAGTGGACAACAACATGCAATATCTATATACAGGTAAAAACGTGTCTGTTAACTGTAAACAGGATACAAATAGTGCAAAGGTGTGAAAGAGTGCAGGGAGTGCTGAAACAAATATTGAATGGACTAACGTCCTTATGACCCCCTCACACTGTGCTCTTTGAAGCCTGCTGTAACCCCACTGCAAAACTGGGCTCAAAGTAGCTTATGATGGTTGCTGCAATGTGATTCTCTAAGGTAAACTTCTATTTGATGATCAATGTTAGCCACATAACGTCACTGGTATTTTGCTGGTCCACCTGGAGCAAGATCATCTCCGACCTGTCCCACCCTGGACACGGACTCTTTGAACTTCTTCCCCCAGATCCCTGAGATCCATAAAAACCTCCACCAGCAGACGCGGGAACAGCCAGAAGCTGTTGCCCCACTAAATCGCTGAACTGTACTGTTATCAAACTGGACTTTACACTTCACATCCATCTTTTAATCCCCACACTGTCACTTTCATATATTTCATCAAACTGGACTTAACATTGTACATTGCATTCAAGCTCCACTGTAACATAATTTAATTATTTATTGCACATGTTTACTTTTTGCACGTCACCATTTCTTGGTCCATAGCGGAGTCAATATTTTCTTTGTACAGTCTATATTTCAAGTTTTATATCCCATTTCAAAACTATTATTATTACCTTCTGTAAATAGATTTAAACTTTAAGTTTTTCATTTAACTTTAGTACTACTTTGTTTGTTTAATTATTACTATAATGACCTTACTCTTGATATATTTTTATTCTTCTATGTTGCGTTTGTGGGAGCAAACACCAAGACACATTCTTTTTGTACTTCCATACTTGGCTAATAAACCGATTCTCTGATTCTGATTTAAGTGGCTGTCAATTTGTCAGCCAGCTTGATTTAACAAGTCATTCAGCAAAAATTATAGCAGTGCCAAAATCATATATTGTCAGCTCATCATCAGCTTGTTATTTATTTATGCTGTTTACTGGACATTCCCATGCATGCTTATCACAAGGCTCCCTGTGTTTTATCTGTGTAACTTTTAACTTAATCGCTTCCATTCAGTGCTACTGGTTTCACCACCCGATCTGATATCGGTCCTGCTCGTGATGCCAACGATCCGGTGGATGACCGACATGCACCCCCAGGGAAGAGGACGGTTGGGGACCAAATGAAAAAGAACCAGGATGATGACGATGAAGATCTGAATGACACCAACTATGATGAGGTGCATATGATTGAACTCTCCCTGACTGGGATTGAGATGAAAATGTACATAGATTAAAAATTGACCAGATGATAACTCTGCCTATATCTCATTTTAATCACATTATAATGCCTTTTTTATAGTTTAATGGATATGCTGGTAGCTTGTTCTCCAGTGGGCCATATGAGAAAGATGATGAAGAAGCAGATGCTATATATGCAGCACTGGACAAGAGGATGGATGAAAGACGCAAAGAAAGAAGGTTGCTAAAAAAACACAGACTATTCTGCCATATGAGTTTTGGAGTAAAAGCATACACACATTTACAAGTGCATTCATGTTTGACATGTTCCTGTGTATTTTCAGGGAGCTGAGAGAAAAGGAAGAAATTGAGAAATACCGTATGGAGCGACCCAAAATCCAGCAGCAGTTCTCAGATCTAAAGGTGCAAAATACATACACATACCTAAGATTTTCATCTATTGTCCTCTCTCTACACCTCTCTCTCAACATTATAGGAACATATAATATGTTGTCACTGTTGGATGAAAAACTATATCTTCCCAATTTAGTCTAGAACAGGAAATCATCATTGCTTTAAACATGACCATCATTATTTTATGAGATTATCCAGTCGGATTCACTAGGGTTGCTTCCACTCAAGCAGGTAGATATGTTTCTTCTACTCACAGAAGATTATGTAATCTGTGGTTGTAGTAAAACTGTGAAAATCACTGGTAACAGGATTTAAGGGTTTTTCACAAAATCACAGCAGTATGTTCCTGTAAGTCTGTTACAAAGAAACCACATGTGCCTGTGCTAAAACAGAAATGAGAGAGGAAAGTTGCACAATCATGACATTATTACATCTCTACACAGAGGAAGTTGGCAGAGGTGTCAGAGGAGGAGTGGCTGAGCATCCCTGAGGTGGGAGACGCCAGGAATAAGCGCCAGAGGAACCCCCGCTATGAGAAACTCACCCCTGTCCCCGACAGCTTCTTCTCCAAACACTTGCAGACTGGAGAGAACCACACTACCGTTGACCCTCTGCAGGGGGTCAGTATCTACACAAATACACAAAAACACACTGTAGAAATCCACACAAAAAGACATCACTAAACACACATTATGTAGTTTCAACCTGCACCAGCAGGAGTCAGGATTTCTCATTGTGAACAAGGAAATCACTTCTGTACAATGAATGCAGTTTGCAAATTATCAGTTTCTTCTTGCAACAATGTAATCAGAGTGGATCTCCCTGCATAGTGAGGCTGCACAGTATGGGAATATGGCATTGTTATGATAAAAAACTGTGATTAAAAATGAATATACAATAGGGTCCAAACGTCTGAGACCACTTTCCCATTCAAGTGAAAGTGGTTTTAGACTTTTGGACCCTAAAGTAAATATCTTTTTGAAAAGAAAAAATCAAACGTTATAACTGAAAACACACGTCAGCTGATATTTGTCAGCTTCTCTCTCTGATTCATTGTGCATGCAAGCTGTACACATCGCCCAGTACTTGAAAACATATAGAAACATGGCCTGTTGATTTAAAAAGTTTTTTCTGGGTCACAGTATCACTATGAACCACACAACACTGTATAGTATGAATTTTCACAGGTATCATTTACAGTACTTAGAGAAAATTGACATATGATCTAGGCCTATGTTTATAAGCCTTTTTGCCATGCCGTAACAAGATTCTGACAGAGACTATGATGCTCCGCTTCCTCTCTCCACTAGCTGGGAGGTCTGAACACCCCTTACCCAGGAAGCATGACCCCTGGCTTGATGACGCCAGGGACAGGAGAGCTGGACATGAGGAAAATTGGTCAGGCCAGAAACACGCTCATGGATATGAGGCTCAGTCAGGTAACTAACGCATCATCCACAGCCACTTTCACCTTTACCCTGTTCTGTGATTCATGTAGGCAGAGAAACAACAGTAATAATACTAGATTGACAACAGCAGTAATAACTGCAAAATGAAGCCATCATGTAGGCATCAGAGGCATTCTGCTGTTGGTACAAAGAATTTATTTATTCAGTTTCTCCTGTGTCTGGCTGTCTTTTTGTCTATCTGCAGGTATCTGACTCAGTGAGTGGACAGACAGTGGTGGATCCTAAGGGTTACCTTACAGATCTCAACTCCATGATCCCCACACATGGAGGAGACATCAGGTAGAGACACACTGGTGACACCAGAAGTCCGTGTTGTTTATTTGTGTAAAATACATGCCTAATGGTTTATCTTTGACCCTGTATGTCCAGTGACATCAAAAAGGCTCGCCTGCTGCTCAAATCAGTGAGGGAGACCAATCCCCATCACCCGCCTGCTTGGATTGCCTCTGCCAGGCTTGAGGAGGTGACCGGCAAACTGCAAGTTGCCCGGAACCTAATCATGAAAGGCACTGAGATGTGTCCCAAGGTAAAAGATGATGAACGCAAGCAAACTAAATCTGTTGAAGGCTTAAGCACATGTGCAAATAGATAATGTCATTTGCTAGAGAAAACCTAAATTAAACTGTTAATTGGTTTGTTATAGGTTGATGTTTCAGTAGGAAGTAGGAAATTAAACCTATAATCTCTAATATAATTTTGCCCTGGATGTTGTATTATAGCATCAGTGATAAATAAGTGACCATTTCAGGCAGCATTGCCAGTTGTTTAATTAAATGACATGATTCTGCTTGGGCAAGTTCCAAATGGGGAAAGTGGTCCTTGTCCTCATTGGTATAAGCATTTCTCTCTGCCCATCAGAGTGAGGATGTGTGGCTGGAGGCAGCCAGGCTCCAGCCCGGTGACACAGCTAAAGCTGTGGTAGCCCAGGCTGTCCGCCACCTGCCGCAGTCTGTCCGCATCTACATCAGAGCCGCAGAGCTGGAGACAGACGTCAGGGCCAAGAAACGAGTCCTCAGGAAGGGTAATTAATGACAAAAATGTCCCAAAGTAATGCTTTTAAATTGTTTCCTGTTTGTGTATATCCATCATCAGATTGTGAGAGTGCTATTATGTTGTTATGAGGAACACATACATGAATGAATATGTAACAATTTTCCTGCCAAAAAGGAGACACTAATTTCTGCAGGGCAACCATTTTAAAACGAGTCTCGATTTGTCCATTGTATCATAAAAGCCCCCACACAGACTCAGTCCCTGCACACATAAAGATTGGATAAAAGATTTCATAAACGTTACATTTGGCAGCTGCGGTCCTGGCTTCACATCAAGGCCAGAACCCTTTTTGAACCACGGTGTCAATGACCTTACATTCACACATGCACATACACACACACACACACACCAGTATTTCCCAGCAGCATACTCCACTGACAGAGATGGATGTGGAGCTTCCTCTGTGGAAGATCTTCACTGCCTCTACATGTTCAGTTACCTCTGCTCTACTTTTCTTCATTACACACACTACACTCAGCCTTCCCAACCAGACACAACTGAATTTTAGTACTAATGCAGGATATGCTGTTGAGTGTTTTTTTTTTTTGTTTTGTTTGTTTTTTTATTACTTGTGCATTCACTGTAATCTGTAGTGCTTCCATTTCCTTTGGCACCACTGTTACATGATGTCTTGCCAGTGTAAATATAGTTAGGTCTGCTTATTCTCAGTAGTAAACACAGTCCTCAGGAAGGGTAATACCATTATTGTTCCAGAGTGGCCAACTGGTTTATAGAGATTGTGTAAGAATTTAAAATCCTCTCACAGCTAGTTTATTTCCTTGAGCAACACATTGACCTGCCCAATCACTGCAAGTTACTTGAAATAGAGGTCTCAATGAAATTACTGAATAGTTGTGCAATTGTTACCCATGTAGCCCTGGAGAACGTGTCCAAGTCAGTTCGTCTGTGGAAGACAGCTGTTGAGCTGGAGGAGCCAGAGGACGCCAGGATCATGCTTAGCAGAGCTGTGGAGTGTTGCCCTACTAGTGTGGAGGTACTATTCCCAACATGGAAACATTGCATTAAGGATTAACAAGATGCCATTCATACAGTGCAATACAACATATGGACATACGGTATGTTCTACCTGTATATCTCACTATTTCCGTCTGTCCTCTCTAGCTGTGGCTGGCATTGGCGAGGTTAGAGACGTACGAGAACGCCCGTCGTGTCCTGAACAAAGCTCGAGAGAACATCCCCACCGACCGCCACATCTGGATCACTGCCGCCAAGTTGGAAGAGGCCAATGGCAACACTCAGATGGTGGAAAAGATCATTGACAGAGCCATCACTTCACTACGTGCTAATGGTGTGGAGATCAACAGAGAGCAGTGGATACAGGTGTGTTTCCTGTGCCTTTGTGATTTCTCTGAGATCACAGAGAAAGAGAGGGAGAGCAGGGTTTCAATAGCGGTTTATGTTAAGCTGCTTCCACTGAATAAATAATTACCTTCCCTGAGGCCACGAGAAATAATATAATGTCATGATAGAAAATCTTCAAGTTAGGACAGAGACATCAAAGGCTTCATATTTGATGAGCAACAGTATTGTTTAATTAGAATTCATTGTATTGGACTCAAATTCAAGTTAGCGCAAATTCAAAAGAATTTCCAGAAAATCGGTTAAAGAAAATGCAAATTAATGTCCACTTCTGTTACGCATATATTAGGAGTTGGGCGCATCGTGATGCTAATTCTCCAGTCCGGTGTCATTAAACCATTGCAGAAGAAGAGGGTGCAACAAGATGATGTAATTAAAAGAGCGCCACTCAGACCTCAATCACACAAAAGAAAATGATGTGGAAAACATGATGGCATTTATGTTTTTTTTTTCATGTGTTAATTTGAGTTAGTCTCCTTATCAATCTACATAGGTTTGATGTTTTCATCTGCTACAATTATTCGATTATTATTCGCTTCACCTCAGTCAAGTGTAAAAGCTCTTTCGCAATGTTTTGACTTTTTTCTAATTTTCCACTCAAGTTCTTTCATGCACACATCGATAACACGTAAAAACAAGCCAGAGTAAAACAAGCCTGTAGTTTCATTTGCAGTCAGCTGATGAACATAAATAATTTTTCTTATTTTTTTTTTATCTAAATCTGGAACTCTTTGTCTGTACATGTGGTTGTACCTGTCAATTATACAATCAAAAAATGAATGATTGGCTCATTAAACCTAAATGTTCAGGGAGTAGGGACTGCATCGTGTGTTTTTCAGCTTGATATCATGCCAGCAAACTTTGGCAAAGCAGTCCTCCATTTCATCTGGGTGCAACAGAGTACAAGCCAGCACTGTGACTGGCATTTTGTGCATTTCACTTGTTTTGCAATCCTTGGCCTTCACTACAATCCTTTATGCTTCATCATAGCACCAACAACAGATGAACTTTAAAACGACAGGACTTGGCCGTGCCTAAAAGAGTTCTTTTGTGCGCAATGAGACGCTGAGCTAATTCTCTGATCTTTCCACAGAAAAATCAGTATGTGCAGAGATTACGTCTCATAAAATACTATTCTTTTATAAACTCAACATGGATGGGTGTAAGTAATCCAGGTTCATTTAGGGGTTTCTCTTGACATATGAGATGTTTATTAAAGCTGGAGTGCGGGACTTTTGTCTCCCCCTTCTGGCAGTGGGAGTAAAGGGGGGGAGCTCAGCTGTGATTGCCTAACACAGGCATGCAGCACGCTTTCATGTGCACCTCGAATGACAGGCACACAGAGAGGGCCAGTAAAAATGGATATGTTTTGATGGTCCACTGGCCCTGTAAAACAGTGGATAAATTGTTTTGAGCGTCACACAACCCCCGCGAAATGACTCGTTTCACTATCAGAATTTGATCCATCCGGTCCAATAACATTTGGAAAGTCTAGAAGAGCTGCACGATTAACGGCCAAACAGCCAGCGCGGGAATGTCACCCCCGACATTAGGTTTAAAAACTCTGTACACTGTGAAATACAGAGAGATTTATCTGGCAGTGATGGGCTTAATCAGCATTGTCTGAACTCGTTTGTCTAGGGCTTATAACGGACATTCATTTATATGTAAAAGGGTCAGGAATTCATGCCTTTACTCTCTCGTATTCTTCTTCTGTGTACCACACACAGGTCTCTTTCCTGATAAATGTGTCTTCTTGTCCTGCAGGACGCAGAGGAGTGTGACAAAGCAGGCAGCGTGGCTACCTGCCAGGCCGTGATAAGGGCAGTCATAGGGATTGGCATTGAGGAGGAGGACCGCAAACACACCTGGATGGAGGATTCAGACAGTGTGAGTATCTGTATATCAGTTTTTCACAGGCCATGCTCAGACCCTGACACCCTAAAGGGGGTCAGAGTTTAACTTAACTGAAAAGCTTGTGTGTTATTTTTCAGTGTGTGTCCCATGGAGCGCTGGAGTGTGCCAGGGCCATTTATGCCCATGCTCTGCAAGTGTTCCCCAGTAAAAAAAGTGTCTGGCTTAGAGCTGCCTACTTTGAAAAAAACCACGGCACCAGGTGACCAGATTTGTTTTTAAATGTAGCAAAAAGTCGTTCACACTTTATTTATTAATGTGTTATATAATCACTTTATTAAGAGTCTGTCTTTAACATTCTGTTTTTCCCACCTTTACTTCCCTCCCGCTTCATTCATCAACTGCTACTGCGCTCCTCCCCTCTATTACTCTTCCATGTCTCAATGCATCTCTCAGGGAGTCTTTGGAGGCCCTGCTCCAGAGGGCTGTGGCTCACTGTCCCAAGGCAGAAGTCCTGTGGCTAATGGGGGCCAAGTCCAAGTGGTTGGCTGAGGATGTGCCTGCAGCCAGAAGTATCCTCGCTCTGGCCTTCCAGGTGACACATTCATGCAACGTTGATAAGAGCAGCTTTTACTTATAGAACTGCCTCAAGTTTTTAAGTGTATCCATGTGACCCTCTGTCGAACTCAGTGTTTTTCCCCCTCTTACCCACACACTCTAATTTCTTTCCCTCCAATTTTTATGTTCCTGTTTAGGCTAACCCCAACAGTGAAGAGATCTGGCTAGCTGCCGTCAAGCTGGAGTCTGAAAATAATGAGTATGAAAGAGCCCGTCGACTGCTGGCCAAGGCCCGCAGCAGTGCTCCCACGGCCAGGGTGAGTGTGTGTGTGTTTGTGTGTGTGTGTGAGAGTGAGAAAATGGGAAAGAGGCGGAGAGATTTCTGTATTTCAATCTCTCATGAGGATATTTCTGCACTTGACTGGATGAAGTTCAAGGAAGAAGCATTTTCTTTCAAACCTTGTTTGACTTTTCTCAGGATATTAATCCAATAAATTAGGGCTGGACGATATGGCCAAAAATGTTATTATGATAAAAATCCAATCAAATCAAGTTTATTTATAGAGCACATTTAAAAACAACCTGAGTTGACCAAAGTGCAGTACAGAAGGGCAACACTTAATTGTGAAAGGTAAACTGTTCCAAAGATTTGGGGCGGCTACAGCAAACACACGGACGCACTTACCCCTCAACCTCGATTGAGTGACAGCCAGGAGCAGCTGGTCTGAGGATTTGAGAGATCTGGGGTTTGTAAAGGGGGCAGAGGAGCTCAGAGATGTACCGGGGTGCCAGGCCATGTAGAGCTTTAAAAACAAATAAAAGAACCTTAAACTCAGTCCTGTACTTGACCGGTAGCCAATGCAGGGACACCAGTACAGGTGTGATGCTGTCTCTCTTCCTGGTACCAGTTAGTAGCCTAGCAGCGGCATTCTGCGCTAGCTGTAAGCGAAATAAGGATGACTGGCCCAAAAAAAGATTACCAAAAGCTTTCACCTTAATTAAGGACTTAAAAGTAAAACAGCCAGGAACTAAAAGTGTAGCATAAAATGAGGCTTAAAAACTGGATAAAAATGGATAAAATGGGTAAAAATGTCCATCTATGACAGTACTGGCAGCAGGAAATACAGGCCATGTGTCAGGTGATGTCTCACACATATGGCCACATATCAGGCCATGATATCTCATTTTATATTGATTAATATCGATAATTATTATGATATATATTTAATAATAATATTAATAATGATCAATTTACAGTTTTAAGAGTATTCTCTTTAGGACAGAACCCTAAAGAAACCAGAAGGTTAATTATGGTTTATAATATACAATTATTTATTATCAGAATGAACAGATGATACAATTTTTAACAGAATCAGCATGGCTTTACGTTAAACACTGAATAAATAAAATAAAATAATAAATATCTAAACAACTGCTGTGATTCCCATCACATCAAATGCCTTGTTTCAAACGCCTGTCAAACATTTTAAAGGTAGTATACCTTGATTAAAGAAAATATAATAAAAACTTCAATGTTGAGGATGATTATGCTACTGTAAATTCTTTGAATATCACACATTCATGGCAACTTCACTACAAGTTTCTTGCAAGAAAGATTAATCTGTCGACTGTCTCAGGCTTGTGGTTTTTTTTTTTGTTGTTGTTGTTTTAATAAATTGGGAAAAAAACAACACAATTGGGGCATTATTAACACAAACACAACACAAACCGGGATGCAGTCCTGCCCTCAGAAAGGTTTGTCGAGGTAAATTTTGCGTAGGTCGTCCGTTGTTGGTGCGAGCTAGCAGATTAGCGTGCTAGCCACAGGCTTGTTGGCCCGGCGTTATCAGTCACCCTCCCCCGTGTCCTCAGCCACTCAACACTGGTGGTCAGGACAGACAACAACGCCCTCCTACCACCGTCTTTGGTCGTGATGAGCGGTCTGGCTCGGTAGTGCAGAGCGGGTTTTAAGCCAAGGTTGTAGAGGTCCCTCATTACCTCTTGAGTAACAGTTTTTGTAGGTAGAGGGAAACAGACTCAAAAATAACATAATAGATGATATTATTGCCCAGCCCTAAAATAAACACACAATTCCTTTGCTTTTTTAGCTGTTCTGGTTTATGAATTTGTTAAGGGCATGTGTATTTAAACTGTCCTGTCTTTTTACTCACTCCTACCGTGACCCTCTGTACCAGTACAGACAGTTTGTTTTGTAATTACGTAATTCTTATAGCTCTGATCCCTGTTTAGGGGTATCAGGTTTTATTCATCTCCATTTTAAAACCAGTGTTTAAAAGTAAGTTGATGCATTGTACTTGAGGTGTCTATAAGCATGCTGTTTTTCTCAGGTTTGGGCTTGCCAGGTTTCTAAACCTTCAAACAGTCAGCAGCACCATTATGGTTGACAGATGCTGTCAGTGGTGCACTTAAACTGTCACTCTATCAGGTGATCTAGCTGCACTCCCTTAGGTTATATGTATTGTACTCGGCTATAGACTATGACTATATGACTAAGAGAGCTTGCTTCAATGGTGGCTGTACTGATTGCCCTGTCAGATAAGACATCCGTGTGGTGCTACTGAAGCAGTTAAGTGTTTGGCTATGCCCTAGGAAGTTGGTGTTTGATACATTTGAACGCTAGTAAGGTATTTGCGCTGCTCAAATTGGGCTGCAAAATGTATTTCAAATTATTTTTCAACAATGTTAATGAATGTCAAGTACATAACAAGCCCAGGGGAGATGGAAAGGGGAGTTCATGGGTTCTGTTTATACATATTTCATGGCTGAAAAGCATGTGTCTATGTGTGTTTGTATCTCTACAGGTGTTTATGAAGTCAGTGAAGTTGGAGTGGGTGTTGGGGAACATAGAGGCTGCCCAGGAGTTGTGCACCGAGGCCCTGAAACACTACGAGGACTTTCCTAAACTTTGGATGATGAGAGGCCAGATCGAGGAGCAGTGTGAAAACATGGATAAAGCGAGAGAGGCCTACAACCAAGGGGTGAGGCGGGGGGAAGTGTTTGGTGCAAGGGTTTGCTTAGAACCAAGAGAACTGATTTCTTTTTGTTCCTATTTGTTTTCTTAATAATTCTAAAAAGTGGTCAATGTCCTGTTTGTTGCTGCAGCTGAAAAAGTGTCCCCACTCGGTGGCCCTGTGGTTGCTGCTGTCTCGTCTTGAAGAAAGAGTGGGACAGCTGACCAGAGCCAGAGCAATCCTGGAGAAGGCACGACTCAAGAACCCCCAGAGTCCTGAGCTATGGTGAGAAAATACACAACAAAGGAAATGTGGTAAGACGCTTGAATGCAAAAGCAGGACGCTGCCTGAGGAAGAGCTTTAGCTTGAAATTTGTTGCCTGGGCAGACGTGTATTGAGCATATGAATCTTTTTAAAGGGAGTTCTGTTTGTGTGCTGAGCAATTAAAATATTTACTTTGGCATTCAAGAGGCTTCCCTCTTTTCCTTTGTTGATATAAGTTTGTCTCTTTGGGAACCCTTTTCTACACTATAAGGAGGAGAAAATAAAGGCACAGGTCATATAAAAATGTATGACAGAGAACATGTATAATTAACCCCAATTAACACTCAAAATTATGAAATAAACCTGACACACACGTACACCTGTGCCTCTAAAATAATTTGTGTTTCATATTAACCAGGTTGGAGTCGGTCAGACTGGAGTTCCGGGCCGGACTGAAGAATATTGCCAACACACTGATGGCCAAAGCCCTGCAGGAGTGCCCCAATTCAGGTGAGAATATGTTGCCACTGTTTGGGGAGGACCTTTTCTTTTACAGAAACCAGAAAATAGCCTGAAAATCTCCAGAACAAGACAGTATTCCTATTGTTCAAGTTGTAGGTTTGACTCTTAATGTAAATGTCCGTAATCTCAAATTCTCCTTTTTTTTCCCCCCTACTAGGTATCCTGTGGGCTGAGGCAGTGTTTTTGGAGGCCAGGCCGCAGAGGAAGACTAAGAGTGTGGATGCTTTGAAGAAGTGTGAACATGATCCCCATGTCTTGCTCGCTGTAGCCAAGTATGACTCACTGTTTTCATCCCTCCTCATTTTACAGTATATATTTTTTTGTTTTGTTTTCTAATGCCAACCTGTGCACACATCTTAGGTTGTTCTGGAGTGAGCGCAAGATCACCAAAGCCAGAGAGTGGTTCCTCCGAACAGTAAAGATTGAGCCAGACCTGGGAGATGCGTGGGCTCTCTTCTACAAGTTTGAGCTGCAGCATGGCACAGAGGTAAACATCTCATTGTCTGTTCTAGACGGGGTATAAGACCAGTGCCACTTTGTGTGTGTCAGTGGTCACATTTACATTGCAGCTAAATAAATTATCACTCCACGTTGGAAAAAGTAAATCCTGTACAAAAGGATTCACTTTTAGCAGACAAATTCTGCAGTCAGATTTAAAGGACCAGTGTGTAAGAGTTAGTGGCATCTAGCGGTGAGTTGCAGATTGCAATCAATTGAATACCCCTCCCCTCCCTCTCCCCCTCTCCTTCCCCTTCCCCTTCCCCTTCCTACGGTGGCCACGATACAAAATTATTGAAAAGTAGTAGTAGTAGTAGTTTTCCCCCAGTTGTTGTAGGTATTTTCTGTACCAGCGTTGTGAGAAGGAAGAGTTTAAATCCCAGACATTTACTGTTAAATCAATGCATCTACTGTTGTCAAATGGATCGAAAATACCATTAAAAGTAACAGCTATGGTAGATTGAAACATAATCACTATGGTCTCAGGCATTCTGTATGTGGGAGTGAAGATGTGCTAATAAGTACACAGTGTTGTCACTTGGCTCTATTTTGCACCATGCATTATTGCTTTTACTCATTAACAGAGTTGGTTGTTATCCTGACAGTCTGTGTGGCCAGTGCATGCGTTGCGGGTGCCTAACCTCATTGTGCTCCGTCCACCAGGAACAACAGGAAGAGGTGCGAAAGCGCTGTGAGAATGCGGAGCCCCGTCATGGAGAGCTGTGGTGCGCCGAGTCCAAACACGTCCTGAACTGGCAGAAAAAGACAGGAGAGATCCTAGCACAGGTAGCCAGCAAGATCAAGAACACATTCTAAAACTGAGGAAATGCGGACTGAAAACACCTGGAGAACTCTGGCAGTCACCAGTGTAGCAGGGAACAGCTATGGACACGCCTGGCAATTGTTTTGTACCAGGACTCTCCCATTTCAAGCCTTTTTTCATGTTGTATTGTTTTACAAATGTGAATTACAGTGGTTGTAATTAAGATGGTTTTGACACTAATCAACAACTTTAATGTCAAAGTGAAAACAAATCTTTACAAATTCAAAGTAGCATACCTAACATAATCTTTGCTTACCCTCTTCAAGTGAATAATCAGTAGTGACAGCTTTGGCAGCAGCTACAGCCTTGAAGCTTGGTAGCTTTGCACGTGTGCAACTGTTCAAACTCTGTTAGGTTACAAGGGGACTGACACTGAAGTGCAGTTTGCAGGTTCTCAGATGGATTGAGGTCTGGACTGACTTTGCCACAGCAGGACATTGATATAGTTATTTTTAAGCCATTCCTGTCATGCCTTTAGCTTTATATTTGAGGTCTTAGTATTGCTGGAAAGTAAGTAGTTGTTCTCTTCCAGACTGTAGCAGGTTTTCATTGCTGCAATCATTCTACCTTCATAAGTATTTGACAGCCTGCTGCAGTGAAGCATCCCCACAGTATCATGTTTGATGTTTTCCAATGCCATGCTTCATGGTGGAGATGGTGTATTTCTGGTGACTGGCTGCGCTTCATTTAGCTGTTACAGTGTGCCCAGGAAAACCTTTTAAATGTAGTCCAGACTGCGTATTGAGTATTTTTTTGTGAATTAGAAATTTGTGAATGTAAAGAATTAACATCTTAAACCATCGTCCGTCAAATTCTGCAACTGTGATTGCAGTGAAACTTTAATTTCATCTTTTGTGAGCTTTTAAGTGTTTGCGAAGATGATACAGTACATTTGTCTCATGTTGATGACACACAGAGGTGACCTCCACGCATCTTATCATGTGAATTCTAATAATTGGCTGCGCCGGTAATGATTTAGGTGTGTTCTAGTGAGCAGGGTTTAAAACTTATATATACAGTTTTTGTTTTATATTTGTTTTCGCTTTGACATTAATGTCTTTCTACTGAATAGTGTTGAAATTCTAGTTTCAGTCATTGTGGTTGTGAAAACTGTAAAACAATTGAACATGAACAAGTAAAAATGAAAATGGGTACAAAAACACACCGGGTTGATTCCACCTTCTATTCTGGACTGGACCCTTTTAGATATCAACTGAACTTTTGTTATTGTCCAAAATTGTTTGTTTAAAAAAAAAAAAAAAATCAAAACAGGTTTTCTTGAGAAATTTTACATTCATGTCTTGTCCACAGGGATCGTACGAGGTCTTGTTTTGGTTATGTTTATTCAACAAGATGTGACTGTATAAACTCTTGGAGTGTTACATGATTTCTCATGTTGTAGTGATTTTCTGCTTTTTTTTAATGTAGCTTTCTTGAAATGTGTTTAAAAATACTTTGCAGGCATCCAATAAACAATTAACAAGTGTATTGCATCACTCTCTATTCCTTCCAAACAAGTCTTAAAATTGGTTTGTTGTGACTTAAATGTCAAATCTTATCATGCACAGTTAGTTTCTTTGTGGGAAGTGTTTTCCCACACCCTACAGTTCAGGAGCTGTAGCTGCATTTATCCTCCCATGCATGGTCAGTATTTTGGTTATTTCATTGTAACTTTGTACCTTTTTTTTGTTTGGCTGAAGCCAGTTTGGGTTTCTGCATGTTATAGATGTTTCAACATTATAACCACTAAGCACATTTTAATTACCCCACTGGTTTTCTGTAGCTCACACTAAAGCCCATGGGTTCCATCTCCAGTGAAGCACACCCCCCCCCTCTGAAAATGTGTGCCTTTTTCAAAAGTATCAAACAGCACTTTGGATAAAAGCATCTACTTAATGACACCCGCTCTTCACCCCACTCCTCCTCGTATCACGTCTTTCCAACGAAACCGAAAGAATGAAGGCAAATGATTGATTGCAGAAGTCTTCCTCGACTTGATCAGACTGGAGTTTGGTGAAATCCTAAGCCGAGCGTCAGCAATCCATGACGGGAAAGGAAATAGGAGCAGTAGTGACTAGTGATGTTGGAAACCACGTTGCACCACATCGGAAGTCTGCCCACCACCGCGGTAACCTATCCACCAAAGGACGTGTAAAAATATTGGGAAAAAAAAAAAAAAGTTTGGATACAATGAATGCAGACGGATCAGGAGTAATTCCTCGGATCTCCCTGATACTGACAGAGATGGGTTTGCTCGTCTGAGGATCCTGCAGTAGAACATTATAAATGGTAAGTGTGCGTATTTACGCACCAGATGAGCTGATATTGAATAGCACCGTTTTCACATTAGTCATGATGACATGTGCTCCAAACGGCTGGACACCGATGGATAATTGAACAAGGGTCCAGCTGGGGCGCACTGTGAGTCCGAGCAGGAGCCAAGTGAACATTGATCCATTGTTTATTTTCTCATTGGTAATTTCTTTCTTTAATTTTCCTTTGATTTATATAGTAATAACACGCACCTCTCTCTTTCATAGTGTCTGACCGGAACTCTACTCCGTAGTGTCCTAGTGGTTCTCTTGTTGGCCAACTCTTGTGGTAAACGTAGATGTAACTATAAAGAAATACTGGGCTCCTACAGAGAGGTCATCTTCGTTGAGCTGCAGAATCTGGTATGATAACATTGTTGCAGATGTGCGATTATATGCGGCTTTCATAGAGACAATTGTTTTTTTTTTTTTTCGTTCATTTGACAAAGCGGTGTAAATACCACTTGCGATGCTCGAATATCCGGTGATGATAGGCTGCCATCCAGTGTTTGTTACTGTGTTCACCGTGCTAGTAAAGCTCACGGCCAAGTTTCTCCTTTGAATTCCAGGGAATTAAAATATATTTTAATGAATCCATATTTGGTTTTTCTGTTGCAGAATTTGACTGGCTCATTTAATACCTCCAAAGAGAAAGACCCCTGCCCCTCAGGAAAGGTAAATGGCACCACAGTGTGTGCACCTTCAGCACCATGGACAGGGTAACAGTGACTCTTTCTAATTTGTGCTGATACTGTGATACAGTGGGTTTCACAAGACCTGCCATATCATTTGCCTGTGTGGCTGTCAAACATTTCAGATCTGGCAAATGCAGAGGATGAATCCCCCCAATGGAATTAATGAAGTGTTACTTCTCTTGTTCTATGGTGCCATTTAAAGATGATCTAGATGGGTTATTTAAATGGCATTTTATTTTCCTCACTTTTTTTTGTTTGCTTTCTTTGTCTCTGTTTCATTTTTTGGGCTATTGCCCCGTGACAGGCACATCGCATCCTGGGTTCCATCTATGGTATGACGCAGCAGATGCGGTGTCAGAGGAGTGGCAAGCAGCAGCCTGACCTGGAAAAGCCACTGGAGAGCATGGGGCAGCTCATCATTCACAACTGCAGTCCTGATTACCTGGTGAGGCGGCAAGGACTTTAATGAGCTCTATTCTTCAGTTTTTGTTGATCAGACATAGAAAGTTTGACATAGAAGCAACAAATAGTTATTCTATTTTTGAGCCTCCATATCCAAGGTTGGGCTAATGGTTTTCATATCTATAAACATTCTCAGTTAAGTTAACATTTTGCTGCATAACAACACTTTTATTTTTGCTGAATGCTTTCAGGGGAAGAGAGCCACTTGTTCAGCTGTCCAGAAAATACGAGGGAAGAAGAGAAAGAGGATCAGGTTAATCAAAGTTATCAAGGCATTGGTCACATGTTGGCAGAAACTTCAGAGCGTCTACATGCTCACAAAGTAGAAAATCTTGAGTCTTCCTCGTTCCTGTAAACCTGTGCCATGTCCTCATGAAGATATCAGGTGAATTTCACAAAGTTCACTCCATCAAACAGAGAATATTACATGACCAATTACCCGATGTATTTACAGTAGATGGCTGTTTTTTCAAATGCAATGTCATGAATGTTTACTGTTTCCAAGTTCTCAGTGTTTTGTGTATTAAAACTATGCAAGACGTTGCATGTCAGCATTGCTCTTTGTTTTATGGAACAGTTTTATAGTAACCATAGATAAGCTAATAATATCCACAATGCATTTAAGTACTTTTAGAATATGTACAATTTCCAGGTTTCTCTTGTTGTAACAACCATTGTTTTTATGTTTGTAAGCCATATGCCATTATATCCATGAAATATTATTCTGTCAGTTGGAGCATCTGGAGTATATGCCATATAATAAAACTAACTTTTTTAAATGTCTGATTTATAATTATCTGAGGTGTTGATACTGTATATTATTATTATTAGCCTAATAGTGGTGATGGTGGTGGTTGTATACATGTTGTATCAAAACAATACTTTTTTATTTTTAAGATGTTTTTTTAAAAAAAACAAAAAAGTAATGATAAGTAATACAAAGTATGAATAACTAAGTAAATAAATATGAACATAGTATATATTAATAAATAATAACATTAGACGTTACGTTTGGCAGTACAATTTCCATGTGTTTCAGACACTTGACCTCTACTGGTTACTGCCTTCAAGGAAACATTATAATAACATGATTTAAAAAGTTTTACATTTTTTTATATAGCTAAATGCAATTTACCTTATAGAATAATCGTTATTATTATATCTTTTGAATTGAGAGTATAATTGCACTCAACAAGAAATCAACAATATCGTTATACACCACCTCGGTAGAGCCCATATTAATGATGGACGCGGAACTTTTCGAATACAGCACAGTTTCTGTCCGTAGCAAAAAATATGTGGCACAAAACGGCCATCCATGCCTTACTTTTTTTCCCCAAGCGTATTCCGCGGAGGCCCGCCTTACTCTGCCTCTGATTGGCTAGTATTCGTTGCGTTCGTTGGTTAGATTGGTTAGGTTTAGGCATGAGGGTAAGAATATCAGGGACAGAGCCAATCAGAGGCAGAGTAGGGGGCGGGTCTTGGCAGAACGCGGATGGGAAAAAAAATAACACGACTAAACGACATCCTAACGAACGATGCGAAACATCAATAACTAACTACACAAGGTATTGTTGCCATAGACATGAAATACTGCTAACACATTTATACAAATGTACATTTAAAAAGCGGGTTATTTAATTATCTTATTTTGATAAATTGCGTTCACCCATAACGTTAGCATAAAAAGCTGTGTTAACTGTCTAACGGACGCAATTTGAGGAAATTCTGTTGAATATTCTGAATAAGAAAAACTATCCTAACAGTGGAAAGTGGAGTTTAGTTTTTGCGCTCTCTGGTCTCTTTCAGTAGGCGAGTTTAAGTCAAGTAGTGCTCCCGGGCAGAGAAGACATGGCCAGCAGCAGCTCTGTGGATATGGATCCAGATGTTGCTCGGAGGCTGTTTGAGGAGGGAGCTACCCTGGTGCTGCTGGGGGTCCCTCAGGGCACAGAGCTGGGGATTGACTGCAAGAGTTGGCAGGTTGGTCCCCGCTTCAGAGGTGTGAAGATGATCCCTCCAGGCCTGCACTTCTTGAACTACTGCTCTGTTAACTCGCCGGACTGTGGAGGAGAAATCGGCCCAAAGACAGGCCTCTTCCTCACACTTAAACCTAGAGAGATCCTGTTGGCTAACTGGAATCCCAAAGAGGAAGATCTGGACTTCTCAGCCTCCCAGAATGAAGAGGAGGTGAGCCGGATCAGGGAGAATCTGCGAGATCTGGACCCTTACCTGGGGCCCTATCCCTACGAGGTGATGAGGAAGTGGGTTTCCCTCACTGACCGTCTGAGCGAGGAAGTGGCCAATAACTTGCAGCCCCTCTCAGGTCGAATATGTGCTTTCAGTGAGGTCATTCCTGAGCTACAGTTAAGACACACCAAGGACAGGGCAGAGCAGCCGAGGAACGACACAGCCTGCCAGAGCATGAGAGAGGGGCTCGACAGGCTCCCCAGGATGAAGCAGAGGGAGGGAACGGAGTTGCGCTTCTCTTTAATCCCTGAGAAGACCTACCCCCCTGGGGCTACACCAGCTGAAATCACCCAGTACAGCCTGGACTTCAGCTATGCCCTGGAGACTGTGCTGGAGAAGAACCACGGACTGCAGCCTCTCAACCTGCTAGGTGGGTGCCTTTATGTGTTCAGGGCTAGATACAGAATGCGATAAATACACAAACATGAAGACATTAACGGTTACATGTTATATGTTTAAAAAAAAAACCTTAATTTCCTCTGTCCCCGCTCAGGTGAGCTGCAGTTTGCCTTTGTGTGTTTCCTGATCGGAAATGTGTACGAGGGCTTTGAGCACTGGAAGAGACTTCTGGCTCTGCTGTGTCGATCCGAGGCGGCCATGCGGGAGCGCAAGGAACTCTACCTGGGGCTCATCGCTGTGCTCTACCACCAGCTCGGAGAAATCCCTCCCGACTTCTTTGTGGACATCGTGTCTCAGAAAAACTTCCTCACCTCCACACTGCAGGTAGACGCACAACTTCAGAGTCCCATAGATGTTGGGGAAAACATAATCTTAAAGAACTTAAAGTATGTTGAAATGAGATAAACAATTATGTAACATCTGTCAGCTTCATCGGGATGCATGACAGCATCTTATGGTCTAAATAACATATTTTAAGTGGAAGTACAGTCATTTATATTGTCCACCAACTTTTTATTGTCACTTCCTAGTAGTTCAAAGGTTTGGAGCTAATTAATTTATCAATGATCTCAGAGACTCGAGGTGGTTCTCACGGTCTCAATTTTCTCAGATTGACCCATATTTGAAGCTACTTTTTGGCGTAGGAGTAAATCTTTTTATTAATTATCTTAACCCTGGAAAGTAATCTTATCTCCACCAGGAGAGAACTGGAGAGCTGTCCAAACCTGTTAGGAATTCCCAGAAGGTTATGAAATTCATACATATATTTTGTCATAAATGGCTCACATTACATCATTATTAACAGGCTAGAAGATGAGGACGTGTGTCAAATATATTGACTACTCATACATATACATGCATTCATGGTCCTGGATGTTGTGGCTCAATAGTCCGAGTGGAGTGACACAGACATCAGTGTCAAAGCATCACCTTAAGTCATTACATGGTTTCATTTATTCTCTCGCAGGACTTTTTCCAGTTTGCCACGGGGCCCGGAGTAGACGGCACACTCCGTAAGAGAGCAGAGAAGTTCAAAGCACACCTGACCAAGAAGTTTCGCTGGGATTTTGAGGCAGACTTGGACGACTGTGCGCCTGTGGTGGTGGATCTGCCCGAAGGTGTAACAGTGGACTGAAACTGCCCTATTGTGGACTTACATACTTGAACCATAGGCAGGGAACATGACCTGAAGGAGATCAGTGAAAAACACCCGATCCAAATGTTCTCAGAAGGCTCGAGGAAACAAGAACACCCGGCCACTCTGGTGCTACAGTTCTCCAAAATGACCACACACTCTTAGTTTCAATTCAATAGCTTTCTAACAGTATATATTGACAGTATGTGTCCTCAACACATACTGTGTGGATTGTACAATGTCTTCTTGTACATTTACACAATTTGTACACTGTTAAAAAGAAAGCAACCTAAGTGTAGTCATGGCACAGCTGCAGTATACTAAATGGCAGTGGCGCCCTCTGGTGGTGGTTTTCTGTAAGCTCAGCAAGCAAGTTGACTTACTTTGCTTGGCAGTTATAGAGTCACATTGCATCACATTTATCACTAAAATCAGTCGGTCCCCTAATATTTTTTTTTACTTCAATTTAGTCAGGCTTCTTCAGTTCTTCAGTTAATGGATATGCTAAGAATTATGAACAATATACACAGACCTGTTATCTTCATCAGTGATGGAGAACTCAATAGTTCACCAGATCTGTCTCATAATAACTGTATAGATGAAGGAACTCTAATTATAAACGTAATATCACCTAACTTTATAAGAATTCTAGATATACAGGATTTTACTACAAGAAAACAAAGGTATAGTATTGTGTGACTGCAGTGATTCTATAAGCATTATTTGTTTTTAATATATATTAAAAATGAATAATGCATAATGTTGATAAATCCTTTTTGTCGCCACACTGTTTGGAAAATGTCAAAGTCGTGGTTTGTAATGTTAAATTAGACCAACATAAAGACCACGTCTTCTATTTTCCTCAAAGCCTTTTCACAAAATTTTACTGTTCTATGATTTAAAAGGATAAAAGTTCCCTGTAATAAATGCAAAGCTTTTGGTACAAAGTGTGTAGTGCTTTCTGTTATTATCATCTATCATTTATGCGCGTGTAATACCGTGAGTAGTCATCTCTTTCTCGTCCACCAGATGGCGTTGGTGGGCTTTTTGTGAACGCTCACAACTTGATGTATCCTCTTCAGTATTTTCATTGTTTGTGGAAAAAATGTGCGTTCACACAACATGAAAAGCTGCTGTTTTCAGTGCTGGGAAGAACTAGGTGCTTGTTGCCACTGGCAACCTGACAACACTGTCAGAATGAAAATCATCCCTAAACTTTCTTTGACCTTAATCTTTTCTGGTGTGAGGCAGATGCAGTGAAAGCCTGAGCCACTATACAAGCTAAGACGATTTGTGAGGAGTAGGTGTGGGGTTCACATACACAGCAGCTACATCAAATGGGTAACATAATTACATGCAATTTACTAGCCGGGTGTGTGTTTGTGTCCAGGTATTCCTCATGTGGGGACATAAATCTGTTTACACAGTCACGTTGTGGGGACTCGCCTCCCTTATGGGGACAAAAAGCAAGTCCCCTTAACGTAAATCATTAATTTTAGGGTGAAGACTTGGTTTAAAGTTAAGGTTAGTTTAGGGTTAAGGTTAGGGTAAATCTCCAGGAAATGAATGTAAGTCAGTGTAATGTCCTCTGAAGTGATGGAACACACAACTGTGTGTGTGTCTTCCTTTACTGTGATGCATGGGACAGGCCTTATGTTAGCCTGTTGGTCCATCAATCTATTCACGTGTTGATTTCTCCTCTGCCCCTCCCGAATCTTCTGCCTCTCCAGCTGGTCTCCCCTGCTTTGACATGCCCCGGCTCCATGAACCCATCTATAACCATAAAGCTGCTGTGAAAAAGACCAAAGCTGTCTAATGTAATTATCTGAATCAATAGAGTCTGAGCCTGTTGATGGAGCTCCAAATGCCAATACAAAAAAATCCTTTCTCTTCCTAGAAGACAGATGGTATTGTGAAATGGATGGTAATGCTAGGTTTTATGACAAGAGCTCCCCTTTTGAAAATTTACGCACATATTAAAAGAAGATCATTTCTGCATTTGTGGTCCACTCTGAGACCAACTGGGGCCCTGTGCTGGTTGTTATTTTCCTTTTGAATCCAATTAGATGGAGAAAATGGCTTGGAACACATGTAGGAAACTTATCAACACAACATGGAAGGAAATGTCTGCCAATTATTTGTTGATTAATTTTCCTCTCTGGGCATGAAATACATTGTCAATGAAGACACTCTCAGAAATGACGTTGTTGGGACGTCTTTGGCACACCAGCCCCCCCCCCCATTAGTGCTTGAATTAGAGTGTAAAGCAAGTCAGCGGACCACTCTTTGTCCTGCTTGCACCCCCTTCACCCTCACAGAACGCTCTCCTGCCATGTTTCTGGTATGGCAACCATTTTCTTTTTAATCTCTCTTATTTGTTTCATTTGGTGCGGCCACCCCCGGGGTCTGAAGCACACTGGGAAATGGGCTGCGTTGATTGTGCAGAATCTCAAAGCCTAGCAGGCCCTGTCAGTCACGGTGGAGCTTTCTCTCCATTAGATATGAGCGAGCCATTTCCATGGGGCTTACAAGCTGCTCACCCTGCCAGTGTAAACACAGGCCCCTCTGTTTCGTTCTCAGCCACTCACCCGCTCTCCTCCGCCCTCATGGCAGCAAAGAGGATGGATGTTGGTGTGTGTGACTTCTTGACCGAGCATTGACTCTTGTTTTAATATGAATTATTTTGGATTGAACAAATCAGGGGTTTGATCATGTGTGTATAGAGTTAGTCGATTATTAATCGACCCAGTGGTTTCTGACCACTCATGCATCTGCAAAAAATGGGTAAATTTGAGATTCAAGTGCCATTCTTGCTGTTTTTAAATCACTCAGTTTGTCATTTATCTCCCTATTTACTAACAGAGGAATTGTTGCCATTTCTCTGTCTGTCTGTCAGCCTATGAAGAGAAATCTGTTTCTTTCTATGACCACTTTGATGTATGGCAAGATGCATTATAATAACGAATAGCTTGTCAAAAAGTGGGCTTTTGGTAATTGCCCGTGTCCCAAGATTACATGTGGGGAAAGATGTTGGTACAGGAGTGGAAAGAGTGTTTACTTTCTGTTCTTTTATCACTGTTCTCCAGAGATTGCATTGGACAAAAGTATATTTACAAACCTTTGGCAGTGTGGTTCAGTTTGAGTTAAACCAAATATGATGACAAAGAAAGTTTGTACTTGTGTATTTATGGTGTGGATTCTTTTCTCTGTCCACACATATATTCATTTCCAGTTCCTACTATCTCTCACCTTCTTGTCTCGGAGTTTTCACTCTGCCTCTTAAGTGTGTGTTGATGACCAGGCTGCGATTCCTCTGTATTGTCTCTCAGCTGCAGCACCAGCGGGGCTTCACATGTCTGACTCGCATGACCCAAATGTGAGGCAGGCACGTGTATATTTTCCCAGGACGTGCATATGAGTGTGCAGTGTGGGCTCGTGCACATTTTGAGGTTTGGTGCCCAGACATATGGACAAGGGCGATTGGGGGGGGGGTACTAAAAGTGGGGATGGGCGAGGTTAAAAATCCCTCCTGGAAATTTCATACACACCAGGGGAGAGCGAGAGTGTGTGCGAGTGTGTGAACAATATGTTCTGTTATAGTGATCTGCTGAAGTGATTAAAGGCAGGAGCTAAAAACAAGGCGGTAGACCTTTTGAGGTCTGGTCAGCAGGCATGTGTGTGTCAGTGTCTGCCTTTCTGATCACGTACAGCATAAGGACACGACAGCTGGCCAATAAATTTCCCAGGCTAACTAACCGAAGTTGTAGGGGTGAAACAAGTACAGCCTGTGATTAGCGCACACGCAGACACAGCAGCGCAACAGAGGCAGCGATAACCTCCACTGTCATGTCTCACTGTTGTCAGAGCACTCATAAAAGTGTCTGCGCCTGTGCTGTATATCTTCCTTGAGAGCTTAACTAAACACTGGACGAGTCATTTTTAATCAAGCGCCGGTTTAGACAAACCACAGTAAAGAGCCTGTCCTGGTCCCTATTCCCAGTCTACAGTTCATCAGATATCTTTCACTCTCTCCCCCACCTGCCCCTCAGATGAATGATCTCTGACTTCCATTTTTGTGTGTGTATGTGTGTGTGTGTGCGTGTGTGTGTGTTATCTTTGGCTATGGCACTCTGAGCATGAACTCTGGCAGACCATGTCGCACCAGAAAGGATTTGAATACCCCTGCACCCCCAACACACACACACACACACAAACACAATCTTTATCTTTTGCTCACTTTCTCTTCCTACCTCTATTTTTCTTGTGCGTCTGTGTGTGTGAAAGTTTTTGGGGGGTGAAAGCAGACCCCTCCTGGTAGCCCCACACCCAGGGGAGAACCCGTTGAATGGTTAAAGGCTGGAGGGGAAGGGCAGGAAGGGAAACCCTGAGCAGACTGGGCCTTTCAAATGGCGCTCTGAAGAAGATGAAAACATTCATCACTTTCTGTTTTCTACTGGGTATTAAAGTTCTTCCTGTTTTCTTATGTCCCTTTTCTGCTTTCTATGATTTTTTTTTTTGTATTTTCTCTTTGTCTCATTTCTTTTCCCCCCTCTGCAGCCTGCACCAACACCTTCCACCTTCTGAATAATTCAGAGATTTCTGATGCATTATTCAGACTTTTCTCGCACATACACACAGCTTTTGTCTGCTTTGATTTTTTTTCCCCTTAATGTTAAAATATAGAAAACTCTCCTTTGTCTATAAGTGCCCCCAGGGAAATCCCCCCCCCCATCTGCTTTCTCTCCTGCCCCCAAAACGTCAGATATGGAATATGATGTCAGTAGGTATAAATATTTCCACGATGGAAAGAAAGATTCAAGGATTTAACACACAGTGGTATTTTCCTATAAGTAAATAGCTTTTTAATAGCTTTTTCCCCATAGTGAATGCAAGTACTGCGGGGCATGCAAATGTGCACACCAGTTTTTACACTATACTTTGAATTACTGCTAAATGTAGGGTTGCTGCAGCTAAGGTGGTAGAGCAAGACATTGAACCCCAAACTGCCCCTGATGTGCATGTGCATGGAAAACAATCGTGTTGTTTTGGACAAAAACATCTGTAAAATGAAGTAATACTCAGTGAGTTTGAATCCCATGTTTGTGTTAGATGCTGAGCTCACTATCCTGTAAAGCAGTGGCTCTGAACTTTTTCTGGCTTGTGACCACTTAAAACAAAATATTATATTACATTAGATTGTCCAAAATGACTCACAATAGCCCAATTCAAAATCAAAAGGAGCAGCTAGATATCAAAATTGGAAGTGCAACCCTCCAGAATAAACCAAGTCATCCAATTTGAACTACCAAATAGGTTGTTTGTCCACAGGCTATAGCTAAAAGTGTGTAAGAGAACTACAGTGCAGGTGCTTTAGGACTTTTTAAAGAAATGGGATGGGAGTAAGTGCTAGTGTGGAGGTGCTGAGGAGTAGTATGAAAGGGTGGGTTTTCAGCTTATGGCAAAAGATGGGCAGTGATTCAAAATGTGCTGAATGTCACCGCCTCAACATCGGTTGCAAACGTCTACCAGTTGTGACCAGTTCAACCAAAGAACTGGTAATAGATTCCCTGCGCTTCTGCTGTAAAGGTTCATAGATGGCTGCTTTGCTTTGGCCTGTGCTGGATATTATTATTTTGTTGTGACAAAATGAAAAAGGACAAATGTTTTTTGAATTAACTCCCTTTATGGACGGGCAACGCTTGCTTTAAAACGGAACAAATGATTCTTTTCAAGAGCTTAGTGAGTATAGGCGTTACTCTAAAATGAAACACGACATGAGCAGTTTAATAAGATTCTTCAGTTCTCTTTAAATGATAATGAAACTGCTCTGGTGAAATTTCAGAGTAGAATCGAGTGTGAAAGTTTAATCTTGACCTTGAAAATAGTAGTTTGGCTTCATAATCTTAACTCAAGGTTCAATTACAACCTTTTTCTGGAGCTTTCCACCACATCTCACTGTCTTCATCAGTGCATTGAGTTTGCTTAATGCTATGGAGATTGTTGGTATTTTGATAGTGAGCTCTTTATCTGTGTTCAGTTACCTTCAGACACTTTTGTTCAATGTAAAAAACAATTCCACTCACTAATGAAGACCATGAGATGTGGTTGAAAGCTCTGGGAAAAGTGATTTGGTGGGGTGGGGCATATAGCCACTGTAATTAAATGTAAATGTAAATTAAATGCATTTAAAAGTCAAGCTCTCCCTCTGTTTGCTGATATTTCACTTCTGATTCAGCTCTTCTTCTTTGTCACTTTGTTTTTTCACTTTTTCCTGTTTTTGCTGTCACTCCTTTACAACCTCACTGCTCCCTCTCAGAGGGCAGTGCAGGTGTGCATAGTCCTCCCACATTAATCATGTTAGCTTATTCTGAAAGGCCCGGGATTTGTTTTGTGACACAGGGAGCTTTTAAAAAGCCGCAGAAAAATCCCTACCTCCCGTTTTATTCCCGCATCTCTTTAATACAACAGTAAATCTTCCTCTTCCTGTCTCCTTTGTGTACTTTTTTCCTATTCCTACCGTATTCCACTTCCTCCATCCCTCTGCTTCGCTCTGTCCAGGCTCAAGTTGAGTTATGGGACCATCATCCAGAGTAGCAGAGCAGGGAGAGTCGGGTCTGATCTGTTATCAGTATTTTCTATGTTGCTGTCCCTTCTCCATTTTTCTGTGCTTCCACTCTCCCCAAAATCCACTGTTAATCATTAGCAGACCTCAAAAGAAACATCAATTCTCATCAGCGTGTGTTTATTAGAGATATTAAGTAAATAACTCGTAATTACCATTTTCTTTTAAGTCTTTCCCTCCTTCTCTCTGGCTCGAACTCTCCCTCAGTGTCGCTGGCCAGAATCCCAGACTCATCTCAGCTGATCGTCACTAATCTGAGCCCTAGCTGTCTCCTGTCCTATCTTGCTGCTGTCATCACTGCATTTAAATCTGTCTAATTGGACAGATTTCTGTCAGCGTGTGTGAGTGCATGTGCGTCTGTGTCCGTGTTGTGGCCCCGGCTTGCTGGAGCCAGGTGGCCACGTGTTTGGCTCACAGGAGGCCATTTTTCTATCTATGTTAAACCACAGGCAATAAACACAGCCATGTGATGCACACAGTGTAAGGTTTGATGCCAAAGACTTGGCAACAGACGCATGGGAAGACATTCGATATAACCAGGAATGGCTGGTAAGTTTGAAATTTGTATGCAGATATGACCGAGGTGGTTTGAGTTTATTCCAAGATGTTAATGGAACTGTGAAGACGATATAATGGCTCTGGATCTGAGATATGCGGCCTAATAGCTAAAAGCAGATAAGCTGTAGCTGACAATTCATCTGTGGCGAGTAGGTTGGGTCTTATAGCTGACGTGGGAAAGGTTCGACGAGTTTGGGGTCACAGAGCCCATTGTTACAAGCAAAACTGACACAACTAAAGGTATTAAATCATCTTGATTTAAGAAAATTCCTTTGGTTTCAGTAACAATTCACCAAACATGTTAGGTGCGGTTGTGGTATGTCGGCTTAAGGATAATTAAGGGGCTTAAGTTACTCAACCTAAATCATTAACAATTTGCAGAAGCTGCTCATCTGCCATGATGTCACTAAAAGCTGCAACAGAGCATTTTTCAACCGTAAATACTCCAGCTAACAGCTCTCTCTCTCTGCAGCAAACCCAGAAGGAGTATCACTCATATGTTTCCACAAGCATAAATACCTTTCTCTCTCTCTTTCTTTGTGCTGCTCTCCTCCCCTTTCCCCCTGTCATCCTCTCTCTGTTTTGTGGCTTTGTCTGGTGCTGCTGGTGCTGTTTACCTCTGTGACCTACGGTGTCTGGCCAGTAAACAGATACTGGCCCCGATCCTGGTCTGGACCAGCTCCATGTTTCTGCTCTGGGCCTTCTCCATATCCGCATTACCACTGAACCACAGCTGGCTAATGAACGTCAGGCCCTGACTGCCCACAGAACGGCTGCACACAAACTACTGGAGTGTCCTGAGAGAAGTCAGACGACTACTACTGTGGACATGCCAGTGATTTTGGAGATCACAATATAAATATTAATGGCTGGATGGAATACAGGAACATCAGGACATGATTTTGCTCAGAATATCAAAATATTTTCCTGTACAGTCATAGTCAGTTTGCTAACATACTGTTTTCATACAGAGAAAACAATATCACATTAGTATTCAGTAATGTCTCAATTCACAGCTGCAACCTCGGTTCTACTCTGTCTTCAGCTGAAGCAAAGGAGTCCACTGTATATATTGCCTTTACAAATGTGTGTGCATGTGTGATTTTGTGCGTACGTGCAGGTGTAGGTGTGCTCTGGGCACACACATACACACACTAAAACTTCTGTTTTGCCAGGTGGGGTGTCAGAACCTGACAGCGGTATCCACCTCTGTGTTCAGATTCGGGGTGTCCTGTTCGTGTAGTTTCTTAAGGGAAGACGTCCTGTCCAAAGTAAACATTTGATCTGAGAGCTCACTCAGTCACATGCAGCTGGCTCTAAAGAAAAGCCCTGGCCATATGCTGAGTGTATATACAGGGATGCAGAGTGAAGATCTGCTTTATAGCTAGTGATATTCTACTCTCACAGCTTCCAGTCTACACCCCTTCCTGCACCCCCAACACCAGGGCTGCCAGGATTCATGGGTAGACAAACAAAGACCTGCACTGAGACGGAAACACGTGCGGTGATGTGGTCGAGTTTAATGGTCAGAGAGGGGAAATGTTTTTTTTTTTTTATACAGAAGGTTGGTTGCTGACTGTCACTCCCCAATCTGAGGGGAGTGATAATCATACATAAAGACAACCTGGGCTTTGTTCCTTCTTGTAAAGGTGTTGATAGTCTTATAATATGCTAAATAGCTGTCAGGTCATGTATGCTTATTTAATTCAAAGCATAACTAAAAAAATAAGCAATAAAATGCACTCTTGTTCAATTCACACACCTAGATGTTTTGCACTTGGTCTGCTATGACCGGTAGCTTATGGTAGCTAATGCTTGCAAACTTTAGGTAGATATTATTGTGTAACTGACAATACTGATTTGGTTCACTGAGTTTATGACCATTCGTGCTTCTGTTTAGCACTAACGTTTTAGCATTTACTCTTATCCTGTATTTGTCACTGTTTAGCAAAAGGTACATCAGCTTACTTCAAAATGTTTGCCTTTTTTACAAAAAGTAGAGAGAAAAAAAGTGCTTAAAACAGCCCCAGACACATGCAGTGTTTGCAGGGTTGCTCTTCCTGAATATATGTAAATTTATGGGAGAATTACGCAAAAAATGGGTGGAGACAGAGGTGTATCCACATGTATTCCACCTGATTTACTGAAGCCATGCTATTTGTGACAAGAAAAAGCAGGCGTGAAGCATAGCATAGGTGGGATTTACATGAGCTACAATGAAGGTTGTAGTGGGCAAAATAAACGTGAATTAAATATATATACAGTATAAACCTTTATTTAATCAGGTAAGTCACATGGAGATTGACATCTCATTTTCAAGAGAGACCCGAGTACATAAGTGTATGTATAAAACATAAAACAAACAATTTATAATGTACAATATCAATTATCATAATTAACAATAATACCATGATAGTAACAATAATAAGAAAAAAATCATAAATCATAAAAATAACAGTAATATAATATAATAATAAGTCAATTAAAAAAAGTTAATAGCAGTCACAGCTAAAATCAATCAGGGTCTTGACTACTAACCAAAGTATCAAGCTTCAAACTACACTGCAATTCATTCCAAATGTACAGTGCAAAAAAATCTAAAAGCAATATAAGTGACTTCAAATATAAGGGCAATTTTAGTCTTATATATATCTCTCCTAGAAAACTATTGGACAGAAAAATTGAGCAATTAGGCTTTTATTAATGAGCCCAGCATCTCATTACTTTAACGCAAATGAATAGTGGATGTGGAGTTTTGAATTGCGTTCATTAAACTTGAATTTGATCTTGACCATCAATGAACTGCTTGTTTTTTTTATTTTTCTTGAAGACAGTTAAGTGTGCTTTTGGCTGCATTTACCTTCATATTAACATCCATATGAACACAATCTGCACCTCTGCTTGCTCAACTCTGAGCTGCTGGACCTCTTGCTCCATCTCTCTCTATCGCTTTCCCTCTCTCTCTCCACCGATTACGGTGGCTTTTGTATATTTTTTTGCATTTTTTTTGTCTTAAGTCACTCCATCTCCTTTTCGTTTCCAATGAACGTGATTTTTTTTAGGATTAGATGTCTTTTTTTGTGTTTATAGCTGAGCTAAATACAGTAAGTAGAGATCACTCAGAGAGCACAAATCCCATAAATGTGTATGATGTTTCCTATTGAACTGATAATTCAGTGTAGGCTCAAGATGATAATATCATAATTTTATGAGTAATAGCTTGAGTAGTAGTTTTTCCCAGGTGGAGTTGAACTGCAGCCAAAGTAAATGGTTTGAAATCAAGATTGCTATGTTATCATTTCTTGTCTGAGTTTGGTGATTTCATTGAAATACAAATGCTGACTGTGCCAATGAGCTCTCCTTTACTTGCAGAATGTGTAAGGAGGTCTGTCCCAAGCCAAGTCAAAAGATGACAGTGAAATGAGTTGTGGCCTTAGTAAATCAGACGCTCAATGCATGAGCATTGCGGCTGCCAATTCAATGAAAACCAAAGCGGACAGAATCCTTCTTCAGAGGGAGGCGTATTGGATACAGTCCCTTGGTAACCTCATTCCCAATGAGTTGAATTCATTTGCTTGTTTTGCAATTTGTGTTGTTTGTTGTTATATCTTATATTTATTTTTTCATATATTTTTTATCTTTTAGTAACCTTCACCACCACCATCATGTGATTGTGGCTCGCCCTGCTGGGATAGACCTGTTGTGGCCAGTTGTGGAAATCTATTAACCTCACCTGTGTCTACTGATTGTGAAATTGCCAATACACATGCTACGTCTTGCCCAAAACATCAATGTGGCAATTAAAAACATCAATTTGAAGTCTTTCTTTTTCATTTTAACTACTTGATGGATCCAGCACCCAGTTTTCATGGTATTATCATGAGTTGAGTGCGTTGTATCTTATTTCTTTTAAATTCAATGAAAGCCACCATTTTCTTAGTAAATTTGGCCCTAAGAGTCTACAGCAATGCTGGCGACTCACAGTATCAATGCTAAGATGCTGCTATTTAGCAGGTGTGTTTACGATACTCACCATAGTGTAGCATTTTGGCATGCTAACATTCGCTAATTACCATTAGACACATATACAGCTGAGAATGATGGGAATGCTATTTGTTTTGCATGTATTTGGTCATAAACCAAACTGTTGGCCAAAGTCAAATTTTGACCAGATGATGCTGTTATATAAAAATCAGGGGATCACCAAAGTGATTACAATTAATCCTGAGGCGGACATGAATGTCAGTACGAAATTTCATGACAATCCATCAAATTTCACTCAAACCCACAATGTACGTCACAATGTCAGTCTCGTGGTGTCACTAGAGGAAACGTCTGGGGATCACCAAAGTCATTAACATTCATCCTCTGGGGACCATAGATGTCTGTATAAAATTTCATGGCAAACCGTTCTGTAGTTGTTGACATATTTCAGTGTGTACCTGTGTGGAAGACCGAGACTGACATTGCCATCCATAAACCATGTTGCTAGCATGGCTAAAATATGATATTTGGAATTATCTTAACTCTTAGTACACTGCTATTTCAAGTATGTATACCAGTCAACAGCTCAGAGCTGCCTCAACAGTGTCTTTGTATGGTTTTCAGCTTACTTTTTTGATGAGAGACAGATTATCCTCTCGTGTTCAGAGATAGACAGGCGAATTAACCATATGTTTAAATGTTTGCCTTTCACATCCACTGACAGTAACAGGTAAGATCTACAGGCTCTTATCAAAAGATGATGGATAACATCTGACAAAAACTGCAAGCTTTGGAGATTCATCAGCCGACGGCTCTATTGCTTCTGTAAAACATATTTTTTCTCTCTCTTTTCATTGTGAATGACTGAAACACACACACATTTTCACAAAGCTATTGGCACCGTTACACTTGGAGAATTGTGGATAATGTGCATGGTAATAAAGAATGGTCAATTGATGGATTTATAGAGACGAGTGAAGCACTGTTTGTTTCTGTTGATAGGTTTTATTTTTCAGACTGTTTTCACTTAGTTTTAGCTTTGCATTCATCTATTTGTTTCTTCTTCTGTCTCGTTTAATTTGAAAGGCAGTGTTTCATTATCCTTTTCTTTTGGCAGCCCTGTCAGTCTCATAAAAGCAATGGGATGATTGGCAAATCGGTGGCCGTCACACCCTAACAATTTGGAGACCAGCTTTTCACACAATTATTTCACACGCCCGGGAGAGACCTCAGTCTCCAGCAAGGACATGGGAGCGTATTGTAAATGTGTTTGTTTGGGTTTTAATGTTAAGAAGAAAAGATCTCAACTTTTTATGAGTCGAGGGGGGTTGGTGGCTGGGACATGAGTACTGTGAAGCCATATATCAAACGTATACATACCATACAAAGCAATGAAACCCCTTTTCCCTTCGGGATACATTGCTGACGCCTACATGCTTTAGGGGGACTCAAGGCTAATCCAAGAGAATTCCTGACTGGTCCAATTGGGAATTCCTTCAGTCGTCGCCATGCCTCAGTTTCAGCAGTAGTGCTGTGGTGCTAAGTGTATACAGTCTGCCATAGGTCAGATATCTAGGGTCACCAATGCACAAATTCTTACCTTAATAACCAATAGCCTGAGAAAACACAAGGCAGTCTCTAGATTGGCATGTCAGGGTTTCTTAATCCAAACCACACAAATCTACTTACATGTGCATGCATGCACTCGCTCTCTCTTTCCCACACACACACACACACGTGTTTGACTGGCACGTTTTGCTGTGGCAGATATCCTTCATATCCTGTCCAGTAAAGAGTGGAGACTTGTTAGTCTTTGAGATTCCTGGATGAGGGGCTAAATCCATGCTGTCACTGCTCTCAGAGGCTGATGATTTTTTTTTCATTAAACAAAATCATCTCCAGGGCAGGCAAAGTAAACCCTCTCAAAGCCACAGGGGACATGATCAACCCTACAAGTAAAACAGTCTTTCTCTGTCCTATCATCATAAACATACAGGTATGTGTGAGATGCAGAGAGAGAATAGAGCTAGTAGCAGAGGAAGATATTGTTAATTTGAAGAGTATGAATTACTTATTAATGCACACAAATTATCCAAAATTGTACCCTTGATACCTGCCAGGTTCCATACATAAAATCTAGGACTGCTGAGGAGGAGAGAGAGAGTGAATTGATATAAAGTGAAGAGGAAGTTCATTAGTACCTCATGCCTCTAGTGAAAATATCCCATGTAATAGGCATGAAGGTATTTTGTATGATTAATGGACTTGGTAGACTGGGGGGCTTTGGGTCGTGGGATCTGGGTTGGGGTCAAGGACAAGGTCATGGGGATCATGGAGTTACCCCATTTTTTCTCAGTTTTGATGAATTGTTGGTGATGCAAGAGGCCATGCTGTGCTCTTATACATATAAGTTGTGATCAGGTTGTGAACAATCTGTTTAAAATTTCATAAGAAGTGCTGCATTATAATGCATTTGAAATGTGCATATTTTGGTTCCTGCCTTGAGAAGGCTGTAAACAATATTTGACGAATTCCACGACTTCAGTGTCCATGGTGTTTGAAGTGATTGCAGAACTTCCTACTGTAGATTATGGACCCTTCCAGATGGGCTACAGAGGTAAGTCAATATTCCAGGGATCTCTATAGGTCTGTTAGTTAGGAAGCAAGCCATTTCCTGCCAGAGACCCCCAGTTGTGCTTCCCAGTCAAACCAAGTATTCCGTACGTTAGCTGCATACCTGAAGGACCTGATGTCAAAACCTTCCAACACAACAGATTTCCTTGTTATACAGGAGATGCTTAGCAAAAATTCAGTCAAAATTCAACCTGCCCACAAAAACAACATGAAGCCTGTTTGCAACAAATTATGTTGAATCGAAAATCTTAACTTTTATTATTTTTATACTGTTATGATATCAGATGTCTATGTTATTCATGGTCAGGACTCCATGAAAGTCAAAAGCCTGCTCTGAACGCTTTGTTACCTCTACTTCCTCCGACATCAGATTATTCACGCATGCCCACAAACGGGCTGTTCTGACATATTTCAGATCAGATTCAGGCTCAAACATGTACAGATGTATTTGAGAAGTTTCCATTTCAATTAAAGAACTAGAAAATGAGGTGAAATCCTACTACTATTTTTCATGTGTGGGAATGTGCATGATACGTCCACTTTATCAAACTTCCTCTTCACTCATGTCTCAATCATCTCAAAAACGCAGCAAAATGTTTGATTCTTTTCATCCACCCATAACCCATGAAAGGCCTTGATTACCTTGTTTAGTGGTACCACTCCGTCATGTTTCCGAATGCTGTAGCAAGTCTGTAATATAATGGACTGGACCATATTTCTCCAATGTTGGCATAATCTTGACTGATCGTCTGTCCCTTTTAAAAATAATTGTTAGTAGCAGAAGGTACTTTTGTCTGAAATCAACAATTTGACACTTGCCAAATGCACAATTATTCATAAACCCAAATCATATTAATGAGGGAACATATTGAGAAAAATGTTAAGCCAATGGTGTGTTGACTATCCACACAATGCCTGGGCTTCTCCTGTCGTTACCTCTATATAATGTGAATGAACGTTGCAGTATGGATGCATGGACAGATTGGGGCACCAGATGAGGGGGAGACAATTACGATCCCCCATGACCTATGTCAAATCTACACATTAGTCTACTTAAAAACAATACTTTTGCAATATGTGCTCCCTCCAGCATCACACCCAATCCAGGCTCGGTCCTCTTGCCATCTGGAGAAGAATTCCTGCCTTTATTAAAATGTGAGATTTGTTTGGCTAGTACTGTGTCATATGAAGGATTACACGGCCAGACAAAAGAGTCCGTTTAAACCTCCCTTGGCCTATACTGTAGTTCTCCTTTAAATCAATATGTTCCAGCTCCCATGTGTAAACTGTACAGTTCATTATTGATTTATTGACACTGATCCACCTATCAAGCATGATTACATTCCAAACTGTATTATGGCAGCAGTCGTTTTGTACTTTGTCAAAGCCAAGTGTGAGACTCAGAGGCTCCCCTGAAAGTCGTGTATGCGCACACATGCATGCTTTGCATTTTTCAAGGGTATGGTGATGTGCACATACATTAGGGTATGTAGAGTAGAGGCACTGGCAGCAGCTGTTGTGTGTTTGGTATGTGCTTTATGCGTTACAGTATAATGGCATGTATAACCTTCGCTACATCATGAAAACATATTTCAAGAATGGCAGCAAGAAGTCCAGGGCAGATATTACTATTTAAGTAATTTGTATGGTTTCATATCTACCCAGATGACTATATATATTCGGGTCAGGTTTTACTTGCCACCATGTGTGGTAGTTGCACTTAGTGGTGTGTCTGTCCTACAAACCTCAAAGTGGCCATGTGGTTTGGGCTAAAGGCAGATTTACACTTGTGTGTCACAGTGTATGGTGGTCCAGCTGTGGGTGCCTTTCGCGTAGGACTTGATTTATATTTTAGCTAATGCCTGCATGCCTCTTTTTCCCCATTTGTCTGTTTCTTTTGGTTTTTATTTGCTTGTCTTATTTTATTTTATAGTCTTTTATTGCTCCAGAGATGTTTTATTGTTAAAGCACTTTGTAATTTTGTGATTTTGAAAAGTGCTATACAGTTATTATTATAATAATTATTATTATTAATACAGTTCAGTGTTGCATTTAACTCATTGCAGCACTCATCCAATAAGCACAAACACTTATTGGATGTGTAGTACATTATCAGCCCATTTCATGATTTGTCACTTTGTGACAGAGAGTAGGAATCACGGCAAACACACAGGTGGAGATGGTTGGATGAAACGTGCTTGATGTTGTCTTCACTATCAAACACTATCACCAATATCGGAAACTTGTAGAGTAAAACACAATCCACCCAAGCCGACCAGTCACAGTTCTTGAATTTGCCACATGACATCTTTTGTACCACTGTTCAAAGTGCTGCGGTGAGCTATACCTTGCAGATGTGTGCAGTTTGCAAGTTTGTGTGTGTGTGTGTGTGTGTGTGTGTGAAATAGAAAGATAGACTGTGTGTGTGTGTCTCAGGAATGTATTGGTGTACAGTTGCTACATGGATCTCCCCTCTGATCTCCAAGTGCAACAGTTGACCCTGAGAGGCTCTCACTTGTCCAAATTGGCCGACTAAATGACATCTTCAACTTCTTCTACCATAATCTAAACCACATGCAAAGTCATGTTTCCATCACTTCAGAGGACATTACATTGACTTACATTCATTTCCTTAAGACTTACCCTAACCTTAACAATAATCACGACTTACCTAACCCTAACCCTAAACCTAATCTTAAATCTAAAAAAATAATCCAAAATATGCATTAATCAACCACCCAAATCTGACCCGACGCACAAACTGCCAATTTTGTCTCTCTCTTATTCTCTCTCTGTCTCACACACACATAGACACACGAACAAATAATGCATCTTCACATCTTAACGGTGAATTTTAACAAAATAGTAGCCTACATGTGTAGGTCTATACTGTCTTTTTTAGCCTACTGTTTAGCTGCACTGTGTAGAAAAAAAATGGCTGAGCTGAAGGCGTGCTCCCTGGATGCATATGTTGCTGGAATGCACAACACCGTGTGTGTCTGTGTGTGTGCAATATACGCACACACACAGACTCACAGACACACACACACATATATGTTGTGGTATTTACTGCTGTCATAACAACAAAGGTTGCCTAACTTTAAGGAAGTGGTAACCACGATACAAGTGATCATTTTAACCCAAACCCTGATCTTTCCCTAACCCTAACCAAGTGGTTTTTGTGCCTAAACCTCACCAGACCTTAATCTCAGCATTGTCACACCATAAAACATTTTTTTTTACAGTGATTTGTAACAGCTTTTGAAAGCGGCATATCACACACCTATGGGTCGTTCTGCAGTGCAGGTACAATCAACCTATGTGGTCATTTAATTATGAGGATGTGTTGGCCCGAGGCTATGAAATGAGATTATGTGTGAAACGAGGAGCTCTATCTCTTCTTCTTTTGATCTTGGCAGGACAAATCAGGGTTAAAGACAGACGATAGATGGTGGTGAGAGATAGCTACAGGCTAACGCGGCACCACAGGGGCATACAATATTGGAAAAAAATTTTCCGCATCATTACACATTTTTCTTTGCATCCTGTAGCCTGAAGGAGAAAAGCTTATCCAGCCAGAGATAGAGATGAACGATGCATAACCATCACCTCCAGCTATAGGACTTCTTTCATAAATGATCCCAGGTTGAACAAACATTCATCTGGGCGCGAAGTGCAGTCCTCACCTCCTAACCTGCAATTCCTCTAGCTTGCAGCCTATTGCAGCATCTGTCTGACTCTGCTGCGATGGCATTCCCTGCATACCTGTGCTCTCAACTGACAGGGGCACATGCGCAGGTCATAGGGCCACAACGGGGAGCGGATATATGCGTATTAACTCAAATCTCCAATGACAACCCCATTTTCCCGTTATTGCGGATTAATCTTTCCCAGGCTGTGAAGGTATAGGGAATATGGGTCAAGCTGCGGAGTGAAGGGAGGTTGAGGAATGAGGGGTGTAGGTGGGTATTTGAGCGAGAAGTTTCAACCCTGGTCTACTGTGACCTCTGACTTCCTGATGTGAACCTCAGGCAAGCTCAGCGGAGGCCGACCTCCTCTGACGGAGTAATTAGCGTGAACAATAACGTACAATTGGTTACAGTTGGATTAGCTTGAACTAATCTAATAAGGCATGCAATGCACCAAGTGGCTCAGTGAAGCGCTCAGGTTGGGGAATGATACACACTCTTTGATGTTTTAATGAAAGGCATCTCTCTCGTCTCAGCTCGCTGGCTGTTTGATCGCCATATGCACTACAGATAATGATGGAGGTATGAAGTTTCGGGAACAAAAGAAGAACAGTGCATAACCAAATTAAAATGCTTTTCACACAATATTTTGCATTACTTCACTCCTATATTTCAGTCCTTACTTTTTCATCTTTGTCCTTTCTCCCTTGTGGTCCACAAAATGTGTCCTCTGCCTTCTTTTGAGCACACATTGTGTTTACATGAGCATCCCCATCTGTAAGTCCTTTATTTCTCATTTCTTTTAGATTGCTCCCCCCTTTAGATGATGCAACACAATCAATGGTGCCCATTGTAGGCCTACATGTATTTCATTGTCACATTGTTTTTGGACTTTTAAAAAAAATGTTTTAATTTCAGTCCTCAAAGGAACCATATAAATCAACAGATTCTGTGATGAAATGCATCCATAACCACCACAAGAGTTTTGTGTCTCATTTTATTTATGGTTGTTCAGTCCTTATTGTAAACTTTCCATCAGTGCCACATGTCTATATGAGTATATGAGTATTAATGCAAAAGTGGACTGACTTTCCATGTTTAAATAAACAAAGTACATAAAGTAAAGTAAAGTTAGGACCAAAAGACTATCTTTAAACTAACATTTAAAAGCAAAATGAACAGGGGCGCCTCGGTACGTTATTTCTGTGACACAGTTACAATCAATTGTAATTTCTGAGCCAAATATTTGCGTTTTGCTAATGTCGACAGAGACTTATAGTATATCCGTTGACAAGTCAGGTGATTCGCTGCATGCTTTTTTACAATACAAATATTAGACTTCGGGAAAACATCAAGTCATTCCCAGTCAATGCTAAACGCTAATGGCCAAGGGAAGTCATGAGTCATTAGTATTAAAGTCAAATGTGAGATGCAAGTCTTTTTTAGTTTTGTCAAGTCAGGTCTAAAGGCATCATATGATGCTGGTTCAAAAGTAGGTTGACCAATCTGGCATTTGCCATTTAGCAAATGCATGCCTGGCAGATAATCATTGTTTGGATGTTGATCTTAAATTTGAGTTTGAGGTAAAAACTGATCTGGGTTACATTGTCAAAAGCAAAAATTAGGATTACATAATCTGTAAAGAAGCAGCAAATACTTTATTGACAACACACCTTTGCCACCTAACAACTGAATGTCAGCATTGTGCAAATGTTTTGATTCAGTTTATAATTTCCCAAATATGTCTACTGTGTTTTCCAAATGTATTTTTCTCATCGCTGCTAACATCCACTTTTAGGGAGGGCGTGTCTCCTCCAATAAACATGCTCACGCCCCACGCTTTTTTCCACCTGCTAGCAAAAAATCTCAGCTGGAGGGCATAGCATGCAAGGATGGTCATGTTATCCTCCTCCCTCAATTTTTACCCCCCAGACCCTAACCCACAGGCGCCTTGCTAGTGCAGTAAACAGTTGTGTTTGATTAGGCCCAAAACAAAAACTGTATGCCCTCAACTGAACCCGGGCCTCTGCAGAAGCGGATGGTGCCTTTTCTCTTGCGCCACCAGGGCTCCCCTCATATCTCCTTTATTTAACAAAGAAAACTTAATTGCCAGATTGCATGTGAACGGAATATTATTTAACTATTCCCTCAACTTTTCAAGAGACTGCATTAAAATCCCTACAAAGACCTCTGGATCCCTGTTTGGAAATGCTTTAACACAAACTGTACCATATTTTATGCCATTCCATGGCACAGTATTTTATTGTCATCTAGACACAAATGATGAGTTGACCTGTACACTCACGCTCACTTCCACAAAGCCTCCAGTGGCAATTTGGTCTGTTTACTGCCTGAAGTACTGAATGATTGCAGCTCTCTCAGTGTTTACTGTTGTGGAGTTGATTCCAGCATTATTAACAGATCCAAGTGGACTCCAGACCTCTGCAAACCAGCCTCTGGTGAGCACTCGGTTTGTTGCTGTCTTCAGCTCCTGACCAGCATCCAACAAACTGAAGCTTCCTTCCCTTCTCTTTCTCCAGTCACCCTCCTCGGGCAAAAAGGATGCCTGAAAGGAATGCACTTGATTTATTTCAAATGTTTTGTATTTCCATCTTAGCATTTTCTTCATTGTATCATATTAGCGTGTTATTCAGTAAATACTGTATGCCTCTTGACTTCTATCAGATATCCTGAATAGTTTCATCTAATTAGCAACTGCAGCCAAAAAATGCACAGCAAAGAAAGGAGGACATTCAAAGGGAAAGAAAGCATCCCTGTTAAATGTGCAGTGGAATTAGCAGTAGGAGTTTAAGGGTAAAGCACGCCAACTTGGGCCACGAAGGCTGTTTCCTGGGGAAATGACTCTGACCAGCTCTCCTGGCTTTCTGTCAGTGTGGATCAGGAGCATATCACCAGTAACATATGCTGTCCTCATTCTCTCATGCTACCCCAGGTTCACAGTTTTGTTCCTGTGTATTAGCATACTGGTTAAAAAGTGAACAAAAGGGGAGCCTCGAGAGCCTTAATTTGTTAGTCAAAGTCAAAGTCAAATTGTAAAGCGAGATGGAGATCTTGCTGATATGCAGAAAGTAGCTGGTTATCTTGATTACTTTGCCCTGGTGGAAAAGGCACACAATCATTTAATGTACAATTACAGCCAGCTCAGTAAAATTACAGGGTCAGGTCATGTGTTACAATGCGACAAGTCAAAGTCGAGAAGTCTGAATTCAAAGCACAATTAACCAACCAAGGATTTATAATGTACACTGCCAGTACTATTTAATTAGAATAGGGGTGTTAGGGGAGGACTAGCCTCTATTACCTCTGATTGGTGAGGCTGAAATTATTTCCATTCCTCCATCAATTAAGTTCAGTGGTAGAGGAACCATCTGTTTGTGGTTATAGTGCCTGGCTCTGAAATATATTCTACCCTCTGATATTCTTTTATTTTAATGCTGAATGGGCTTCGTTATGATCAGAGAACTTTGCAATCCATGGTTTGGGTTATAAAATACCATTCAGTACAGTTAGCATATCAGTGTGTGTGTGTGTGTGTGTGTGTGCTCATAACTGAAAGTAGACTCCCATCCATTTGGCAGTTTAAAAGGAAAATTATCCAACAGCACTGCATGAGATTTCATCGGTGATTATGTTGTTTACTATGCTTGACTTTCACACAGTGCATTCAATAGTTTGAGGAATGTTACTGTATATGTACATTCAAACTATCCTGTAAATCAAGTTTATGCAAGTAATAAGAGGTCCTGGTTTTACTATGGGAAGGAAAGTTATAGCATTGCTGTTTTAATTTGAGCATGCTTTTGAGTGATGAAACAGACACAAAGCAACATGTTCAGTAAATCTTAAAGTCGAACTGAAACAGTAATGGTGAAAACACATTGGAAGCAGACAAAGTGAGCAACATTGTCTCTGCCCCTTCTCGGTCCTTGCTGTGGGTGTATCAGTGCTCATAAGCTCATAAACTAGTGGCTTACTCATTAGCAAACAATGTGTAAATATGTGAGCTACGACTTTCTCCAACAGTTTATGTGATTTTGGGCCATAAAGCACTTTGTTTGTGTTTGTATCTCTAATCTTCGAGGCAAGGGACATGCAAAAGAGGGATCCCAGAAACTACAATAATAAACTTCCTATCCACAGACATGTATCCACAGTAGGTAAAGAATAAACTTCCCAGCTCTGACTGCATCACTTTTTTGTTGTCAGTTTTTCAGCAGGTCACTGCGGAATCAGCAGGAAAATGTTACTGTCATTTGCATAAAGTTAAACGTTTTCAATTTTCAATCCCTCCCTTTTTTCATGTCACCAGTCAGATGGGAGTGACAAGTGATACAAAGCAGTCCTCTAACATTATATGTTCTCATTAACGTTGGTTAGTGATTTAAGCTGCCTGCCCCTTCTGTCCTTTGTTAGGACCTGCTGGTAAGTTTGCAGAAAGTGGAAACTAGTTTACCTAGCTTGCTAACATTAGCACTGATTCCTTTTCTATCATTACTTTTTTGCATGTTATTTTCCTGCACACCCAGTGCTATGTTTGTTCTGCGGTATGTGCTGTGTTTCTTGCATGGGTCCATATGTTACCACATATGGTGTGGGCTGTATTTCATAAATCAAATCACTATGAACTCAGATAAAACAAGCTTTATGAAAAAAATAAAAATAAAAGATAAAATATGTATTTATTTTATTTTATATGCCTTCCACACAGTTTACTGCATAGAAAGTTCCTGAAAATCTCACATTTTGAAGAGAAAGAGGGTTGAATGAGTGCATGATTCTCCTTGACTGAGTGGATTGAACATGTTTGGAATTCTTGGCCGTTCTCCAGGAGAGATGGCTTTCTTTTTTATGATCACAGTCATATAATTTATTGTCATGTGTCATCAACTCGGGCCACAGGGAATGCTGACATTGAATTTGGGAATAGTTTGTTGTTTTCATCACAGAACACCCAACTATTGAGAGAGAATGTCAACAATTCTGTTTTCTGTCTCACTATTGTTTGTGTCATGATACGATATGTGATTTTATGTGGAGGTGTATTATTTCATTTGCAAAGGAGAGTAAGAAATAAATGAAATACAGTCATTTTAAGCCAATTTTGAGAAGCTCTAAACCTATACAACACTTTGCATGTGTCAGTTTTGTACTCACACATGCATTTATTAGAAATCACACATATTAATATGTTAACAATTTGCACAAGCACACACTTCCCGCAGCTGCTGATTTGCAGTTCGTCCATATGGCAGTCATATTGAGCGAGAAGAAGAGAGGGATAGGGCAGAGCTGTTATGATGTGCTTGGCCAGTAGCCTGTGTTAGGAGGAGTTGTGTGGTTCTGTAGAAGTGACCAGAGAGATTTTCAGTGATTTTCATTTCCAATTTGGCTTTTTCATGTGGCTCCAGAGCTTATGTAACGACCTGGCCAGCAGCTGCTGTTACATCAGCAGCAACAGGACAGCGATGTCCTTGGAGTTGCAAGTGCAGCTGAAGTCACACAGAACAGCACATGTTGAGGCATTACAGAGGCTTAATGGCGCTTGACTGTTTTCTAGGACCATTTGGATCCATCGTTGATAGGTGGGATTTATTCAGATAGGCCCGGAGGTTCAAAACCCTAAAATGACAGGTTGGCTTTGGTGCCTGGCTGGTGATAAACTAGATGCAACACACTGGTGGAAAGTAAAAATTCTGGAAATCCTTGGCATGGACCTTGAGAAAGGTTCATAAATAATACGGGAAATAATATAGGAAGCCAGGATAGCATCTGGCTTTTGTTTGACCAGCAGGCCACAGAGCCAGCCTGTATCTCAGACCTTGAGTATCTCTGTTTATCCATTCAGTTTACCTCTCTGCTGCCCTCAACAGCCAGCTGTGAGAGTTTTTATGTTTCGCCATCACTGACAATGTGTCACTCAGAATTGTCTGAGCTTGAGTTCAATGTCCAAAGTAAAATGGACTGAACCTAAAGTGAAACTAACTTAGCTACAAGGGTACAATGGTGCAGTTGTTTGTATCAGTGCAGTTTGGGTTGACAGATTAAAATTTGGGTAAAACACATGCAGGTAGTGATGTGTACATTCTACTTTTACCTGACCTGATGCAGGAAGGGTTGAGAAAGGAGCAGCTGTAACTGTGCTGATTGAAACAATATAAATGCATCATTAAATAAATCTTTTTTGCACACAACACAAAAGTTTAATTAACCTGGATTGAATTTGAACCCACAGTCTCTGTAGTACAAACTTGATTTTTTTATCAGCTCACACATCAGCATCATCAGCATCATGAAAATAGTAGTTAGCCAGATTCTCTTCATTACATGTATGGTGACATATAATAATATATTTAATTTGTACTGCACTTTTCATTCATAATGAAAAAAGTGCTACAGTATTAATAACATAGAAACACAACATAAAGAAAATAGCAATAAGAGTTAAGATGAAAAAGCCTTCCTGAATACAAACATTTTTAGGCCTTTTTTAAGAGACTAGTGCTGCCCTCAGATGGTTAGGAAAGCTGTTCCACAAATGTGGTGCAGCAGAGCAGAAGGCTTGATCCCCCATGATGTGGAGCTTAGTACTAAGGGCCCGGAGGACCAAGTTGCTGGCAGATCTGAAGGTGTGGGTGGAGATTTGTGGAATGATCAGCTCCCATAGGTAGGGAGGTGCATGTCTGTTGATGGAATTGTATGTGAGTAGCAGGACTTTGTAGTCAACCCTGACAGGGATCCAGTGCAATGAAAACAGAATTGGTGTTATATGTTTATGTTTTCGCACTCTCATCAAGATCCTGGCAGCACTGTTCTGAATGTACTGGAGCTTCTGAATGCTCCTGCCAGGGATTCATGTGAAGAACGCATTGCAGTAGACCAGTCTTGAGGAATTAAAGGCATGGACAAGTTTCTCTGCATCTGACAGTGTTAGAGAGGGGAAGAGTTTAGAGATGTTTTTGAGATGGTAGAAAGAGGTTTTGCATAGATGTCTTATATGTTCATCAAAAGTCAGCTGAGGGTCAAGCCTAACACCCAGATTAATGACTGAGGAGGAAAGGGGTATGTCCTGGTCGTTAGATGAGGTATGGGGGATGACTGAATCCAGTGTGGAGTGCCAATAAGGAGAGCTTCAGTTTTGCTGCTGTTTAACTGGAGGAAATTTGTGTTCATCCAGGCCTTTAACTTCTTAAGACAGGTGCTGAGGCCTGCAGAAGGGCTTGGGGCAGTTTTAATGTACAGCTGGGTATCATCAGCATAGCAATGAAAAGACATCCCATGTCTGCTGATGACATGTCCTGTCCAAGGGGGAGCACGTAGAGGGTAAACAGGATGGGGCCAAGAACCAATCCTCACGGAACACCACAGATGACAGGGAGCGATCTAGACCTGCATCCTGCCAGTGAGACATACACTGGAAAGGTAGGACTGAAACCACTTAAGTGCAGAGTCTGACAGTCCAATGGCGGTGTGGAGGTGCTCTAAGAGGATAGTGTGATCCACTGTCAAATGCAGCACTCAGGTCAAGGAGAATCAGGAGAGAAGGGGACCCTGCATCAGCTGCCATCAGGAGGTCATTCACAACCCTGAGTAGAGCTGTTTTAGTGCTGCGTGCTGAACGAAAACCTGACTGAATTTTTTCAAATAGGTTGTTGTGTTTAAGGTGGTCCTGAAGCTCAGAAGCAAACCTTCTCCAACACCTTGGACAGGAAAGGGAGGCTGGAGATAGGCCTGTAGCTCTCTCCAACATATGTATCCTGTGTAACCATAACGTTGCACATACTGTATGTTTTTGTATTTGTTTTTTCTTACGAGTATGGCAAAACTGTGGATTTTTTAATGCAATTCTACATAAAGATCGACTATTTTTTAGATCTCATCTGTACTCAATCTTTGTGCAACCAGCCTCTGATGTTTTCCTAGACAAAGCCCCATTGTGAAATATAGGCTGCCAGAATGAGGTTTTCACATGGAGTAGCTGTATGTCAGAGTTGCCCTCAAACCCTAAGAACACAGATCCTACTGATCCTTTCATCACACTGAGGGCAGCCATTTCTGTAATTTTAACCAATTCGGCTCAACCAAGAAAAAAGGGCTCAGTAATTGTTATTTGTTGCTCGTATATCTGAATCCACGTCACTGTTGCCCTGAAACACAGCACAACAATGAAACACACCCCTCACCTTAATGCAGGGGCTAACCAGATGTATGGCATTTTTCATAACCTTGCCAATGTGTTCTCTCCCTCCTTTGTGACACAAGATTTACAGCATGTGTGCACTCTGTAGGACCTCTATTATGCTACTCAAGTGAGTATGACTCTGTAGCCTCTCCATCTACTCACATGTACATATAACGTCCCTCCATGTGCTGAAGCTGTTCCCAATCGCACTGAGAGCTTGCGAAAACCTACTTGGATAATTAGAAATTCCTTTTGTTAAGAGGCCATGTAGAGGCTTGAGTACTGGATCATTATTTTGTCATTTCAGTGACTCTGCCTTGATGGATCAGCTTGACCTTAGATACAAAAAAGAGATGGCAGAGAGCCGTGCTGACCCAGGTGGTCATTGTTACACCATAGCAACTGTAAGCGATGTGGGGAACACAACAAAGGAGTGGCACGCAATTGTCTGTCAACAAGGCTGTTCTAATAGATGGCCAGTTTGAAAAAAAGATGGAGAAATGAGATTTACAGAGATGGAAAAATGAGAGAGACTGAAGGTGTGAAAAATTAAGGTCAAAGGAAGATGGAAAGGAAAGACATAATAGAAAGCTGCAGAAGGAAACAAAGGAAGATTATTGCAGGGAGGAATTTAGTGAGTCAGAGTGAGAAGACATAATGCTGACAGATGTGTAAACCCCAGGGACAGAGGAAAGGAAAGAGAGCAGTGACTAAACTAATAGTCAATAATCAGGTCAAAGGTCAAAGTAGCAACAGGACCTTGTCGTCCAAAACACAGACTGGGGGACTCTGGTGTCTTAAGAGGTCAAGTCTGTTTGTGGGTGAATCCAACTTGTCAATTTGCATTAGTGAATAATTAGAAAAATCAGCTTTGCATGTGTATTGTTGCATTGATGAAGAATGGAGTGTCTGGCAGGTGAAAAAAAATAATAGCTGAACGGGTCACGAGTTGTTTGTGAGTCAGTGAGCTGTGTGACAGTGAGTCTAACAGCCCCTCTGCAGGACAGGTCTCCACCTGTGACTTTGATATTAGAGCAGTGCTGACACGGATGGTTTCAAAAAGACTGTTCTGACCTATACGACAGAGAGAGGGGTGAGTAGAAAAACACTGAAGTGGAGATATTTCCTCGGAGGAAAGGGAACCAATTTACAATTCTAGAATTCCAGGATTCCCAGGCCTCCCACAGCGGCTCGGAAGCTACAGGAATCAGATTGTGTCAAAGTGAACAGGATGGTACAAAGTCGGCTTCCTGAGAGGATGTGCATCTATGCAAAGGAGAGGATCTATGTCAAGACAGTCCAGTGTCTGAGCTGTTTTCTCCCCTGCACAGTTTATATCTCTCTCTTACCTCCGCTCAGGTGAAAGGGGAACTGAAATTTGAATTCTCCTCACTTTTTGTTTAATGCAATATAAACTACAGTGATGCTGCAGCTGCATATTTTTAGATTTTTCAAAAGAGGATAGAAACCTTTTTTTGTCCAAGCTTCAGGCCTCTGGGTGGGCATTTCCCATGGCAGGAGTTTATAGACATTTGAGGGCACACTGTCAACTTCCATAGTACGTTACTGACTGTAGTACTGTACATCATAGCCCTGTGTAGCCCACAAACGATGCAAGACATTTTTTTCCCGCACACATAGCGTTGCAGCCTTTCCCATAGGTTTTACTTGGGTGGCCCGTAGATTAAGACCCGCCCAGGTAGATAAGATCAGTTTGAGTTGCGTGCTGCAGTAATTGAGTGGGGACTAGAGGCTTCTCTGTGCGCTTTTTTAGCTTCATGTGCCACTGAGCAACTTTCATAAGAATGAACGGTGCCCTGCCTCCAACGCTTTATCCAGCTCTCTTTATACATCCATGCTACTGATAGTCTGCCTGTTAGGTGTTTAGGGGAGATTTGTAAATTGTAGTGTCTGCTGATAGTCTGCATGTTAGGCGTTTAGGGGACATCTGTAAATTGTAGCTACAGAAAATAACCTGGGTTACACTCTCCCCCTCTAAACTGCATGAGTCTCTGCATGCACATAGGCCACACGCTGCTCCACCCACCACCACAAGTAAATTCTCAACCTGTGGGAAACACTGTGTTGATTGTTTACCACCGTGTACCAATGATTTAATGATCGGTCACTTTAATAATTTGGGACCACCCATAGTGCTTTTAAGTTTGTACGGAGAGCCATAGAAACATACAGGTTCTGTTCAGAAATGTTTGTAATAACAGCAGGACAGAACAGAGATTACAGCTAAAGAGCTGGAAAATTTTACTTTAGACTATAGTGTTTGTGAGTTTTATGGATATGGATGAAACCAAGTTACTATGATGGAAGTTCCTGCACTGGTAAATTTTTTAAAACTGTTTTTTTGTATGCTAAAAAAAATCATTGTTGTTTAACTTTGTGAAAATCACAAAGGTTTCAACTTTTAAAAGCAATCACTGTAGTGGCTGCCATTTTTTCACCTAGACGTTCCATTTTGTTCATGTTATTTCAAAATCTGAGTGATCAGCAGCTTTTGCGAGTGTAGTATTGACATCAAGTGATTGATAGCCTTTATGGGAGCTAGAATTTTTAGTGCCCACCCACACAGATATCACAACAATCAACTGGAGAACACTAATGTGGGGGGGCGCAGAAAAATAAAACTTAAATTTCTTCTTTTTGGTAATCAAAGTTTTGACCAAATAAGTATACAAGTCAAAACAAATGCCAAGATTTTACTGATTTCTTAAAGAGCTGGTATTGTGGAAAAAATAGCTTTGAGTTCATGGCTCATGAGCCAGCAGTGTCGTCGTTACTATGTCACACCTTACAGTCAACTCAAATATGCAGGAATCGCCACCACCGCCCAACACTAGTTGTAGTGTGTGTACATAACTTCTGTAGTCGCAGTTGCATTTCAGCTGGATGACAAGCGAAGCAGGACGCTGGAAGTGTGCTAAAGCTAGCCTCCAGCTACGTTTGAAAACAATCTTACCATTCTGAGACAATCTGTTGAGATCTCAACTGTGCAACAGCAGGTGCAACAGCAGCATAAGGGAACTTGCATTATTCATTAGTTAGTATTCCAATTGGCTGGGGGTCAAGGTGGGGGGCCACATCTCCAGCCAATCGGAGTAGGTGCTCATTAATAATGCAGGTTTTATGTAAATAGCTTCTGAATCACCCTGCTGGAGGACAGAGGGGAATCTGGGCTGTACGAAAAGAGGGATTTAGAGAAATCTAAACAACTTTTGGCGAATAAAATGTTACAGATATGTTTAAAATAGACTCAGTATTTATAAAAAATTAGTATTTGATCTCTGCCTGTAGTCACTCGATTCCTCAGTGGCAATGTTTTGTTGGGTGTTGGGTGGTCTTGTTATGACACTTACACATACAAAAGTCCCCTTTAGCAAGACTATAAACATACAAAGGGATTGCATTGCCTCGGCTTTGTCATTGTCACAAGTGATTAATACGCGATTCTAGTGTGCTGTTTACAGTCTGAAAACAATGAGTCAGTGTATTGGACAGCATCATGCCTGAATGATTTTTGATTATTTAGAAAGCATGCTAAAACAAAAACTGCAATTGATGACATATTATATTAATGTACCGTGACCAGGGAAAAACTAACTGGAAGATGGGTCAGAGCACAAAGCAGTGTGGGAACCACAGGGGGGCAGAGCAACATGTGGTCACAGAAAAAGAAACAAACACAACTGTTTCCTAATTCTGCTGGAAAAAAGGTGCTGATGTGTTCTTATGATTGCGAGACTGTCAGAATGTCAGAAAACAATGAAATTAGCGGGAATTCAAAAAACTGTATGTTACAGATTTGCTCTTGTAGCGCTGCAATATACAGTATGCCCTGTAGGTTGTAGCCTACAGTGATAACAATACCTGTATGTACTCTGCAGCTTGATTTTAGCCTATGTTACCAATAGCTCAGGGTACTTATCGAGCATATGGAAACAGTATGTGAGTAAAAAGCTTTTGGTTTGTTGGCCAGACATGAGAGAAAATAAAATGGGAGGGATAAAATCCGAAACACAAATCGAGCTGTAAATTCAGAGTGCGGAACGGTGGTTGGGAAAGGTCACATAGTTGAGCTTGGACACCTTCGTGTGGAATTGCTGTGTCATATTTCACACATTATTCCGTTGTTGGGCACCAGCAAGAAGTTCTACAAATGAGATTTGTGAGAACATATTACATTTCATACAAAAGCAAAAAAGATGCATCAAATGTCATGAAGCTGGTTTCAACTCCCTGCATGTGTGTATGTATGGCTGTGCAAGGGGAGGGGTTGTCTGTGTAAATATGCGTGTGCATACTTTAGAATCATTGTGTTTTGCTCCATTTTCCCTGGGTGGATCCTGATTTCTGGCAGGGATGATGAATATTGTTCTCTTAAAAACACTGAAAGCCAACACCACAATCTCTGACTGCCCCAACTCAAACCCCTAAAGATGAGTATTGTCCACATGAACTCCTCTCTCTTGTTGTTGTCCTCTGCGTCTCACAGTGGGACATGCTGGCTTGGAATTTCTTGTGGGGTGCCAGAGCAAAACGATATTCTCTGCATGTCCAAACACTAATCAAATTATGACCACAGTCAACATCATTTAAAATTACTTTAATGTTTTACGACATGTCTAAACAGTGACCCCGTCCACTTTGACATTTGGTGTCAGTCTGACGTCTTAGCCAAAGCAGGTGCCAGGTGCCATGAGGCAGGTGTGTTTGGAGTTTCACAGTAAAAGGCTGCCAGAGGGCAGAGATTTAAAGATGCTTGTCAGGTGATTTTCTGAAACATTTTTTTACTCATTTCACTTCTCATCTAAAAAGGCCAAGCATAAAGGGATTACAGGGTACAGACATGTCCAAATATCCTCATCATCACGGTAGGCTCCAGGTGTCAGGCCGCGTTAGCATCAGCGCCCCCAGCCAAACACATCTGTCCCCCTGCATTAAGCTCCAAATCTAACCCTGGGCTTCCCAGCCCCAGGACAGGCCACACCTAGTTTAACCTGTCCACAGATGTCGACTTGGGGTGAAGGAGGAGGGCAGAGCTGCTGAAAAGTGGGTTTGGACTGATTCATTGGATGAGTCCCAATGTTTGATTCCATAATCTAGTATCCTTGAGCTAATGTCTGAAGAAATTAAAGTGCTCAGTGGTTGCTCTTTGGACTGTAGTTTATATAAACATACAATTACATTTCTTAGGAGAAATCATCTAAAAATAATCTGCTAAATGCCCTTGTCTGGCTAATAACAACTGATGTTTCTGCTGCATTAAGGAATCAAAACGTATTATTTGCACAGCTGAACAGTGAAATTACTGTGTCTCTCCGGCCACAGGTGATTTAGCTTAAACATCCTCCACAAAGCCAGAGCCAAATATTGTAGAGAGACTTATTTATAGTCAGACGAAGCATCAGAAAGCAAACCCATCTGTTTTCACAAGCTGTTTAATCTCAGATTCATTTTATATAGTTTTTTAAAACATGGAGGAAGATGAAGGAAGTCTGCACCCACTCTCACGAGGCTCTACTGTACTGAGCTAAATGCTAAATTTGGCATGCTAACATGCTCAGAATGACAATGCTAACATACTGATTTTTAGCGGGTATTATGTTTACAATGTTCATTATCTTAGTTTAGCATGTTAGAATGTAAACATTTGACAAGAAGCACTAAACACAAAGTAGGCATACAGCTGAACCCCTATATTCTTCACTGAGACCCCTCAGATCAGAGAATCAAATGTTAAAAATTCAACGGCTCAGGCTTTAAACAAAGGGTGATCATGCTTTTAGGCTATTGTTTTAGCACCAAAACTGTGGAACAAGCTCTACGTTTGACCACATCTTGAAATATGCATTTTCTGTGTATAAGGTTCTTTTAAATTTTTTGTTTTATTTCTCTATGTTCACTGTCTTTGCATCTATATTTTATAGTACTGTATTTTGTGAAGCACTTTGTAAATCAGGTTTTGAAACGCGCTATAGAAAAAAAGTTTATTATTATTATTAGTAGTTTTGCAGGTATTTTAATACCTTTTATACTAATACTAATAACAAATTATTGGACAATTTAAGTTCTTGACCTGATGATGACGCTAGCTGAAAAGTGAATCACCAAAGTTACTACAATTCATCCTGATTATGTCTGATTGACTAATTTCTGCATCAAATTTCATGGAAATCAATACAATAGTTGCTGAGCATTCACTTAACAACAGTAAATGTCAACCTCATGGTGGCACTAGAGGAAGCACCAGGGGCTCACCAGTCATTAGGATACATCATCTGGAAACTATGAACATCTGTACCAAATGTTGTACCACCCCTTATCCAGGAGATGTGGAGATATTTCACTGGATAAGTGAAAGTCAAAGGCCAAAGTCAGTAGGCTTCATCTTCTGGCATGGCCATCCATCCAATAGTTGTTGAGATATTTCAATCTGGACCAAAGTGGTGGACTGACAGACCTACATTGCCATCAGAGATAAAAATCTACCTTTAGGGTGAAAATTGTTTACACTATGTTTTCCTTTGTATTTTAGGTTTTCAGACACAAGAGCAAATTACACTTTTTGTTGAACAGTAATGAGTTCCCCTGTCATGCAGGAGCACCGCTCATTCCTCAGGACATCCATTTCTTTTATTGTTTTACTTTTGTGAGAATTTGTTATAAAAATACAAAAACAAACACTCAACCCCACCCCCAAGATGCTGAACATTAACCAAAAAGGAGGAGAGGGGGGGGCAGGAGGGTCATTTCACAGTCTGCAAAAAATGTGTATAGTGGTTCCCAAGTCCTTTTTTAAAAGACTTAATAAAAGACAATATAACTGAAGGTAAAATCACCCCTGACGAACATTCACACAGCAACATATCCTTCTTCTTTGGCCTTTGGCAACAACTTCTCTCTTAGACTGGTGCAATCTGTGGAAACCTGAAACTCACAAGTGAACAGTAGATCACTTTCTAAACACAGTATCATCCCTACCTTGTCATTATTGCTGAATTGGAAAACGGATGAGTTTAGAGCTCAGGACAGGCCAGGTCCCATACACACAGAATAGATCTGTTGATCTCCTGGGCTCTGATAGGTTCCAGCTGCCCCCCTCTCTCTCCTCTCTCACAGGTCCAATGCATCCCAGATGTCTCACGCTGACTGGCTGGACAGACTCACAGCTGGCTAGGAGCACGGGGCGAAAGACACGGTGAGAAAAAAAAAAAAAAACGCAAGAATTGAGGGTACCTGCCAAAGCTGGATAGCTCTGTCACACTGTACATTTTATAGATGGTTCATCTGTTTCTGTTCCATACACATGAAACACAAAACACAATATTGCAGACAAGCAGCAATCATTGTTGTATACCTCTCAATGCCAAACATCTTTTATGAACAAAGAATATAGTGTGTGCGCATAGTGTTTATTTAACTATGCAGTTTTTTACGATAACAATTTGTCATGGATATTACCACACAGACAGGCACACGTGCGTACTGTACACGCTCAGGCAAAAACACAAACCAACTTTTCCTGCCCATCATAGATGTCATAGATGTTTTCTGATATATTTACTTAAACATGTATTGCTTTTGTGTTTCTGCCTAAACAGAAAGTGAAGGTAATAGTGTTTTAGAGCTTGCGATCATTGTCCTTGGGAAAACATTTAATTAACTGTTGCTGCCACAGTGTCTCCAGCAAGCAGAACAGAGACGGACCCAAGAGACAGGAGACCGCTTGCTTCCAGAATCCCGTCACACCGGCACTCCCTCCTTAACCCAGATCTGCCTCTCCTCTGTGTCGCATAAAATTCCTGCATACGCTGCACAACCTGCACACTCGTATACATACACACACACACACACACACACACACACAGACAGGCAGGCAGGCTGGCTTTCAGTCAGCCTCTGTCCCAAGTGCTTTTGTCTGGAACAATCTATTAAACTGTGGAACACACCTTTATAATTAGTCTTTTGGGGATGATACCTAATGCACATTTCATTAAATGTTTTGACATGCTGTTGTTTTATTTATTGCAGCAGTCATAAGAAAGTGCTCGTCTGACAACTTTTTCCATTAGGGACGGCAGATGTGTGCATGTGTGTGCATTCATGCATGTGTGTGTAGGAGAAGGGGGTACACATGGTGTCAAAATGAATGAATTTAGTCCTAAAAAGTGTCTGTGTATGCCCATTTTCTTAAGGTCCAGTAAATAGCTGCTCACACTGGGGAGGAAGAATGACTTGTGCTCAAATGTTCCAAAAGGTTACCCGTCAGCTCCAGCAAGAGGCCATGAAAACAAAAAATACAAGATGTTCCCTCTTCGCTGACGTTTTTCCTGTTTGTAACATAAAAGCTGAAGTATTTGATGGAACTGAGGATGGATGAGCAGCAAGCAGAGGGGACTTGTTAAAACCTTGATCCAGTGTTGGTCTTCTTAAAAGAAGAACACTTGCTCCCACCTATTCACACTACAGATTTGAAGGTTCCTCTGAGGGTTTCTGATCACCAGCGTTTTACAACAATGCATACTTCACTCATTGAATCATGTGTTTAGGCTTTGACTAGATGGCGGTATTCACGTGAGTTTGACCATGTCGGTCCTCCCTGGGCTCTCTTGTGGTCTTTTAACAGAAGACATTTGATGTCAGAGGCCCTGTCGAACCAGATGGCCCTTCCATTACTTTTCCAAAATCAGCTTCAGGACCAGAGATGGCAACACATGGGAGCTGCTAATGATATGTTGGTATAAAAGTCACAAGGAGGAATGTATTTCTACTGCCTCTATTTTACATCTAAAACAGATTTGTTTATGGCCACATTCTCAAATATTTTAAGACTTAAGTTTAAGGAATTCTACACAGCAAAATATTAAATTAACTCTGAGAGTGTTAAATTTAACACTAGAAACATGTCTATAGGTGTCCACTCTGTTAAGTGTTAACTTAACACTTTTGAAAGTGTTAATTTTTTAACACTCACCCTGTAAGAAGTTGAATATTAACACTGGCTAACACTGAGTATTGTTGATAGTACTCTACACTAGTGTCAGTGTTAGAAAATCAACACTACCAGACTACTCTTGACTCCAATACAGTAACACTAACGAGTGTAACACAATTAATTCTGAGGGTGTAGAATGGCGTGGACAACCAATGCCCCCTCCAGCCACTGTACCCACCACAACCACCTACCCCACATACCTATCAATTACAAAAAATACAAGACAACTTGCATAAAAATATTGTGTATTAAAAGGCGGGTACACTACAAACACGATTCATGGACTGAAAACAGTTCAGCATGGAGTCATACAAAATTACAGTATGGTACAATGTACATTTGATCATCAGTGTAAGGTCTGTAGTACACCAAGTCATCTACACAGATCAGTGTGAAGATGTCTGTTTTCTCTTCAATACTAAATGCATTTAAGTGATCATAAAAAAACATTGTTGAGACTTTACAATTTAGAAGATAAGCGTTGTCATCTCTAATAATTAGCTATACTGACAATCCTGTTGAACGAAGGCATCTCATTTTCAACACCAGAACATACATACATCCCAACCTAAATTGTAATCTTTTAAAGTAAACTTCTCAAAATGAAAAGCCAACTGATTCTGATGTTTCTTTACCAGTGTTTTTGTGATGTTTTTAAAATTCTTTACAGACTTTTTGAAGAAGTTGTGCTTTGCTTCAAACCTCATGCACCACATGTGTATGAGTGGCCCAGTTTTCCTAATACGGCTTGGGTAATGGATCATTTGGTGGTGCTTTGGAATCAAATTTCGTTCTGGAAAAAGAGATTTTAAAAGCTTGTGATGATCAAAAATCAGATGTTTCAAATAGCAAGTCATACCATGGGTTGCAATTGGTGAAAACACAATGTTTATGATTTGAATTAAGAGGAGTAGCAAGTTCCAACAGCTATCATTCCTGCAAACTAAACATCAATGGAATATTGCATAAGAGGAACCATGACTGAACAGCATTAAGGCCAAGATCTTTGCTATTGTCATCCAGTTTTAGCCCAATTGGCCTGTTTTTACTCTGTGTATATCCATAATTAAAGCTCATAATTCTCTCTGACAATGAACTCAAGGATATGGAATTCTTAATCAAGTACTGAAACACAAGCTTTAACTCATACTGCACCGCTCCTTCCAGTAGATCGTGCATTATATCTACTGCGTAGTTGTCTGAAGTATGGAACAACTGGAGGGAATTGAGCAGATAGGTTCTTTTGCCACCAAATGTTGAGGCCAAAGCAAGATTTTGTTGAATGGCACCACGGTGTTCTGAATGAAGGTCTTTCGAATGTAGAGTTAAACCTGGATGATCTTCACTAAAAACTGATTGCAACTCTCTCTTATCAGTTAACAAAATCGACTAATTTGCTCTAAATGATTCAACAAAACCAAGAATGCCATGTAAAGCTAAGTTGTCTCCAGTAACCTGAAAAACTGAACCCTTCACAGGAACGGCTGAAAAGGGCAAGTGGCAAATTTCTCAAAATAAAATAAATACAGCCAAGTTTGTTCACTCCCTTTTTTTGAGCCTAATGGATTAGCAGTTTCAAAATCATCATAGTAGAGCTGGATCTGAAAAGGATGTTCTTGTTGTGAGAATAAACTTTGATTCTTGAAGTAGAAGCCATCATTTATATCTCTGTAAAAACCCTCCTGGTGTGGTTTTGCTTTAGGAAACTGTTAGAGTTCACTGTTCCAAGACATAGATGAAAGAGACCCCATGATGGGTACATACAATACATAAACTCATCATTGACAGGAACATCCCTATATGTGCCTGTTGTATTATTGTACATCAAAACACATACCAAGAATATGCTCTACAGGTTCAACTATTTTCCATTTTTTCTCAAAATGTCTCATCCTTTTAGATTCTGTGTTAAGACATGAAAATGGATTTTCAAGCTGATCAAAACAATCCTCAACTTCCTCTAATGTTTCTCTAGATGCATCAGATGGCAAATATTCAACAATAGCTTCTTTTGCATGAGCATGAAATGTCATTAATCAGTTCCTCCATTGAACCAACAAAACATTGCACAGTACTTTCAGGAGCTCCCGAGGCTCGCACTTGAGCAGTAACAGAGCTGCACATGTTTAGTATTTGTCTTTTTTGCAATTGAAATGTGTGTAATGACAGTCACGGGAGGATCCACATTTAGTGGCTGTCAAACAGAAGCTCCAGGCTCAAACTCAAAATTGCTAATGAGCTCTGAATCAATGCAGTCTCCATGTGCTCAAAATAAGTGCCACTTGTAACCAGAGTACATGCAAAAAATGAACATCCAGGCTCTCCACAGCAAACACTAAACAACTTGTGTTGTGTACCTTGCAAATGTAACACATGAACATATTTCCAGTCAAAGATGTGTTCCTCTTCAAACTGCACAGCGAAGAATTCTTGCTCTGATCTCCTTGACCCGAGGAGTCTCCTTCACACTGCCAACATCAATGCCATACATGGTGGTCTGGATGAATGTGTAGAAGTTGCACAACGCCTCATCCAGGACACAGCAAATGCAAAATGTGCCTTGAAGAGCTCGTCGAAGACAGCAACTCTGGTCTGCATGGTAGAGGGAATGACCTTTTGGTCCAGGATGATGTAGAAATTCTGGATGCTGTTGTGTCTTTCTCCGACACACAGGAGAAAGGGCTGAGCAGGGCCAGTTTCCTTGAGGTCTTCATGCTTCTCCCCACCTGAGGGAGAGAAAGAGAGCGAATGAATCACATAGAATAAAATTTGGAATTTGTTGAGTGCCAGCACATGTGCACAATTAATTTTAATGAAGACAAAGCTGTTCCTGTGTTGAAACACCATGCCTGTCTGGAGAAAAAAAATAAAAATAAATCTGCATCATGTTGGGCCCCCTTGCCATCTCAAAATTAGTATTGGCCCTTGAAAACCCCATATCGGTTGACGTTTAAAGTGAAATATCCTTTGATAACATTTTAAGAACATACCTTCATGAACATCATCAGGCGGTCAGCAGCATCCGATGCGCTAATCTTTGAAGACTTCTTGCCCTTGGATGTCGGAGGTAACAGGTGAAGAAGCAATTACTTTCACTTAAAGGACCATACCGGTGTTTTTTTCATGTTTTAGCTCATTTATTACAAATCACATATACTTTACTGCCGGCCATTTTCCAAATCACACTGTGGGTTTTTAGTTTGATTGATCATTTTCCTACCTTCAAGGCAGCCACTGGTTTCCATTCATTTCAGTACGGTATGAAAATCAACTTCCAGAGACTTGAAACAATCAATCTATCATCAATCATCAATCTAAAAACCAACAGTATGATTTGGAAAATGGTCAGGAGTAATGTTAAGTATATGAGATTTGTAGTAAAAGGGCCAAAACATGAAAAAACACTGGGATGGTCCAATGATATGTTGTGTTGACTTCATAGGGAATAAAGTGAATGCCCTAAAGTGAAATCTATACTGTCTCCAATGTACACTTACCACCTTCATCAGACTCCTGTTGTGCAGACAAAAGTAGCTCATCCATATGCGCACCTTAAGGGTACATTTTTACAATCCGCGATGATCCTCGGCTTGACGAATATTGGCCATTTTGCAAAGAATTTGCATTATGAAGTGTCGGTCAATCTTAGACACAAAACATAACATTCAAAACCAAAATACATTAGAGAGCAAACAAATACAGCAACCATAGAGCTGTCAACAATTTATTTTATGTTTTACCGAGCCTGATGGAATCTTGGAAGAAGGTCTATAACAGTGGAGGCTGTGGTTGGGTCTTGAACCACTTTAATGTATGGGCTGAAATGTTGCCTTCATTTTGTCTTTGACAAGGATCACGTCAGTTGAGTGCCTCATCACCGACATTGCTTCCTTGCATTCATCACCTGACAACTGACTCACAATTGAACGCATGCTGCAATGAGTCTTGGGGCCATCTTGAAAAGTGGCTTTGGATTTTTTGATCTCTTGAGCAGAGTTGCACGGGACAGTTTTCAACCAGAGCCACTCTGGTGATCACAGAAATGTTCCTGTTGATTAAAAGAAAAAAAGGTTCATCTGTTACCTGTTTAAGAACAAGATCCTGTACAGACCCATTCAATTCAGTGCACTGAAGCACTATGGCATGGTTATGGGTTAAATAATTCCCTAAAGTTAGTTAAATAGCATAAGGTAATAACGTTACCTACCATTTAAGTTTGTAGAGCAGCTGAAGAGTTATCAGGTTACTGTTTACAAATCCTGTTACTAACACAGGCCAGTTTGGAGCAAATTGTGGAATGTTAAGTATGACTTTGGTTTCACAGCAGGAGACTGTTGGACTGAGTTCAGTGCTGCTGTCTGTGCATCTCCAAATGACAGGCATGATGTGATGTGACGTCAGACGCATGAGAGATCCATTTAGATCAATTTTTATACATTGTCCAACTGTCTAGGAAACACTGCATCTTACAGTTAAAGATGCCCTCTAGAGGCCATCTGACAAAGAGACAGATAACTGCCTAAAAGACTGACTGACTTGAATTAGCCTCCACCTCCACCATGGGAAAAGACAGCAGCATAAACAATGCTTTCATAAATTAATGACAGCACTTAATGTCAATACGTACATAACCATTCTTTGAATCCGGGTCCTTCAAGTTTGGGAACAAGGTTGCAATGCGAAGTGCGTACGTAATGCTGACATTTACTGGAGGGATCCTCCTAATAAGAGACAGATGCATCATTGAAGTGTGAGAACAAGGTAATGTTTTAATGTAGGGTTAAACCAATATATCAGGGCCAATATCAGCATTTTAGGAATATCTGATATTGGTGTGTCCATGTCTTTCCTCATTGGCTGGGTGACCCTTTCGCGGAGAACGTTCTATTTGATCATTTCATCATTGGATGTATTCTTGTTTTGTTTTTTTGTAATTTTCAAATTTAAAGGTATTGAATATTGGTACAAAATATCAGCTTCAGTTAAAACATTGCAGACCTTAGTTTAAAGATAATTTACATCTCTTGCAATGTTGCTGTTTTTTCCGAGCTTTGGTAGATTCAAGTATTAGTGTTGAATCTGAACTCGATGATGACCCTTTGGATGGTGACCACTCTGATAAAGATGAGCCCTCTGAAGAAGACTCCTCAACACTGTCTAAGAACACACAGCTTTGTGTTGTAAAATTCAGTTTACAAGATTAATAACAGAGCTACATTAGCTATAGATTATTACATTGAACAACTCATTTTGAGAGAAATACATAGCAATTTCCTTACCATTGCACTCTTCAGTGAAGACCTTGAAATACTCCTCAGATGACTTCAAAAGTTAATCAAATATGTCTGAATCCACTTCCACTCCTACAGAATCCTTCAGGATCACGGAAGTAAAACCTGGCAAATTGAATTTTGCCAGCACTAAAACAGAAAAAGATAATTTCACTATAACATAACATGATTTCAAGTTAAACACCAACAGTAAAACCCCTGAAGGCATGAATAAACACTCAGATTACCTCCTTGTAAAAATTCAGGGTAATTGTAGACATCCTCTGTCTTTGGTACCCTGACCCATTTGCTCACTCCCTTATACTCTACAGGAACCAGCATATCACCACCTTCAAAGGGAAGAATGGCATATATAACACATACTACCAAACATACAATCTACTTACAAAACATCTTGCACATATTTAGAATTAGCTAAAATACACTTGTTTAAAAAGGACCATACTGGGTCCAGCATGTTTTATGCGAGCAGAGAAAATACACGATAAGTGCCGAAACTATCGCTACAGCTCAGCGATGCTGCAAGTGTTTGTAGTCCGATCAATGGCCGCCAAAGGAAGCGGACTACGTTTCGTGACCATTTCGTGTCTGGTCTGGAATAAAAATCCTGAGCGCCTCTTCTGGGGGTGCTTGAATTGCCATGCTTTTTCTAGCAAAGCAGGCTCAATGCAGAGCTAAATGCTGCCAGTGTTAATTGTGGCTAGCAAAGCTATTACTAAACCTAAAACCACTTCATGTACCACTGCCTAAAATTTGGACAAGTTACCAGAAGTTTTTGTATTTTACTTTTCCTTTTGACGTGACTCTGAAAGCTGTTAAAACTTAACACACCTTTGTCTCCTCTCTCCCCCACTGTGCCTGCCCTGTTCGGCTCCAATGTGCTCTTTGGTTGTAGTCTTCCAAGTTCACCCCACAGTCGGTATATAGGCTTCGGCAGTTGCAAGTGAAAAGAAAGAAAAACATGTTAAAATCTGTGGCAGACATTTGCTAGCAACATTCATTATATTCTCCCTACAGTCAGAATGTGCTAAATTATCTAAAAAATCTACTATACTGAGTTCATGCAATCGGCCAGTTCGCCAAAAAACACTTTAAAAAGGGACGTGACACTTATGGATAAAAAATTTTCATACAATTCAGTTTACACTTACTGATATTACTCATGCTAATATCAACCTAAAACTTAAAATTCGATCAACTAAAACTCATCGCAGCAGTGATAGAAATGGCAACCGTAGATTCTGAAGGGTATTTCTTCACCGTGTGAGTGTGAGAATGACCAAAATCTACACCAACACTTTCAGGAACTGAATGTTGAGGTGTTAGTTTTGATAAATTAAGTGTTAAAGTAACACTGAACTCTTTTTCCATACTGTTGGAATAAGTTTTTAAATTTCAGCAATACTAAGGATGAGACCAAAATGAACTCATCTTGCCTTGAACCCAAGTAAATAAATTTAATCAATTAACTATTACCATTCAGCTGATGCTTTTTCTGTCTGAGAAATGCTCCTAAAAAGGCACTTAGTGGATGTGAGGGAGCTTCGCTAAACCCTTTCCCAATCACTGTGGTTGTCTTCTTTAACATAAGCTGTAAACGTTAGCATGTTCGGCTAACTAACTTACCGTACGGTAGTAAATAATGCTAACGTAGACTATGGAGAATATCATTAGCTAACTACTCTTAGGCCCCATTCACACCTAGCACTGTGTCACTACATGGAGCTGATGCTGGATACTACTATCAGAGTTTAAGGTAATGTGCTCTTTGTTGGATTTGTGGAAGATTACACTGCGGCAACCCCAGTTAAACTCATTACTTGAGATAGTGTTACATCAGTTAGTCCTGATGTGTTTTTTTTTTTTTGAGTTTATGAAATGGCGTAAACTCCATTTACTTAATTCATTATTTAAATCTCCCAACATGGCAACATCAATCGGACAGGATCGAATGGTAATTGATGTTCTGTATTTTTCTACTCATCAGACGGATAAGCTGTTACACACACATTTCAGGTTTATACAGTGAAAAGATTTGGAATAGAGCAGCCGTCCTCAGGATGAATCCAGAGCTCCATCACAGCTGTGGAGACATTTTTATTATGAGTAAAAAACCAAACTCAGTTTCCTCTAGAGAATCAAAATATTTTTTTGTCTCGGATATTACAGAGAGATTTCAGTTTTCAGGAAGTGTATCCGTATACTGAATGCACCAACTAAAATTGTTAAAGAAAACAACGAAAACATTTGGCAACAGTAAAGATAATAATGAAAACACATTTTACTGTAGCAAAAGTTACTGGTTGTTGCCTCACCACACAGTTGGACCATGTTACTTAGGCTAAATCATAAATTCAGCTAATAAAAAGACATTTTCTGCGGTTGTCAGGATATTTTAGTATATTCATATTTGGGCTTGTATTCTTGTCTTTTGGGGCTTCACTGAGCTTTTTTGTTCCTCCCAGTCCAATTAAAGTGTCAGTTCAAACAAATATCTTTTACCTCTAGTGAGCTCTATTCATGCAGAAAGTTTTGGTATTTGTCCAGGTTTTGATGTACCTGTTTCTGAGATTTCTTCCTCCACCCCAATACAATGGGAGTGAATGGGTTTCTATTGTGTTGCTCACAGTATAAAGAAAGCATTTTAAAAATTCACTATTATGCTACTCACCAGTACTACTATAGTACTCACCTGACGTACCCCTCTAAATCATCAGGGGTTATCTCAGCACTACTACAGGTTTTTAACTGAAAGCCTACATTACAAACCTGAGACATGGAGTTTGAAAGACATGACCATTTACCAGGAACAGGTGCTATCATGTTTCACCAGAAGGATCTAGTATTTTTGGAGCTTGACCCATGGGGATTAAAGTCAGCTAAAAGTCAGGATTTCTCAGTCTCCACTGCATTGATTTTAAAGTTTTTTGCAAGTCCGTAAACTTTATTGAAATGCTATACGTGATTGTTGGAGAACCCTTTAAAATATGTAATCCTTTGGTAGGTCTAGAGGAGTTTATTTAACTCTATGGTGATGTTTGAGGCTGTAGTTTGTTGTGTAGTTGTGTTGGATTGCTTTACATTATTAAGTTGTTTCTTTTATTTTTACATGAGTCAGCGTCCATTTTTTAAGTCATGATATTCCTGTAAATGGAATGGGTAATGATTTTGCAGGAAAAAAAAAACCCCAAACATTTTCCCCAAGCTTGAAATCCTCAAAGGACAGGGAAAGAAAAACATGATGGTCGACACTGATACATCATATCAAATCAAAAACACTGCAGTTATCAGATGAGGCAAGAGAGGGAAACACAAACAGCAAGGAAGGGAGAGAAGGGAGGTGGAATGCAGAAGAATGTTTTGTGATGTACAGATTCCTGAGATCACATGTAGCTGTAAGCAGCGGCTGCATGTGTGAAAGAGCTCTTTGTCTGCAGCCCAGGTTCTTGGGTTCAGCTAATCAAATGGATTAGAGACGGCTTTGAAAGTCCGCCCATTGGAATTGGCCATCCGCACAAAAACAAACACACTGTAGTGGCTGCAGCAGTCCACTTTCACTAAGGTGCCTGTTTGTGTTTGTGCATGTGTGCGTCTGCATACCAGTGCAGTGGGCTGTATTTGACTCTTTGTTTTCTGGTCTGTGTGTGTGAGCTATAAATGGGGGTCTGTTTGCACACATCTGATCTCATGAGAGCAAATAAAGCAAATGTGTCCTTCAAATGCTGATTAGCAGCTGTATAATTCCTTTTCATGAGGAAGAAGACAGCACTGACTGATCTGACCCGACACATCAGTGCTTCAATCCAATGTGTTGTCTGTATCAGTTTCTGGCGTTGTAATAAGACCCAGATCTCATTATTCTGTGTCCCTTCTGATGCTTTCAAGTCCAGCATCTGTTAGTATTGTGATGTGAAACCTAATCAGTGCATATTATGCACAGCTAAATGATGCAGATGGAAATGTTTCCAGATGTTTTCAGCTTCACCTTGATTCATTTGTATTTGCCCCAAAACACCTGGGGCTTTTGTACCAATCTCCAAACAAACCAGTAATTAACAGTAACAGGTTCATGCCTGTTACCGGTTTAATCTTGCAACTATTAGTAGGAAACTAGGTGAGATTTCTCTTAAGAATTTCTGGGAAAGCTGCAAAAAAACTACAGAAGAGCCAAGATGATTACTAACACTCTGTGAATCAAGAGGTCAGAGCGTGATAAAACGGAGAAGTATCTGGCTTATCAGTGAGGATGCAGAGCTGTAACACTCCTCCTGATCCTGAGGCTTGATTCCTCAGTTCTCCCGAACTGGAAAACACTAGGACTTTCCACTCGATCTACTCTATGTGCACGCGCGTGTGTGTTTGTATTTTCTTTCCACTGTGTTGAGGAGTTTCCACTGAGTGTTTGCTTAAGAGAAGAAAAGGTCAAATTGTGTCGGCTCTTTGCAGGACCAAACTTACCCTCGTGGTTCAGTCATGAAATTGCAGACGTCTTTGTCTTTTTGCATTCATCTCTGTTGTGCTTTTACATGCTGGACACACCACTCAACGCCCTGAGCTCCCTGGTGGCCAGCTAAGTGCGTGGAAGTAATAACGTTGGGAGGCCCCTTGAGACAATTAGAAGAGGAAAAACAAGCTTTGTCATCCAAGAGATGGACTGATACGGCATCACACCATCACGGCCCCAGTGTAGATTACATGCACACATAAACACACAAATCCCTCCAATGGGTGGTGACAAATAGAGCTCTATTTACTAACAATAGCATTCACATGGCTACAAATTGGATAAAATGAAGACAAATGCATGAAACTGAGCACCGTGTGTGTCTGTGTGATTTAAAGAGAAATGCTAAAAGTGAAATACGCTCCTTCTTTTGTCATCACCAACAAGGATGGCAAAATCCTGTCTTTACACTGTGTGTTTCATTTGAAGAAGTTACTGACTACTGTGTCTGTGTCTAATCAACCACAATGTTGATGCTCTGAGCCTTGCGCAATGTGATGATTTACGGTTGATTGCAGTTCAGTGTTTTTTTGCCGTGTTTATTTCCAGTATATGATGCAAGATTGCCATAATGAAACCCTGCAGGCACCACAAGATACAGTTTTCACATGTTCTCACTTTCACTTTCTGTCTCTCGTCCTATTATTACATTAGGAAATGTAAACGTGTCATCCTGCCTTTCTCCCTGATATTTTTTTGTGTTTACTTGTATGTACAGTATATCTGGTCTGCAGATGTGAATATTTGTTGGTGGGGATTTATCTACACATCTTTCTGACAACCTGACAGGATGCAGGGAGCGAAAGCAGAGCTGACCAGATAACTGGATCCAAAACTATTGTCTTGGCTTCATGTCCTTGTTTGACCCTGATGACCTCAGTATGGTTATGTAAAGTTTTTTGTTTCAAGGAGAGCAGAGGAGAGGACATTGAATATAATAAAAGAAGGAGACAATGAGTGAAATCTGGAGAATGCATCTCACTCCTTCCAGATGTCTGTAATGACAAACAAACTAAATTCTGAATTGAAGATATTCAGTATTTGGCATCTCCTGGTCCAGCTCTGTCCTTCTGAGGCAATATGACAGCTGATGTCTTAAGCTCCTGTTCCTTGGCTTAAATGGACCCTTCAGCATCTACAGAGATAATACTCAAATTATTCTACATTTAGCAATGGCGGAGGTACACGTGAGCATATTACAGAGAACAATCACACGTGTCGAGAACAGATAAGCAGCAGAGAGAAGTGAAACAGCGCTCATTGGATATGTAAAACCTGACAAAACACAGTGGTATGCATGAACAGACACTCATGCACAAACACACACACACACAAGCATGCACTCATTGATAGACAGTCAATGATGGGCTTTGGGGGCCTTTGGGGGCCTTTGGAGGCGCCAGATGGGACAATCTGCTGTAATTGAGGTAATCTGTAGAGGCATCCAGAGATACTGATGCAGAATCCAAAATGAAAGCAATGAAGTATTATAAAGGCTGTCACTTTCGAGCCAATTTCGCATGTATCCTCGGTGGATCCCACTGAGCTTTGTTTCCTTTTGTCATTTATTTCACACTGCGTCGTCTCCTTTTGTTTTTTGTTCCACACATGAAAACAGTGCCAAAGTCTTCAGTTACCGCTGGCTTTGTCTTCAGTCTCCGCTATCAAAGATGTCACTAATCTCGTGGATGTTCTGAACTATGCCTCTTTTGCAACTAATATTACCAATTCTACCAGTAAATCTGTTCCATCATCTCTCTGGCTTGTGTCCCTGTGGTCCCCGTGGCTCCCAGGGCCTTGCTGCGTCCAGCTGGCATGGTCTGAGGGAACTGGGACAGCTGGGATCCTTGACCACCCGGATTATAGCAACCCACAACATCATCGACAGCCCATCAAGACAAGGACTTTTCCACTTCAAACCCCGCATAAATCTCTCCAAGTTCCCAGCAACCACTTCAATTGTTGTTTCATACTTGGACATAAAACAGAGATTTTCTCAAATCCTTGACTTTCTGTAACTACTTCCTCCAGTAAGTGACTGGTTTGGATATATCACTGATTTGTCTGTTAAACCTCATACCTGGCCATTAAGAGTCGAGAGTGTCCCTCTCGATATCCAGTATGAGAATGTTTAGATTGAGAGAAGGTTTTGGCATCCAGACTGTGTATCCTCTGTGGATATGGTTCCCTCAACGTGCAGTGTGATCACAGCGTGGCTGTGGATATAAGAGTCAAAAACAGGAAAAGGCTTTCAGCAGTAACACACCATTCCAAATCTGAGAAGCATGCAGCATGAAAAAAAAAAAAGTCATTTATCGATACTGATGGCTCCCAAAAGTTTGAGCTGGGACGTAGCACTCCCCGGTCAACCATCTGTGTATGAGTTGTGTTTGTATAAAGGAAGTGTTGAATTGCAATGCGGAATTGGAAATGTGTGTAGTCATTTTTAAACATTACTGGCTTCATCTATCTGTTAAAGTAATGGCTTTTGCTCTTTCAAACATAGATCTCATTTGCAGAAATGGCTCTATTTAAAGTGACAGGGCCATTACAGAGGGAGCTGCAACGCTCACGCGATATCTGTCATTTGGTGCACAAGAAGATGGAGATTAATGGAGAGTTCTCAGTTCTCTCACAGGCTGAATCAGCAATGGGTTTTTAAACTTACTGTGCAGATAAAGACTTAAATAATGAAAATGTAAGCAAAAGGGACACTTCTCCCCAATGGATCCTATAATACATTTATAAATCTCATTTTTTGTTAGATGAGGTACCACAGTGCTCAAGCATAGATGAAAATTACATTAGTTGTGACTCTCATGCTCTGTGTAAAGCATTTTTGCATTTCTAGACAAAATCTCACCAAAAGGTCAATTTGAATTATGTAATGATCTTACAAGGATTTGTTTGTAGGCTTTACTATCATCCAATAATTGTCTTAGCTGATGAATATTTATGCCACCAGTATGAAGGCCCTGTCTATGGCTCCCATAAATCATCTGAATTCTCATTAAATTGTGTAGTTTTTCCTGATTGAACTAACGCATTTGGCTGCTCATTTTTCCAAGGTCAAGTGTGAACTTTCAGTCTCAACTTTCAAGCCAACATGGATCTCCATAAAATATTCAGAAAAAGGAAAATTTGAACATCCATGACAACTGGGCAAAGATCATCTGCTGAGGAAGATTGAAAACTCTCGAATTTTCTTTATGCATAAGAATGATATTTGGAGACTAAAGGTTATTCCTAAGAAGGTGGGAACAAGACATTTCTCTCTCTGAGCTGTGTTCATAGTCTTACAAAAGTGTATAGTTCTAATCTACTGTAGTGAGATTGCCTGTGAATTATTCAAACATGAGACCAACATGTAGAATTGCTGGCACATTTGCTCAATGAGGTGCATGTCTGAAAGGGGCTTATTGTATGTTAAGTTTGGCTACTCTACATTCACAAAAGAGACAGTTCATTGATAGTCTCTTACTAGTCAATCTTCCATCAAACTTGTCCATCAAACTAAAGTTGAATGAACACCTCATCAGATGCTGTAGACGGAGAATGTTCCCATCATGTATGTTGTTGATGCTCCTGAATGTCCTTAATTATTCCTCTGCCAACACACACAGTCATCCCATACACACCATCCAATCATGTATACATATACACATGAGGTTTGCATATTTGCCCTGGTTTGTCCTCGGTGGTCATACATGGGCAGAGGGCACAGATGAGGTGACCCCGGGCCCCTGTTTGGCATGGCTAGAGGCCTCTCTGTGCAGACAAGCAGACTCCTGCCTTTGTTGTGTGCTGCCCTGTGAGAAAGCCTAACGGACAGGGTCTGAATGTTGACCCTACGCGCTAATGGTAAACACAAGCCAAATGCCAAACAAACAAAAGCAAAACAGGCAAAGAGCTCCTACACTATCTCTGTAATGAGCATCTTTCTCTTCTATCTCTCTTTCTCCTTCACTCCATCTCCTCGTGTCCCCTGGAAAGCCTCAGCGGAGGCTAATGTGCTAATTTAACAGTGGAACATGAAGTGAGAGGCCAGCACCAGCAGTGACCAGGAGTTCATTCAGATGTCTGATGGAAATCCAGCTCAGCTTTGTTTACATATTCATTCGGGATCATTTGGCTCCAAACCATCTGATTTTCTTGTCCATGCAGGGTTTCCTTCTCCCTTTCCCCTCCATCTGCTTATTTCGGAGAGCTTTGGGAGCAATTTGGACTTGAACCCACATCTCTCATTTTTGCCCATTTATACCCTCTTAGGACTCGCGCACACAAATACAGTCACACAATTTAACACAGGGTCACGGTGATGAATGTGTGGTTCCACAAGCACCAGAACAACTGCTATATGGTGGTTAATAGTCCATGGCTTCGCCTCGCATCCTTGCTCTCTCTTTCACTTTCTCTCTTACTTACACACACACACACACACATGCACACAACTAATCCAGTGCCAGTGTAACCAAGCCAAATCCTGGTTATGAGGTAGTCTGTGGCAGGACTCCATTAGTTTTGGCGCAAATGGGGCCACTGTGTTCCAGCTCTGACCAGCAATGCTGGTTCACTATCCTCCCAATCTGTGACCAGACTAATGCCTTGTGGATTTGCACTGATCGACGAGAGTGACCACACTCAGTCTACATTCCAGTGTTCGCCTGTAAGCGAGACTAATCCTGTAAGCCCTAATAGATATTATCACTTTACTCTGAAAACCACACGCCATTTAATTAAACCCGGCTGCTCTGATCATGCTGCCAAGTAGTGGCCCACACCAGTCACTTTACATGATTTACTTTTCATGGTATAGTTAATTATCAGCAAGGAAAAACCTACAGGTGTTAACAGAGTAATACTTTGTTATCACAGATAACTGAACAACACTGTGTGATGTTCTGTCTCTCTCTGGGTTTCTGTCTCTCTGCTTGTTTTTGTCCATTCAGAACATTTAACTGGCTCTTGTCTTTCTTCCTCCCAGTGTTTTCCTTCAGATGACTACTGACGGCTGTTTTAGAGTTCTGCTTTTCATTGGCTTTATGAGACCAATTGTAAATTCCTGAGTGCGTTGTGTCTCACAGTGGACTCCATCCAGTTTTCTCTTCACCCCACCGGATTCTGCCTCCCCCAGCTTAACTGCCTGGCAAGGGCTTGCCCTGGCACACCTTTTACACTTTTTGTTTGGCTTGTGAAACCAGAACCACTTCAAATATGAGGTGATAATTATGAAGTACAGCTGATGAAGGGTGTGCTGGTTGTGGCGAAAGAAGAAGGGCTCCTTTGCCATCCATTTCCCTCGAAAGCCATGCAGCTTAATGAGCACAGAAAGGCTCAATGTGTTTCACAGACTTAAGAGACTTCTGAGGGTATTTTTATACATATTTTTCCCCATTTTGTTACAAAATAGAAATTCCATATTGATACTCCCCAAAAAAGAGTGCTTTGATGTAGTGAAATAATAAACAGTGACACAGATTCATATTCTCTGAAGGGGTCGCACAAAAAGACACAAAGAACATGAGAAAAATATGTGTTTCTGGTGTTAATGGTTTTGTTGGAAAGGCATAATAAGCCTCACAGAGAAGGAATACCCTGAGCCCAGAGGTGAGTATGTGTGAGGACACATGAAGTTTTTCCTGCACATTTTGTGTTTTGCTTTGTGTGTGTTTGCATGTGTATGTGGCCTGAGTGCATCAGCACGTGAGCGGTGGAGATGGAACTGAGGAAATGCAGAGGAACGGAGCCAGGCATGGCGACAGAGAAAATGTAATAATATAGTGAGGTAGAGCGCGTGTTTGTGATACGCTGGCTGAAGGAGGCTCCTTAGACATCTGTTAATGATTTTGCAGATGTGTGTTGGGGACAGAGAGGGGCGAGTTTCACTGTAACAACAGAAGCTGCATTGTGCTTTGTCTAATTTAAGTGCATTATGTTCTGTTTTGTGACCCAGGAGCTCCAAGTGTTGGCTCGCAGCACTCACTGAATTGTTACCATCACTCAGAGTGAAATGTCAGTAGGCTAATATCGGCATGCAAGGTAGCGTGCATGTGTGCATAAAATGTGCTTTTGTGCACACACGCACAAACACAAAGTAATCCCTCATATAGTGGTAATGTCAGTAATGCCTCAGCTATGTCCTGTAACCCTTTGAACTTGCCGTCACAGCTTCTGTCTAATAGAAAGGAGTCAAAGGTCAATGCTGAAGTCTCTTAACATGAGGATATAACATTTGAACTTTGAAGTTTGGTCATAAGTAACCACCCGGAAATCTCAAACAGACATGGGACTTATTTAGTTCAACCTCTGCTGACTACTAGGATCTGTGCAGCTCTGAGTCAAAGCTACACATCTTAGGCTGGGTTTTAGTATGAAAAAGATACCACACTCAATCCTTAAAGCACAGGAAGACGCTGTGAATGGCATTCCACAATCAATGAACTGAAATCTGCCCCTCGCTTTGCCGCATGATCCAGAGAGGAGGAGAAAGAGAGAGCATGAATGAAAGAGGTATAGAAAGAGAGGCAAAGTGTGGGGTGGAAGGTGAAAGAATGTCATAGACAAGGATGGCGGAGGGAGGGGACGAGAGGCTTTGGAGAGCGATGAGACTGAGCAGTTGAAGGGTTGACGGGTTTTGGGTCTGATAACTCGATATGCATCACTGATCCCAGTCCGCTCTCAGTCCACACACACTCGTCCCCCTATTCTAACTCCGGCATTCACAGGCGCTTTCCCACTGGGAAGGTCAAAGCCCCATTAAGAGAGCATTTTGTTGCTATTTTGTGTTTGTTGTGGGGATAGTGAGTGGAAAGGGCAGCCTGGTAACAGAAAGAATGGGGATTTGCTTCTGCAGCCCCTCTGTCTACCAATTCAAGCTCTGATAGCTCCCACTTGGGTTGTCACTGCTCTGCATACTCTGCGCTTTGATGCTCGTCTAGACAGAGGCAGTTTGTGTGTCCATAGGGAGGGTTAGTTGTTCTATTTTCTGCAAACTCTTAAGTTAACTATCAGGCAAATTCTAGATATTAAAAAAACACTGAAAAAGTAGAGTATGTATTTTCAAGGTTCTTTTGTGTCACATATGTTAATATTAGGAGTTTAAACTCAATGTTTATGCTTAAAACAACCCCCCCACCCCCCTTCTGGCTCACTATTTCAAGTGTGTTTGACTGTGCATACATAGGTGCTGATGTTATGCTTTCATGTTTATTGGCACAGGTGCATGCTTTAGCATAGTCCATGACTTTGAAGATGCCAGATCAGGAAGTCAGGAGAAATAGGAGGGGTTCTGATGAAAGAGAAGCTGTGGACCAGTGAAAGGTGGAGTCGAATGCTTTATTTACACCAGATGGAATCTACAAGTGGTTTTAGTATCCATAGTTAAGCCTCTTATCAGATTTATTCTGACAGTAAAAGTTTAAACATGAGCATACAACTGAAGACATTTCTACTAACAATTATGGAGAAGTTTCTTTAAAGCTTGCAGTACGGCGGGTCTGAGTTGTGTCCCGTTCTGTCTACAATAATTAACATGTCTAATGGTGTTTCACTTGGGATGGTAGCTCTGCTGTTTGACCCCCACGCTATGAAAGCACCTAATTGCAGTTAAATTGTGAAGGGAAACAGATGCAGCAATTAGACTCCTATTATGTTTAGGTAGAAGAAGAGCTGGAGAGTATTTGGAGTCAGAGCAGGAATCTCTGTCCTGACTGCTTGAATGTGTAGTGAGTTAGTGGGGCTATAATCAAAATCACATAACTGTCTTTGAGTTTCAACTTTTCTGCCAGTATGTCAGTATTTTTAGTGTGCAGCCTGTGTTCTTCATAAATTTGGAAATGTAGCCTGAAACCTCTCAGCTCGGGTAAGTCTCTTGCAGCATGGTGACTGGCACCAGGAAGTGATTGGGTGTGACACAGGAAGCCCTATTTTAGTTTTTGGTTTGTGCAAAATGGTGCTGTTTGAATAAGAGGACAGAAATACCTCCACTTCCAAGGACTAGAGTCAGGAAATGTTGCGCAATTAGACCATACATTAGCCATTTTTATCACTGAGTGTCAAATATTGCTTTGCGTGCTCACGAAATGTCAACAGGATGTGTCATATTAATGCCAGATTAAAAAGTCTATGATTCATGGTGTCGGTGTGACATGCATGCACCTTTTGTGTGTTTGTACTCATGTTTGCCTCCCTGTAATTACACTTTATCTCTCGGTTTGTATCAAAGTGCAGATCTAAAGTTAACATCCCCAGATTATGAGAGCTAAGGACTGTGATTGCAATCTGTACTCAGCCTGAAATGCTTGTTAGCCTGTGGTGGACATAAACAAAGATGCTGTAACCTAAGCCACATCATTCACTAGAAAACAATGATGTAATTTCCCAGACCCAATACTTTTGTTTTTAATCTTTTTTTTCCCGCTTTCTCTCGCGCCCTACTAGAGTCTCTTAATCGTGGTCTCTTTGTGGGGAAGTTTAACATAGCAATGGCTGCTGGCACCAGCCAGTGCAGCCTCTGCTGGGTTTCCTGGTTTTCTTTTATACCTAATTGCTCACCACATATGTGACAAATGACGCCAGATGCCACAATGGAGAGAAATCCAGCTCTCCAAGATTTATGAGCTCCAGAGAAATAGTTGGCCTTATTTATAGAAGCCTTTTTTTTTTTACTAGACCTGGCCCCTGGGAGCGGAGAGTGGCTGGACCAAGTGCCAATGCAGACTGTGGCACGTGTGATCCATTAAGTATACCGGGATAATTCAGTCAGGTGTGTCGAGCAGCAGGTTGTCTAATGTGCCTGTGTATTTGTAAGTGTAAATAGAGAGGAGAGGACGTAAATTCCAACATTAGTGTGTGTTACCTTGTAACTTCGTTGCAATGAAAATAGGATTATTGCACGAATAAGATAAACCTGCTGATATGTAGTAATGGAACTGAACTCATAACATAACTTAATGCTAGAAGAAAAGCAGATGTGTAACTGATACCATTTAGGTGTGCCACCTCCAGGGCCGGGTATTGTTCATGATGGTTTACTGGCATGACTTACATGGGACACTTAAATGGTAACAAGCCATCATTAAAGGGTCGCCCGTGTAAAAACTTGTTGCCTCTAGCCTTGCAGGTATTTCTGGTTTTATTTGCCTAGATTTTTGAGATATCGATTCTCCAAATTCCTACCTTTTGTGAGACGATTCTGTTTTTGGTTACACCTGTGCTTTTTACTCGCAGTTGGAAACACTAAAAGAACAGCGGTCTCCTGTGGCAAAGCCCACTGTTGTGTTAATGCCTCCATCCACCCCGCCTCCTCCAAAAGTGGAAATTTGTCGACATATATAGAGGTCATCTCAACTGTGCCGTGTCTGTACGTTTACATGCACACTAATATTCCACTATTATTCTGAATGTAGTATTTTCCGATTAAGATGTGGGATATGCCGATATTATTCGGGTTTTAGGAGCATTCTTTGGACATGTATACAGCGAATTCAGAATATGTGTCTCATTTGGGGTTTTTACCGCAGTTTCCAACAAACAGCCTCTTGCCTGTTTACGGTCAGTTCCACCAACTAGCCAACAGTTTGCAAGGCTGGGATAGAGATGCATGACGGGCTGGTTGCGTAAGGCACCCCTGCACAGGCAAAATGACATATGCTGGAGCAGGAAGGCAGACAGAGGAGAGAAATGAGAGGAGAATGGAGAGCTGTTCAGGGTGGGCTGGAAAAAAAGAGCGCGCCTTCTCCACAACGGGTACAGAAGGGATTGGTTGTCGAGACTGATGGTGACAACTCGGTGTGATGCACCAAAGACACTCAGCAGTGTAGAAAACATCATCATTGGAAAACCTAGGTTCTGGATGTGCCTGTAACTACAAATTTATAATATCAGTCATATCAATATCACTTATAAATATCAGGCAGCAGCTCACTAATGTTTTTCACCTCACTGGTTTACTTCACTGCCTGCAGAGATCTTGTGATTCCCGTCACCACTGAAACCCCTCTGCATGTAAATAAGACTGTTAGTGGAATTAGTACTCATTTTCATTAGCCATGTAAACAACTTAATAGGAATATTGTCTTTTCCAGAATAAACGTTGTCATTGTTCTAGGTCATAATTACTATGGCCACTAGATGGCATCTGTCACTCAAACGTAACTAAATGTTGTTTTTGGGCAACTGACATTACAACCTTTTGTTCATCATTGAAAACAGACACACAAATATTCACGCATGCAAACATGCACGTCTGCAACCGCTTCATAGAAGTATCTGTGTAATGTACTCTATGTCCCTGAGTGATCTATGTGAAACCCAGTGCACTACTCGGTTTGCCTTAGCCAACGAGTGGACAGCTTTACTGCTCCATGTGTCTATTATTCTTCCATTTGTGCTCCTTTTTTCTTAGTTTACTGTAAGTGTAGCCTGAAGTTAAACGTCTCAGTATTCAGAGAAGGAGAGGAACGCTTGTTCTGTTTTCACATACACAACAAAAGATCAGATCAATGGTGAGGAGCCTCAGCCGGGTGCAGCGTTTGAACTGGAGCGCGGCGTGTTTGATGCTGCTCCCTTGTCTCCCCTATCCTCTCACAGTTCCCTCAGGTATGCAGGCCAGGGGTTCTTGGCATCCACAGCTTGAGACTGCAGCCCAGATGAGCCCTACTTTACTTCATGTCTGCCGTGTTCCCCTCACAGGAAATTAGGGAGGAAAACAGCACAGCTTAAACTCAGAGACATGATTTGGCCATTTAAATTTAAAGTTTACTGTATATGAACTCAGTTGGGAGTGTATTTTCCAGTTTAAGACGAATAACCGATAGGCGATGAAGTGTTGTAGTCATTCCACTCATTTTACACTTACTTGATGAGGAGTGCACTGAAGCGATGACTTGTGGTACAGAAAATAATCCCACTCAGCATCCAGTTTTTCCTGTGAATGCTCAAAAAGTCATTTATGAAACTCATAAATGTCACTGACTGCAGGCTGCTATATTTTTTGTTAAACAATGCATGCAAATGTGTGTGTGTTCTGGGAGTCCTGTGTGGGTGGTGAGGGAAACAGATTGCAAGCAGTGATGCCATTTCCACCAGAGTGATAAAAACGCGGTAAATCGTCCCTCTTGGCCTGCAGCTCCTGCCAAACTCTCCTCTTATTTTTTCATCTTCTCTGTCAGTGGTGTTTATAAATCATAAACTCAACACACAGGCAGAGAAGAAGAACTGCTGAACCTCTATGGACACGTATCCACTATGCTCCCTGTGCGCCTGAATGTGGAAGTAACAAATTCACTTTCCTGAAAGTTCCCAAAAGGAACATAATGTCATAAGGTGAAGCTTTTCATACCTTGTGAAGCTTGTGAATTTCTTCAACCAACAACCTGTTTTTAAGCTCCTGATTCATACCATTGTGAGTGTGTTTTTTTTATCTGTGCATTATTTAATGACAATCAAAGCCTTTCCTAAACCTTAATGAGAGTATTTAGTGGCTAAAACCTAAACCAGCATTAAACTGCCTGAACCCCTTGTTTCATGGCAGCACACAGACAGATCTGTGGAGGACATTTTCCCTGTTGATGTTGCTGGAGTTGGCAAACACAGTAAAGCAGCTGATTCCACCATTGGATGACTTACCACTTAATCTCTACAGGATGACATAGGGTTGCAGTGGAACTATGCTTGACAGTCCTCAAGTCCTCCATAGTGTAGTCTTCACAAGGTTTCTTCAGTTTTCCTACTTCATTTGGCTCTGTGTTTTCTTTTGTCTCTTTGAGGCATTTAAGTTCATGGATGTTTTTATTTATTGCTTCATAATGTTGTGAAGCCCTTTGAGGCTGCAACTTTGATTAAGGGCTGCACGAATAAACCTAACTTGACATGGCTTAAACCATTGACACTGATGTAAGAAGATTGCCCAAAGCTAATTTTCAGAGTTCAGAGGTTTTTATTTCATCCAAAAAAAAAAAAAGTTTCTTTTTTGTTGTTGTTTTGAGCATATGTTTAAACTTTAATGAGCATTTTTGCTAAATATGCTTTACCATTTACCATTTGCTTTCTTGCACGGAGTTAGATGAGAGGATTGTTAAGACTGTAAGATGTGGATTAGAGATTTAATGTTTGCTTTAGAGGGACAGAGCCAGAGTATCTGTTTCCCCCTGCTTCCAGTATTTATGCTAATCTAAGCTAATAGGCACTTAGAGATATGAGAGTGGTATCGATCTTCTTATCTAACTCTGGGCAAGAAAGCGAGTAAATGTAATTTCCAAAATGTCTAACTATTCTTCTAACCATGTGAGGCTCATTGTGCTTCTTTTTGTATAGAATGTGTTATGCAAAGTAGGTTTGGCTTCACTTGACTTGACTGAGTGTTTAAAGTACCAAATCTCAATGACATTGGGCAAGTAGGCGTGTGTTCATGAGATCTGATCATTAGCAAAATCAACGCCCATAAAATTGCCACATTAGACGAAGTTTCATTCACAAAAAGTCTTCCCAAAGAGTAAAAACAAGAATTTCACAAAGTTTCAAGTCAGAAATCATACAAAAACATTTTGGAGCGTCAGTTTTAGGTGACTCAAGACAATTATACGTGTCATCTGTAGTGTGACGAAAATGGTTTGACATGGAGTTAGACACTAAAAAATGTCTTTCTGAAGCAAAGCGGTCCAAGATGTGAGGCGATCAAAGGATGGGACAGTCACAGAGATATTAGACGAGAGAATATTATAGCCTACAGTAGGTGATACACTGTCAGGTGCAACAGAAGATGATACCGGACAGAGACCTGCAGAAAGACCTGGAGACTGCTGTCAGAGTGAAAGAAGTTTCATGGCAACTATCTTAAAAATCGTAAAATCTAAAAAAAAAAAAAAAACACAATAAATTGGTGTGTCATGATGATGATAATATGGTGAACGGTATATAAATTTAGCATTTGGTTTGTTTTTACTTTAGTTGATTTCAGTATCATATTTAAACTCCAAATTCATTCAGATTAAGACAATTTCAAGTCAAACAAGTGTTTCTGCCCTTGTGATGAAAGGCAGATGACTGTTGATGACAGGTCTGGACCACTCGTGAATTTTGTTCATACCTAGAAAATTTGTAGGAAATTCTAAGTACGAGAAAATTGATTAATGCCACAAATTTTATACTTGTACGTGCCTCTTAAGAACGAATCCATTCGTAGAGCGGTTCTTGCATGAGGCCCATTGAGGTTCAGTTATGTCTTTTTTTATCTGTTCATCAACTACTGTATTTCTGTTTTCAATTTGGGACTTGTCACTCTCTTTCTTTCTGTGCATTTAGAGACGATTTACCATCTATCGTTTGAGCTCTTTCTGTTTTTCGGGGACCAAAAGTAAGTGGCCGGTGTGTTTGGAGTTTTGTTGTTTTTGACTGACACTCCAAAAGCTTTTCAGTAGAAGAGGCCAGGAGAAACCCGTTGGCACCAGTCATTGATGCTGTGGAAAAGTGAAAGCTTATTGTGACTCCTGGTGCATGGTCTCATTGTAAAGGGCGGGTTTGGACAGCGTCCGAGTGTTTCAGAGGGTGGTGACACCGGCACCGATTGCAGTTAACGCACTACAGAATCAGCTTAGAAAGGGAGCCAAGCTGCGGCCGGAGAGCTACAGTGTTCGGCCTCAAGAATTAAATTCCTCCATTATGATGGAGTGATGAAAGAGGAAGGGGCGGGGGGAGTCGGCAGGCATCTGAGAATAGAGCGAAAGATTACAGTCAGTGTTGAATCATGTGGTGTTGGGGTTGCAAGAGAGGAAGGGACTGGAATGAGGAATGAGGAATGAGACCCGACAGGTTTTCAGACAGATGAGTGATATTCAAGGATATGTGCAAGGAAAGGCAATGATGGCTTTAGTATTGTGAGTTTATGACCCTTTTAAGTGTGGACCTCATGTGAACCATTAACAACCCCCCAGCGTGTGTGGGAAAAACACACACTCCAACCTGCACAAATGAGGAAACACACAAACACATATATCTTCACACACACCACCACAAAGTTGTAAGAGTGATTGGCCCATTCCTGTTGTGTTCCTCACAAGCCAGAGGAAAGAGAACAAACACAAGAACACAAGGCTGCTATTGTGTGTTCCAGCCTCTACCACAGATAAGGAAGGGGTAACATGAGCACTTATCAGTAAAAGCTAACTCAAGCCTATTTGTTTCATTGATTTATTTCCTTTTTAGTGTGATAACACAATCTGAAGTGATAGTAAAGACTCGAACTAACAGTAGTAGCCTTTTTTTTAACTACTTCTCTCAATGCATAGTGGAAATGAAGAGAGAAAAAAATGTCATGGCCAAAAGACTTCTTCCACCCACTTAAGCCGCAGGAAAAGTCCTAAACCCATTGACCTCCGGTGGGCCAAGTACTGTGGAACCCTGTTTCAAGTCTCTCCAAATAAAAATAATCCTTCTTCATCATGTGTGTCTATTTTGCTGTTGGAGAGGTTTCAGAGAGAGCGGGAGGAAAAAAAAAGAAAGAAAAGGTAAAGACCACGTCTTACACACATGGAGAAAGTTATGCCCGTTCACACACCCTGCAGTGCTATCATAAGACTCATCAGCCTGGTGTGGTAGTCGCTCTGTGAAAACACACAACCTGTGCAGTACATACCAGTCTGAGCCGTGGATACCGGCCAACTGAGAAGCCATAATATTTAGCGTCACAATATATTAATTCTCAAAGATTTGCTTTTGTTGTAACAATGAGCACCATTTAACCTTTTCATGTTTAGGGTTGGTGATTAAAAATGATCACCAGTGATTAATTCATTATTATTTTGCTGATATTGCTTCCGAGAAAAAATCTGGATGAACAAAAATGATGGAGTTGTCAGTGCACAGTAGATTAAGGCATAAAAAGTAGGACTGCAACTAAAGGTTATTTTCATTATTGATTAATCTGTCGTTTTATTATGTTCTTGATTAATCAATAAATCGTTTGGTCTATGTCAGAAGATGGTGATCAACAGTGCATGCACCAAAGATATTCAGTTTATCAAAGAGCACTAAAGAAACCAGAAAATATTCACTTTGAGAAGCTGGAATCAGATATTTTGGACATTTTTTCTTTAAAAAATGACTCAAAGCGATTTATCGATTATCGAAATAGTTGCCGATTAATTTTCTTTTGATCAATTAATTGATTACATGACTAATTGTTGCAGCTCTAATAAGGATGAAAAAAAGCAAATCCTTACATATTTGCAGAACATAAATTTAATCAATAATCAAACATTTTGTTAGGGCATACGTTTTTGTCTTTTTAGGCTATATAATGAAAGAGAATCACATGAATGGTTTTGTGTCACGGCAGACTAAAATTTTTAAAAAATGAGCAAAATTCATTCAAAAGTCGGGGAGAGTTTTAACACAGCCCCTTTCTTTCTTCTTTTTTTCTTTAACTATTGACCAGATTAAACAGGTGAAAGTTGACATCACTTACAGGAACTACTCCGCCCTTGCATTTATATCTTTTGCTGTATAAATAAAAGGTTAACACTGGGGTCTGTGTTCAATAAACCTATGTTGAGTCAACACATTAATGACTGTGACTTCACTATAAAGCTTCTGTCACTCATCTAGATTTATCGTCATTGTACGGTTGGTAAAATAAGAGTCTCATACAGGGCATGCCTTGTGCCGCAATACCGTGGAGTGTTTTCCCTCTGCCAACTCTTGCTAAGCTTAAGTGATGTGTGTATGTTTGTGCTTGCGCGCACACACTCACACACACACACACACGAGTCCACGTGTGAGTGTTTATGTCTCCCTCTGCGTGCACATGCACATGTGTCTGTGTTTGCGATTGCCAGTGCGTGTGCATGCCCGTCACTCAGCTGGGCAAACCTGGAGGATTGCGTCACAGGCAGAGAAAAGAGCGGTTCTGGCTAGTAAACTAGCCTTTAATTGCTTTGCAACTGGGAACACATTGCCGAGGAAACAAGGGGCTCATTGTGAGTGCGTGTTCATCTCAACACACCTCATATTTTCTGCAGACCGCTGACCCCCACCAGCTCTGCAGCATTTACAATAAAACACAGAAAGCCAGAAATTAAAGTAGTAAGTGTTTGCATGCATACTCACATGCAGACACTCTTAACATGTGTGTCTGCAAGTCTAGATGCTGATGTGTTCCAACAGCAGGTCAAGTTGCTGTACAGTGTTTAAACACTGGGGATTAATGTGAAGTCAGTTTGCTTGGTGGAGGATAAAATACAACATTGTGCTTCTGTGTTTCATTCTGAAAGAGCTGTGCATGATGAGGTATTAAAAATGAGTGAGATTGAAATGTGTGTGTGTGTGTGTGTGTGTGTGTGTGAGTGTGTGTGTGTGTGTGTGTGTGTGTGTGTGTGTGTGTGTGTGTGTGTGTGTGTGCGTGCGTGTCTCATGATAGATCTGGGTTGGGTGGTGGTGGTCTGGCTGGGATGTAAACCAGATGTGGACTGGATGCAGACTATCGTACCCACTGGAGGGAGAGTGATGCCTGTGTGTGTGTGTGTGTGTGTGTGTGTGTGTGTGTGTGTGTTGGTGCATGCAGAGCGCCAGCATTGATTACAAATCCAATGTAATTTTGCGTTGCACCAACCACATTTGGCAGAGCGTGGATACTTTGCGAGCTGGAATGAGCTCATGCTTCATATGACTGACCCATAAATCATATAGACTGCATACAGCCACTGCTGTCACAGAGCTCAGAGGCTGGAGAATGCTGATATTATTACAGTCGTTTAAACGCCCCGTTAGATAAACTATCTCAGTACATGGTGATTCTGTTTAACCTATAAACCTCTAGGCCTACATGTATTACATTTCAGCCAATGTAGAGATAAGGAGAAATGACGATGAGATTTATTTTAACCACTTTTCTCAGGAATGCCACCATAATGAAATATTAAATGCATTTTCATAACAAGACCGCCTGTTTAAGAATGAGCTGAAATTCTAAATTAGCAAAATCTAATCAACCTATCTGCTCTGGACAGAGAACATTGGGTTCATCTGTTAAAGCATTTTGCCAATTTATTCAAATGGATGTATCCTGTTGTAGTTATGTTTTCAGAAAACAGTGTTGGTGAAGAAAGAATAGACTCATTCAAGTGGTCAGATGTTTTTAACTCGTGAGAAAAAGAACAAGTGTGGCATGAGTGACCCGGGAGAGTTGTGAAAAAAGGAGAGTTCAGTGAGCCGACTCACATGGAATTGATTTATCATTATTTGAAAACAGAGTCTGTGCCGTGTATGTGCGGTTATATTTGTGTCTAGATGCTCTGACCTCATCACTTACAGCAAGAACAGACCAGACCCATCTTCTCTGTGTGTGCCGAGTGCCATTCTCCTACTGGGTACCTCCAACCATAGAGGAAAAAATTCTGTACAGAGAGTTACGATTGATTAATATGAACTCAGCAATCAAAACTAGCATTTGTTTATTAACTTATGCAGGTTGGAACGTTGATCATCAGTACATAATCAGGGCTTAAGGTTAGCGATGAGTCCAGCTATATTGCAGCAGCAGTATCATCTGTATGGCAGGAACGCTGGCAATTTAGCTCTAACCGTATGACGTATGACGACGGAAAATGATTCTGTGAATGGGCTGTGTGCAAGACAACAGACAGTTTATATTACTAAAGCCAATACATAATGTTACCCTTTACTAAAGTCATTAATTGCAGTGAGCCAATAAACCCCTCCAAAGAACATTATGGGTAAACATATCTATGAAAAATTCAGCCCATTCGCATAAATATTAGTACTCATATTTCACCACTTCACAAAGCAGCAGTATGAAAACATCACAATGCATCATAAGGCATTTGTCAAGCAACATCCAAAAGAAAAACGACCTCAGCTACTACCAGGGACGGACTAGGAATGAAAAATGGTCTAAATGTCTGGCTCAGAACAGCAGCTCACTCGACTGGATTTTCCCCCTAAGAAATATTCTGGTTCTCCAAATTGACACTACTACAACTTAATTTGCCAATGCAAATAACAGGACATAGGAAGATGCAACAGCTTGAAAAGAGCAGGAATTCACAGTCTGCAGGCCATAACAATAAAACCCTTGGAGAACAAACAAAACAAAAAACAGCCTTTGTCAAGTACACAAACACCTGCTAAGCTGATAAGACATCCACTCAGGATATGCATGTCAGCAGAGGCAGCAAATTGTTGAAGTGAAGCAGTGATCGTCAGTATTTGTGCAAAGAAAACGCCGTAGGGGTATTAAGTTGCAGACAGCATGGACTGCAAAAAATCTGTCTTTACCTTGAAGAGTGTAATGACCACCCAGCAGATACTGCTGCTGCTACTTTATACATCTACTCCACTACAAGTCAGAAGGAAATATTGTACTTTTTACTCCAGTACATACATATAGTACAAAACACATGATGATCTTATAAAAAATGGTGCGCCATTATAGATAAAACTACCCAACAGTTTATAAAAGTTAAAATTAGCTCCACCTCAATCAGCTACAACAGTAAATTGTTGCCTACACATCATCAATAAGAGTAGTCCAGTAATATAATGTGTACTGTACTGTAATAATACAGCTGTTAATACTTTAATAAACATGAATGCATCTGTAATATAATATATGATAGTAGAACACTCATAGGTGTATTTTTTTCTGCAAGTACATGGCAAATAATACTCAGTACTTTTACCTAAGTGACATTTTCAATGCCAGACTTTTACTTGTAATGGAGTTGTTTTTTTTTAAATGCAGTATTGTTAGTAGTAGTATAATTGCATTATGATGTGCAATTGTATTCCAGTGATGTCACTGTTGAGTGTGGTTACAGATGCAACAAAACACACCAAACCATTAGTGATGCTGAGTGTGATCAGAGGTGAAACAGGCCTGAAACTTTCAAACAGAGATGACAGCAAAATTCTGCTGTTCAGCTTGCTGTTAAGTTCATCTTTAACCACCATAGTTACCATAGTTACCATGTGCAGATATTGTAGAAAGTGAGAATTTGAAAAATGCCAGCATTGGACATAATCCAGGGTGCAGAATCTTCAAATTCTGACCTTCTTGTCTTGCTATAGGATGACGGTGAAAGAGGGTGAAAACATTGTAAATTAAAAAGAAACACAGTGACCTCATCCAAGGGGTCAGCCATTCATTGTAGTCAGTGGCTCAATATCATGTACTCATTTGCCACACAGCGTCAAAAAAAATCCTGTGTTCAAACAAAGAGCTACAGAGACTGGACGCCAACTGACCAGCTTTCTCATCTCTCCCTGATGAAATCTCCAGGAAGTGTACAGGTCATCTCCAGCTCACGCTGGGACTCAGCAGCAACAGTTGTCACATTCTCACACCCAAGATGCTGCAGCCGCCACAGTCTCAATGAGGTGCCTCTCTGTCTCAAACAAATATGTCCATCCCTCTCTCTCTGTCTCTGTGGTCCATTCACCCCCTTACGCTCTTATTTGAAGACCTGGAGAGACGATAAACACTGGCGCATACCTGACATCGAGTGACAACGACATAGAGATGTCCTCTGGACACAAAGAGAAGAGGAAAATGTGACTGTTGTGCATTTGTGTGTGCACTCTGAAATGCCATGCTATTCCCACACCTACATCTTTATGAGTTCATATCCTCTTGGTCCTATTGTGGAAAAAGAAGCTGTTTCCAACACAGGAAGGCCCCTTTGACCCCTGTGAAAATCCTGTGTTTGTGTCCCTTATTTGAGGGTCTGTAGTGGCTCAATCCACAGTGGCTGCTCTTTGGTGCATTGTTTAAAAGACCTCAGTAACAACTTACCAAAATGGTCTCTGAAATGGTTGAAAAATGTGTTTTTTTCCCCTCAACATGGGCTTTTATGTAATATCTAAGCCTTCTTCCGTGGATATCACTAGGATAAAAATTAGTTAGCAATTTTTCTTCTACTTGCCTCATCTTTTCCTGTGATAGTGGGCCTCCTGCACAGGCCAGTTTTTCTGTGCACTCCATGTGAAACCTTACCATCCCATGCCAATACAGAATACTTCCTCTCTCTTTACTTGGAAACCACTGGTGGGTCTTTAGAGAGGAGAGAGTTGGTAATTTATCACCGTCCATCTTGAACTGTTGTAGACGGAGGCCTGATTTTACTGCTGGTGTCACATGTTAACGAGCAGATTTTATGGTGGGAGTGATGGAGGGTCACACCACCTAGGAATTAACACACCAGGTGGTGTAATTACAAGTAAATTTCTCTTAGTAGAAATGTGCTTCATTGTTGTGTTTTTTTTTTTTACAAAGAAATGCACTTAGAAAATGTTTTTTCTTTCCACAACTTACAAATAAATTGCGTTAGCATAACTTTCACACTTAGAGACGACTTTTGTATAAACATGTGCACCGACTCTCCCTGTCTCACCTTGGGAATAATAGAATAAATGGCATTCACCTTGTCTTCGTTACTTTATGTAGAGTGGGTCACTTCCCAGGTCACTACTGTAAGAAAGGATCAAGTGTCCTTCTCTTTGCTAAGTAGCTGATGTCACTAAACTGGAATCCATCTATTTTCTCTATGTCTCCCTCATGATGACTGTGCCCCTGCGACTAAATCTAATAAAAGTGTGTCCTGTAAAAATCCCGGAGAAGACTGATAGCAAGCGATGGGGATGGGTCATGGAAGGGTTAGGGCAATGAAACTAATTGAGTGGTGTCCTGTTTCGCTAAAGTGGATTCATTAAGTTTGTCTCTCATCACTGCAGGACTGTGTGCGGAGACTCTACATACTGATGGCTCCTATCAGGCACCTGGGGCTAAAGGGAGAAAATGGACACAGGCTGTATGTCACTTGGAACAGGATATGATATCCTGAGTCCAAACCATATAAAGATGAGGAAATTGCACATTGTGCAGTTTAATATTTTTGGTCACTGTCACCGACTTGTAGTCAGTATAAAAGCCAACGTAATATATTAGCCAATACTCAGGAGGCTATAGACTTTTAAAAAGTTGAAATGAATTTCATCTCATATTTCCATTCAATGTGCGGAATCAGTCAAGAGGAGCAGATAAGGATACTTATCTAAAACTAGTCGCAGATGTAGCACAAAAGACAAAAGTCTAATATTGGCAGAGTTAACATCTATTCAACATAAAACACATGAAAAAAGAAGAAGAGAACATGTGGAACAAATCCAGGCTCATGAGACTTATAGCCAAGAGAAACTGTTTAGGTTCAGTAATTAATCATTAAAACTACAGTACAGTATACAATAAATATTCCATTATTACCAAATGTTGATTCTCTCAGTGTCCCTTTTGTATTTGACATGTTAGGGTCAGACTGCTTGTTCATTAATAAGGCCAATATGGTTCTATTTCTATTTGATGTTCTAAATTATCATAAACTCATAAAATAACATAAGAGATTCACAGATATCTCTCGTTTCTCCTTAACATCTGGAGAGTGTGCTGGGATAGACATCTGTTTAAAATTGTGCCAGTCATTTCTGTGAAAAATATTTCATTGCAGAGCTGTCTGCCAGAATAGACAAAGATTTAGAAATAGTTTCCTTTTCACTGTCTCGTTTCTTTTGTGAGGTGACAGTTTCTGGAGCGACAGGATGAATCTTCAGCAGGAAGCTAAACACTTCAGCAGCTTCACACAGCTGTAGATCTTTGAACCAAAAAACTAACAAAAGGAACTGAAACAGGATAAAAGTGATCCCACATTATAGAATAAGATAAAAGGATATACAGTAGCATAACTAATAAATGCTCTGCAGGGTCTTTTTCAAGGGTTTTTGTTTATCCTCTTATCAGCTAGAAAACATTCCATATAGATTTCCATGTGTGTTTGGGATATGCTGAGTGCTGTTGAGTCTGAAATATAGTTTGGGAAGTCTTCCACCTATGTGAGGTGTCTCTTTGCATACCATGAAGCTGTGTGTTTTTCTTTCACACCGACCTGTAAATGAAGAGTCAATAGAGCAGGGTAAATGGTGCGTAGCCCACACACAGGTGAGAAAGACACTGCAAACCAACCGTTCAAACAAAGAGTCCATTTCAGACACCTGCCTCTTCCTCCTTCTCAGGGTGGTTTTTCAAACTCAGTCACACACACTGATAAGTTATGCTTAGACTACCAGTGCAGTCCAGCCAGCAGTTATTTTGGTAGCTCAGTCATACCAAAATTTACAGCAACAAAATTACAAATAATTTCAATGGAAACACTGCACAACAGTGTTTTTACATAGATTTCAACTTTGGGGAACTTTGATGCACAATTTGGCATAACTGACCAATTACAAACGGTGTTGATAGTTAACGTTTGAGGCCTGGACAAAACTGTAGAGTACAAAATGGAAGCGGCTATCTTAGCACAAACAAAAACTAGCCATGACTAATGTTAGCCGCTGCATTATACAAACGTAGTGGCTACATCACCAAGCTTCCTCCACCTATTTCAGACCTATAGAAGGAGTGCAAATGATTTTTTGCTGTGCCACTTACTGGTGTAACCAGGCACTAAGTACAGAAATGATAGATTTTTGGAGTATGATAGAAGGCAAAAAAGACATTCCTTTAGGGGGTTAAATATTATTGTAACAATAATTTGATTTTGGTTTCTTCTAAAAGTGTGTCTGGGACAGGTCATGGAGGGAGCTCCGAAATTTAAAAAAAGCCATCAGTTGACAACAATCAGGTTTCCCCTGCAGTAGAGATGTATAGAAATATTTCAGAGCTCAACAACCTTTCATTCTGATCAAACACCGACACTGTTTTATTATAGAAACTGAATTGATTTGTACAATTCCCAGAGCAAACTTACTGGTAGACACAGGAGGCAGTTATGCATGAATTCAAGAACTACATGGAAGTGCGGTAGGACATGAGCAGGGGGTCAGAGTGTGGATCGCAACTAAAGCTGTGGCTTGGATTTTTAATGACTGACTGCGGTGAGGCAAGGAGGAGGTCCATTGTGTCCAGATCTGCAGCGTCTTAGCTGGCTGCAGCCACAGCCACGCACATGGCACTGCACACTGGGACTGCGCTTTGATGTACAGCTACTCCCAGAGCAGATGGAGGAAGAAAAGGAGAGGTAAAAAAAAAAAAAAATCGTTAAGGGATTAAATAGACAAAAACTTAGATTGTTGGAGATTTGGGAGAAAGACCCAGGGACAAATGATGAACATAGTGGATTTCAGTCACAGAGCATTTTGTTTTTCTTTTGAATCTGATTTGAAGGTGTGTGTGCATTTGTGCGTTTGTATTTATATGTGTGAGAGAGAGAAAGAAGGAAAGAGTGGTCAAATCATATTAGCAGTCCCCCCTTTCTGCAGAGCAGTCAGGCTGAAGTTAGGGTGGGATATGCAAATACAGGCTGTCTGTCTGCCTGCCCCTTCAGAGGCAGCAGAGCAGCACGCTACTTCTTGCTCACACACCCTCACTCATGCAGAGTGCAGAGGACTTGGAGGCTTGAGCCCAGTCAGCAGGTCCCACACATGCGTTTATGTGTGTGTGTGTGTATGGAGCTGGAACTTTCCTAGATAAACACAGTCTCTCTGTTTCTCTTCTCTCCTCTGCCCTCTTTCTCCTCTCCCCTCCTCCAGCACACCTTTGTGTTGTTACCCCTCTTCCTCTCCCCTCCCTCTTCAGCCTCACTAGTTTTCCCTCTCCTCTGTCCTATGTGCTCAGAGTGTGGTGAGTGTGCGAGCTGAAGGCGTACACGACGAGATGCTGCTGATGCTACAGCTGTTTGGGCTCCATGTCTCCTTCAGGGCCCACTGAAGAAGACAAGACTGCACGTGCGCCGGGGAACTTCAACACAGCACCCTGAGGAACTTACAACTACTCACTTTTTAACCCAATTTCCTCACCAGTCTGTTGCATTTTTTAAGACCTTTTAAGTCTTTAAGACTTAGAAAAACTAAGAAAAAACAATGAGGACCAAGAGGTGTCAACTGGTTGCACAGTTCTTTCTCTTAGGAGTGTTGCTTTCTGTGGTGGACAGTAAAGGAACTTTCTATGGAGGCCATGTCAATCCTCTTTATGGAAACAGATACAACCTGTACAAGGCTGGACTCAACCCTCACCACACACCAAACAAGCCCATGACTCGCCACAAGTAAGTGCTCCGTTTTGGACATGTCACAGGCGCTAATGAACGTTTTATTTCCCTTCCCGTGCAGCACAGTGTTGAATTCAAAAAGCTTTCCAAGTAGCTCAAGTGCTTGATGTTGTCAGCAGGGCCCACCTCATACTGCATTTCCCCTGAGAAACACATGTCATCAGCGAGTTGCAGGGATATGGTTTTAGTTAGGGCATCGGTAACAGATCTTTGAATTGACTCTCTGTTTACTCACCATCAGTGCCTTTTTTTGTGGTTCACACCTAAAAGCATCTGTGGCTGGGGATTATAGAGAAACAATGACACGCTGCGTCATGAAAACAAAGCAGTCATTATGGTATTTATGGTGCTGCGAGGGGAGTGCTGAGTTGATGACAAGGGTATTGATCCCTCAGAGCCAATGTGTGTGTGTGTGTGTGTGTGTGTGTGTGTGTGTGTGTGTGTGTGTGGAGGGGACCTACAGTCCAGCTGGGCACCCGCTGCCAGAAGGGAGTGGTACAACTAATCTCCAATCAATACTAAAGCAGTAACACAGCATTCTCAACTCAGTCTGCATTGAGATTACTATTGAAAGCTTGTTCTTTTTCTACTTCCAGTATCAACAAGACGTGGTGAAGGATCTCCTGTTTCTAATCAGTGATCTGTGATGCATGTAAATACTGATATTGTCAGGACAGTCAAACCACATGAGCAGCGTGGAATAACAATCTCTTCATATGCATGCTATTTGAAAGTCATGAAGCCGTGAGCTGAAACAGAGCTTTGTTGATATATTTTGCCTGGAAAGAGATGGCTGATGTTTGGCCTGCAGGGCTCTTTCGGTTTTTCCTCCCTTTCCCCGTTTCTTTTGCTTGGCTTCCCCTGAGAGCTGTTATGTCTTTGGACAGCTCCCCAGCTACCTGCTGCTTCACTCAAACTGCCACAGAATACGGCTGATCGCCCAGCCCTGCTTAAGTCTGCCATGTACTCTCACCTCCAGGGAAAAGACTCTTCAGCATCCCTCACCCATGAATGCAATGCCCACATTCAATCTTCATAGTATAACCTCCATCCATCCAACTCGGTGTTTCTCTTCATTTCCCACCTGCATGTCCTCGTATGCACTGTTTACTGTACCAGCACTCCAGCAAAAATCAACACCTGTACCTTTTTTTTCTCACTGTGATCACATTTTGCTGCCACATTTCCAATCAATATCTTTCCTGCTCCTCTCAATGCTTTACTGCGTGCTCTGCATCTTATTTTCCCTCATTCGTGATACTTGAACTATGTTGTTGTTCACCCAAACTCTGCCTACCGCATGCTGGTGGCATCTGACATGAGTGCCAAAGAGGTTTATTTATATTCACCCACACCAATTTATGCCAGATACATTTCCAAGCCTGAACCCCCAAGATTGATAGATTAACCAGACTTCATAGATTGTTCTATTCTAAACTAACCAATCAGATGGTCAGTAATTGCTTGTTGCTGGTAGCTGGTAATATTCCCCCACATGTCTGTGAGTCCAACTATAGTGTTTATACAAGACCTGCTGACCCACCTTGGACACAGAGGGCCCCGGGGACATGTCAGTGTCAGACCACCACTACAGATATACGAGCTCAGTTGTTGTCGGCCTGACTGGTCAGTGGAAAAAGAGACTTAAAAATAACGCACGTGCTTTGACGTGTGAAAGTGCATGTCTGAGTCTGTACATATATGTGTGGTTGTAAGCGTGCTTTTGTGAAGGATCTCACTCATGTGATGTTACATCTTGTAAATAACTGTGCCTCTTTACTGACCACACAGTCACATGTACAAAACACGCCTGTTTTCAATGACATATTTAAAAATTTGCAGCTGTTGGTGCACCACAGACGTCTTAAACTTCATGTTGAATTATTATCTGTTTTGGCAGCAAAGTGAGTCATTTGATTTCACAGTCATTCCTCGTATTCAATGCAATCACTTGCTGCTGTGAGAAAATATAGCCCTCTAGTCACTGACTGTGACATCCTAGACAGTTACAATACTATACCTGTCAACAGAAGCACAGAAGCTTCTATTGTTCCACAGCTAAAACTGTGCATGAGTGGTTTAGAGTCTTCAGATTCCCTGAAGTGTGTTTTAGTCCAAGGCTTTGGAAAAATGGCAAATATTAACTAAAAGAAACGAAGTTTCAACACTTGGTAATGTTGAGGTTTTTGACTTTACATCTTCAAAGAGCAAATTCAAGAGCAAATGATTAAAAACTGAGAAATTGTGGTTATTAGTCAGTATCTTGTCAAGGAATAGGAAACTGTTTTATACTGTCTCTCTAATTTATTCTGTTTAACTCTTTCCAAACATAATTGTATAAGCCACAAAGGAAAGGAGCAAACCTACAAACCTTTTTTAGCATCTCACAAGCATCTGTCACCAAATGCACAACAGGTGAAGCATAATCCAAGAGCTATATACCCATCACTGGGTAATGGGTGTTGTAAAAATCAATTAGGATCCCAGCAGATGCCACAAGTCGTCACCGATCAGATTAGAGACATATCCAAGGGCTTTTCAATGATGTATGGGACAGAGATCAAGGGGGAAAGGTCACTGAGTTGGTAGAGGTTAGAGGTTATGGGTTGCTGTTGTAAGTTTGTGTTAAGTGTCCAGTGGAGGACAAAAATGGAGCCAGTCTCCTGCTAAGGGTCACAGAGGCTGGGCAGTAAACTCCCAAGCTCCCTTCCAACACTTATTTATATAACTTTTGCCTTCACTGACCTTCTTGCTAAGATGTTAGGGATTTTTATGTAAAATTATAATGAACATGGATTTTGGCACATGACCATTTAATAAACTAATGCACCATAGAAGAGATACCAAGGAATAACATGTTAAAGTGAAAACACTCATTTCCAACATAGTCTCAAGATGTTAAAAGACAAAAAAACAACATAAAAAGCACAAGACATTCAACATAAAACTAAACAATAAAATCCTGAAATCCAAAAACAGTAATTAAATATTATATTATTTATAATCTTTTAATAGTCCTATTGTAATGAAATTATTGTATCATGTTTTTGATCCACCTGTTGTCCAAACTAATGACTGAAAGCAAATGTTTTTGAAAAGTGTCAATATGTGATTTTTGAAGACATAGATCAACATTCTGGGCAGCTAACAGCCGGTTAGCTTAGCATAAACAAACAAAGTATAACATGTTAATTAGTGAGCTTCAGAAATGCTGTTAGGCAAATTTGGTTACCTTTTGACAGAGCCAGAAAAGCTGTTTTCCCCCTGCTTTCAGGCTTTATGTTTTAGCTACGTGCCTGCTAGCTTGTAGGCTATCTAACTCTTGGCTAGGAAGCCAATAAGAAACTCAAACTATTCCTTTACGTTAAGTTTGAAGAGTTTTGTCTACAGTGGAAATAGCAATTAACGTTAATTTTGATTATATAATGTGATTTTGCATTCATCATCCATATCATATAGTGTATACGGTTGTCAGAAAAATTATTTTTTAGTATTTTTAGTTTCAGCCATATTGCCCAGTCCTAGTTGATACCTTAGTTGATTACTTTTCAAGAGTGTTGCGTTGGTTTGTTCAGTGGCTATACACCCAAAATAAAGCATCACATTCCGCCGGGATTGATTTCACTCCCAGGACATAGAGTACAGTACAGTGAGCCTAATTAACAATTCCATTTGAAAACCATTTTATTTCAAAAACACAGAACCATTCTTGCTCAAAGAAGATTATGTGCTTTAGGAAATGCCTGAGGATAAGTTATTGCCATGTTTTTTCACTACCGGTGTTTGAGCCTCTTACTGTAGAGAAGAGAAAATACAGCATAACAACATAATGAATGTGATTGTGTGCAATAAAGCAACTTATGAGAGCTTAAGTAGTTATCAATTTTAACAACTAAAATCATCTATGGTGAATAGGAGCTAACAAAAATAAACAATAAAGTGTCTATAACTACAAAATTTCACTGCTGTAACAAGGATTAGAGGACAATAGCCAAAATCTAAGCACATGTAAAAATAATGGTCTGCCTTTAAGCTATAATAAGCAGAGCTGGCTTGGAGCTGACCTTGTCTATGAATGACGGAGTGATCCCCTTGGTCCTAGAGCTGGGAGTATCACGTCTTCCCTTTAATCCTAATCAGTAGCCACAAGAGCAACGTCAATCAACCCTACACCACAGGGCCTTAAAGACCTGCCAGTTGGCTAGAAATAGGTTTCATTAAAAGCAAATATGGAAAGAGATGGGCCCTGGAGGAGAGCTGTTAGCCCACAGAAACGGCTGTTAAAGGTCCTATTAAAGATTGCATGGTTTCCACTCCAGTCATAAATCTGTCAGAGGCAACAGCAGCGGCCTGGGTTCAAACAGTCAGAAACCCTGCAGGTGAGAGAGCGGTCAGTAATGAGGCAGGTGAGCCCTTTAGTGCCACAGTGTCAAAACAAGCGAGGCATTGGAGGAAAAGTGGCAGGGTTAGAGAGCCAGAGATGTCAGCGGCAGGATGAGGCAACACAGAGGGGCTTCATGAAAAATCAAAGGAAGGGAAGGGAGAGAAAAAAAGACAGTATGAGAAACAGAGGCAAGAGCTGGACTGGTATGCTTAGATAATTAAACAGAGATTACCTGCAGTTTGCAGATTTTGCAGAAAGAACAGAAAAAAGGAAAGGAGGGTTATGAGAAAAAGGGGGACTGAAAGGTGAGTTGTTTTGGGCCCAGCAGAGGGTGGAGGTCTAGCAGCAATAATATTTGCCAAAACGCTCCACATGAGAATCTGAGATGGGAATTCTGCTTTCCCCCTGGGAGGCTGTGAAGCGATTTAGGAACTGTAATGCTATACTGGAAATATTTACAGTGGGACCAGACTAGCAGTCAAAAATTGACGTGCTCCAGTGACAGAAAAAAGACAATATTTTGGCGTAACGGGGGGAAGTGTGTTAGAAGAGAGAGAGGCAAATGAGGCAAGAGAAAAAGTAAGTGCATGGCTTTCCTGTCATGGAGAAAGGAGGTGAAGACTGTTTTGATATTGATTGGGGTGGAAGTGAGTAAGGTCAGGTGAGAGTGGGAGGCGCACAAGAGAGTTCAGTACACTGATGTATTGGGTTTAGCACTGAGTCAGCTGGGGTTGGGTGGTTCAGTGAGGCTGTGGATCAACTGGAGACATTTTCTGTATTTTTATTGTTAATTTTGGGAGTTTTCTTGCTGTTTACGGAGGGATTCAACTTGTAAATGTCTTATAATGTCTTATAACACACATAACACATATAAGAAAAGAGTTTTTTTTTCCACTGGAAAAAAATGAGTCAAAAATATCTCAAATTCATTTTATAATAGTCAAAGAGCAATATGCAGGAGGCCAATTTGTTTTCTAATAAAAGACATTTTGTGGATCTGTACTGTGGAAGAGTTTGTCTTATTGAATGAGTCAGGAAAGAGTGAACTTGCCAGACGGACCTGGGTCAGTTAGTAAAGGTATTCTTCAAGGCCCAATTTTGTTTTATTGCATACCAGACAAATGGAGTGTAATCACATTAGATACATTAGATAAGGTCAGGGGCGGCACGTGGCATAGGCCACATAGGCAGTCGCCAGGAGTGCCAAATAAGGGAGTGGGCCCTAAATGAGTGGGACATGTTTGTCTTTTGGTTTTTTTCTTGCCGACAGGTGTGATTGCTTTTATACAGCTTTTGGAAATAGGAACTTGTTCTCCCTTCTTAACGTTTTTTTTCTTTCTTTTTCAATGAAACAAAGTAGTCATGTGTGATATAAAAAACAATTAAACTAGATACAAGGAGTACCCGCACACTGAATCAGAGCTCCCTTTTCTTTATTTGCAATGTTTCGACCAACTACAGGTCTTCCTTGAGGAAGACCTTTCCTTTCTTTTTCCCCATTGACTTACATTATTCTTATCTGGTTTGTTTTTCAAAGCCTTGCTGCTCGGTCAGTTTTCACCCAACAACTCCATGTTCTTCCTCAGGCAATGCCCCCAAACACTTGACCCCCACTCGCCTTTGTGCCTGGAGGACTTTGTCTGGGCTTGAGGTACCATTGTTGCACGTCATTTTAGTATGAGTTAATTTTTAACGTTCTAGGACTGGAGGAACTATTGTTGCCCTTTTTTGGGGCTCCATTCTAAAATCTCGCCTAGGGCACCAACATAGTCAGGGCCGGCCCTGGATAAGGTTGGTAGGGTCCGTCAAAGAAAGCATACCAATCAGCAGCAGTTACTTTAGGATTTATGAGGTAGGTTGTCAACTTCCTACTCCTCTGACCTTCTGCATTATTCTACCCCCAGTCACTGACCAGGTGCTTTTGTCTGTCCCACAGGCAAAGTAAAAGTTAAAGGATGTCATGCCTTTACTGTTGCAACCCGACAGCTATGGAAAAGTTGACGTGCCCCCTCTATTGACATCTTTTAATCTTTTTTGAAATGGCTCATTTCTGCCTGACCAATTAATCTGATCAAACTCTACAATATCATGATGCATATTTTAAACAATTGCAGACGTCTGTTACGTCTTTACTTTTCATTATGTTTACATTTGTATCCGTATCTGTTGCAGTTGAGCAGCATGTTGGTCAGTTCTACTTATTTTTATATGTGACTCATAAATAAAGTTGACATGAGTAAAGTGACTTTCATTGTCTGGTACTTAGTGGGTTACCCTGTGTGGCCAGCCCCTCCCATCTGTCACCCATGAGCGCTAAAACAAACATCACACAGTATTTATACTTTTTTACAGCAGTCACCTTGTGCCACATTGGTTAAGAGATGAGGTGTGAAAATAGCTCAGAGTGGGCTATAGATCACGTCTCTCTCCTTTTCTCTTTCCTCGCTGTATTTCTCTAGTGTCTAAATTAGAGCTGCCTTTTCCAGGCTGGAGATCCGCCCACACACTCACAGCCCAAACAAAGAAGTTCTCACCTACACTGCAGCAGCTGGACATGGCTGAGATAACAAACACTAAAGACAGCACTTCTCTTTCTCACACATGACCACTTACACATCATGGGTTAGTATTTCTGCCAGTAAAGCTCGTGTAATCCTCATCCTGCAGAGCTTGCGGTCTCTGTGGATGTGAGATAAAAGGACCAAGAACTTCATTGCTTAACTGCATGTGTGCATAAAATGCGCACATGTGTGATGGCGTGCAGCTCACACACACTATCACTATCTCTCAGGTTGAAACGCAACATTTTGTCCAATAAAGATCTGTTTTTACACAGCAGAGCGGTGACCTGCTGTTGCCCCCGACCAACACTACAGTGCAAAGGGAGAGGATTTATCTCAGTACTTGACTTTGATTCTCGCAAAGCCAGAACACCCTCTCTCTATAAGACACTGAGGATAAAATATCACCCACAGACGCAAATGACATTGACAGATCTGTGAAAACAGGCAAAGAGTAGACTAGGGAGAGAGAGAGAGAGAGAGAGAGAGAGAGAGGCAGAAACAAAGACCTACAGCTTTTTTTTCTTCCTCTGTACATCTGGATTCCTGCACTTTTCAGCCAATGTGTGTGAGTCTGAAGGTCACCGGCTACCCCCAGATGTGCACCTGACAAACAAACCGGTGAACACGGTCACTTTTCACTCCACTGATCAGCCCTGTGCGTAATGTGAGAAGGATCCCACACTTACTGTACTGTATACACACACATACTCACACATGCACAGAGTCTGCTCTCTATCAGCTGTCACAAATCCTTATATGCCTATAGAGGCCTTTTCTCAACTCTCACACAAAAAACATGTCATAAAGGTTGTTGTTGCCGTCGATAATCCGTCATTTAATGAGAAGGAAACCATAGCTATTAAAGCCTCTTTAGAATTCCCAATAAAGTATTTACACCACTCATTGTAATGTTGATATTCTTTGAAAGGCTGCATCATCGATTACCACGTGAATGTGATATGTACAAATATATGAGTGCCAGACTTTTCACATGAAACATTGGCGCCAAAGGCTCTGTGTACTTTCTCTAAACAGCAGATGAGAGCAGAGGGAGTGATCAATGTCCCCTTCAGGGATTGTAAAAAAAAAAAAAATTAAAAAAAGAGCCTGCAGGTGGGGTGGTGGCAGAAAAAAAATGCACGAAAGCAAATTTTTTTGCAGATTTGTAACAGCGGCATTAGCAGACTAAGTAGGGAATCAGTACAGTACTATTTGTTGGGGGTTTTCATGAGAGTCAAGATATGTCAGAAATGACGATGCTGCACATATTATGTCAGATTAAACTTGCAGTCTTCCTTTTATATACCTATAAGTATATTTGATGCATTAAAACAACCTTTCCAACCAGCCAGCCATTTCCATGTTTTTTTAATGCTGAAAATCATCTGCAGTGACCAGTAAATTGCCTGTGTAAGTTTAAAGTGCTTTAAGAACTCCCATCACACCACATCAGTTCAGGTCATAACCGCCACTTCCTTAACGACGCATGACCTGGCAGCAGGTTGTCAGGCTGGTATGAAAGGCGCTCTGTCATTCGGACTCCTGCCCTTTTCCTTCCACTGCTATTAACATATGTCAACACAGAGAGAGTGGTGACACACACACACACACATACACACTGACACACACACACAAACTCTGTCAACACAGTCAGCGATTTGCAGAAGGCAGCAGCGCCGCGGTTTCTCACAGATTCTGACAGGCTGTCCTGTCTGTTAGCCCTCTGAACCTGCCATGTAGACCCTCCTCGGCCCCCGTGTCCCTCCCTGCTCCTCCAAACACTTCTTTTTGTCCTGAAACAGCTGTGGAGCAATGTTAAGTGCTGCATGTGTTGCTAAATGCTCCCCTCTGAATGGGAGAAATGCTTCACATGTGAGCCTAAAGAGTGCAGATCATCGTTTCCTGTGTTGCGCAGGGGCCAAGGGAACATTGAGCAGTTGCTATAGCTGCACTGGCAATGAAGAGAGGAGAAGGTCCAGCTCTAGTATGATGCAACGACTGTTCAAAATAGTTATAGTGAAATTATTGTGTTGGATTACAGGATAAATCCGAACAATTCAATGAAGACAGTTTCAGTGGTATTTCTTGAATCTTGTCTTCATGATTGTAGCTCAGTGTTATTAATTGTAAATCAACAAAAATGTCAATTAGAAATGTGATTTCAGTTGGTAAGGAGGTTTCTGAATTACCATATTTAACAAGAGGGAAGCAAAAGACAGATCAAAAAGCTGTCAGCCAACACCCTGTGCCATCGTTCTGACCAGTGGTAGTAGTGTCCATTGAGCAATATAGTTCTTCTGTGAAAACCCCTTCAAAGTTTCTAGGTTGCAAACCAAAAAATGCAATTATATGAAATTATAATAGCGCACAAGAGAGAAAGGCTGTGTTTATACAACTTTTTATAAAAACCAGTGTGACAATGCTCCCTATAAAAACAGAAAAAGAAAGAAAAAACAATGACAAAGGCAAAATTAAAATACTGAGAAAACAAGGCACTACAATAAAAGAACAGAGAGAATAATCAAACAGGTAAACAGTACAGTAAAGCTTTAACACAGACTGAACCCAAGGGAGGTTTACATGGAATTACATATTTGTCAGGAAGAAATAATCTCCTCACCCAGCTGGAGGTGGAGCAGCAGGTGGAGCTTTAAAGGGAAATATCACTGTGTGTTATCTTTGCCTATTTGTGTTTGCTTAAAGTGAGGGCTCAAAACAAGGGCTGTTATCTTAAATGATATAGGTATTGCAGTGTTGATATATCAACACAATACAATATTTAACTTATTTAGCTCTAATGTGCCTCTCCTGTCCCCACAGAAACCATTGTGCCTACGTGGTCCAGAAGAATATAACATGCACCATGCAGGATGGAGTGGCCACTTACGTGAAGGCTGAGTACACCACCAAGTGCATCTGGGGTCAGAAATGTCCTGTTGTCATGTAAGTTTTTCAAACAAAGAAACAACAAAATACAATACAGAAAATAGCTGAATTTCCACCTCAGACTCTGAGTCATAAGGAGTGTGGATGAGTGTGAGGTTTAAACACTGTAATTATCACTTTACATTCAGCAAACTGCAGCATGGAGCCCAATGTAGAATATGCGCTATATCAATGCTGCCCTCTAGTGTTCACATGATGTGTTGTTCATGTAAAGATGTGCAGGTCCCCCACTTGCATGCACATCTGTGTTTGTAGTCAGAGTTCTTCCATAGAGAGATGCCGCTGGGGGGAAATGGTGTTAATGTTTTCAATTGTGATAAAATATTGGATTATTTCTTCAACTGAATAATGTACATCCAAAGGACACCAGCCATTTTGATTATTTAAATTAAAATTACTCAGTTTTAGATGTGGTCATATTTGCTTCTTACCCTCTTATCCTACCTGCTGATATTAATGAAATTATAGAATAAACTCAAAATAAAATATTCTGAATAGGAATATTATTAGTGTCTCATGATACAAACTGTGGTCTGAAGTAACACTTCTTTAATATGCCTTTTCAAAAGCCCCCTGTAGCCCCATATACCACACAAGGGAAATTAAAGGAGTGGATTTTCTCTTCAAAAAGGATAGATGAATCACTATGTGTGTGTGTGTGTGTGCGTGTGTGTGAATAAAGGAGGGAGAGTTGATTTCCAATCAAAAGGAAATTCAAGCTTAAACAAGATAACTGAAGTTCGGTGATGGCCCTGGTTCAATCCTCTGATGCCACATCACTTACATTACACTTTATCTTAATCTCCTAATCTCCCTCTAATCCGTGTTTAATCCCACAGAGAACAACTTTATCCCTTTATCTCTGCTCTGCGCCTCCCATCGCCCCGTCCTGTGCCCTGGCTCTGTGGTCTTAATTAGTAAAAACAAATACTGAAATTTTGATAGAACCTGACATGACTGTTTTACTGTGCCTTAACCTCTTCTGTTATGTTTTCTCCAGGTACAGGACATTCTACAAGCCAAAGTACAAGGTGGGTTTTAAGACAGTGACTGAGCTGGAGTGGAGATGTTGCCCTGGCTACTCTGGGGAGAACTGCTACGATGGACCCACGTCGCTGCCTGACGTCATGATGCCACCTTTCAAGGGAGCAGGTTTCCCCCATCGCCCTGGGATGAAGGGCTTCCCCTATGGCCCTAGACCCCCCGTAGACCAGAGGCCTGGAGGTGGCCAGCTCGAGCCAGGCAAACCCTACCCCAACGTACCTGACCACAGACCAATACCCACAGGTGAGCTGCCTGCTGGAAATGGAAGGCCAAACTATGGTGAGAACAGACTAATTTAGTGTAAAGCTCTGGGGTTCAGATTTACACTGCTTTTATGTGTGCTAGTGCATGTGAATCTAAGCAAGCACATATTTTATCCAGCTATATTCCTTAGTGCTTAATCTTTCCTTCTTCAGTGGTGGCAGACTTTCTCAAAAAAAATCCTCCTTTTTCCTTTCTGTTTGATCCCTGGAAACACAGGAAACAAATTTGGGATTTCAGGAGTGACTGGCGAACGTTTGGACCGTATGGAGGAGGACCTGCGCCATCTCACCCAGGGTCTAGACACTCTCAACGGGGTGGTGGCTAGCCTCGAGGAGCGACTGCGTACATCTCTCCAGGAAGTCACCAACAAATTCCTGGTGTCCCTGCTGCCCAATGCTCCCCATGTGCCCAACCCGACAGTGGGATTTGGACTGGAAGGCCTTGCAGTGAAGGTAACAGAAGTGAGCGATGATCTGCAGGCCAAGACTCACCTCTTACAAGAGATTCAGGTATTGTGCCACTATGCTTGCACAAAGATCTGTTGAACATATCTGTACAGCTTGATCAAATAAAGCTTTTCTCCTTCCTTTATTAAATGCTAGTCCTTTTCTACTTCTCACCTGCGTGTGTCTTCAGGGAATGGTCCTGGGTCATGATGGCCAGTTGAAGAAGCTGTTGGAAGGAGCTAGAGGCAGGCCCATCCCTGGTCCTGGCTCTACTTTTCAACTGGACGAGATCCTGGATGCCAAATTGGCTGATGTGCGGGCTGAGATCCTGGATGGTTTTGAGCGCCGTCTGACTGGTCTGGAGAGCCACTGTGATGAGAAGATTGGGGCAGTGCAGAAGCAGTGCCATAGGGAGCACATGGATGGCCAGGAGCAGATGCAGCAGTCTCTGGATGGCAGAGAGACCGGGCTCAGGGAGGAGTTGGGCTCTTTGCAGGCTCAGATCCAGGGCCTAACTCTCACCGAAAGCTGCTGTGGACAGGTATGACGTAGATGTGATCATAATATGACTAGCATGCAATTAATACATCCAATTTGTCAAGTGAACAGCCCTTAAATTCATTCATGGGATTTTGATGTAGGGGAAACTTGTCAAGAACAATGTGACTCCACCAAAAGGAATTGTTTGCTTAGAGTTAGACGAGAGGACTTTCATGTATATACAATAAATATGAAGCTGCAGCCAGGAGAAGGTTAGCTTAGCTTAGCATAAAGACTGGAAATGAGGTAACAAAATATGCCTACAAGCCCCTCTAAAGCTCACCATTGAACACTTTATATCTACTGTTTAATCTGTACAAAAAACTATTTGTGTGTTTTTCAACTAACTGTGTAAACTATGAAGTTGTTAGACAAGTGAGAAATAGTCTCGCTTAAAACTTTGTGATCTTTGGTGGCGCTGGTAGGTGGATTTTGTCAATTTTGGACTGAGCCAGGCTAGCTGTTTCCCCCTGTTTCTAGTCGTTATGCTAAGCTAAGCTAACTAGAGTGGTATCGATCTTCACATCTAACTCTTTGTCAGAAAGTGAATAAGCATATTTCCCAAAATGCTTAACTATTGCTTGTTGAACTAATCATTTATTGATTATTGCAGGTAAACAGTCTGTCCCATCGTGTGCTGCTGCTGGAGGAGTCAGTTAAAAGTCTCACAGAATCTCAGAGACAGCTCCAGACAGCCCTCACTGACCAGAGCATCCATGTGGAGACACTGATTGAGACCCGCCTGGTGGACATAGAGGGCCGCCTCAATTACACTGAGGGTGGACCTGATAGAGTAGCAGGGCTCCCTGGTGGTCTCGATGGCTTCAAGAACATGCTCGAGGACAAGTTGAAAACCCTGGAGGAGAGAGTGTTTGTGGCTGTGGAGGAGCTCAGTAATGCCACTGCCCCGGCTCTGCTGGAGGGCCAGGTGGTCCCTGCGCTGGAGACGGAGATCGAGTCTGTGAGGAGGAGAGTAGAGGGGGACCTGGGCGGCATTCAGAAACAGCTAATAGACCTGGAGCTCCTCTGTACCTCCTCCTGTGCACCCTCCACCGCTCCAGCAGGGGGTGTCAGTGTCACTGAAGTGGAGGAGGAGAGTGAAGGGATGGAGAAGAAGATGACTGACCGTCTGGACTCCCATTCAGACCAGCTGGACCGTCTAAACAACACTCTGCAGAACCTGCTCTTCCGTATCGCCCAGGAGGACTCGGAGGGCTCAGTCCATGGAGAGATCACCCTGCTGAAGGTCAACATTAACTCTGTGAACCGCACTCTGAAGGGCCTAAAGGACTCTATTCACTTCATTGCAAGTGAAGTGGGCCACGCTAACTCCACCTGGGAGCAGAGAGAGCACCAGCTAGTTAACCAGATGCAAGGAATCACCAAGCTAGTGGGCCACCAAACCTCGCTCCTGGGGGCCGGGGAGAGGCGGCTGGCCCAGCTGAAGGGAGAACTGGTGGCCTTGAAGAGACAGTTGGCTGGGGAGCTTCAAGGCTGTCGGAACACAGCAATAGAAGTGCAAAGGGGGGTGAAGGACGTTGATAGCAGGGTGAGCCAGGTCGAGGGCCAGTGCAGCAGCCTTGGGGAGCTGGCAGAGCACCTGGAAAGGATCAGGGCCGAGCTTGAGAGACACTCAGACTCCTACCTGGCTCAGGTGAATGGCACCCTGGCCATCCATTCAGAACAGCTAGCTGAGCTGAAAGGAGAGGTCAAAGACTGTGTGGCCAAGGATGCAGCCAACCAAAAAGGAGACCAGTAGCATCTGAGCTACAGAAGTTTAAAAAAAAAGAGACTTGTGTGTGCTTCTCATTAGGCTCAAGTGACTTCCTCTGCTTCTCTTCTCCTTTTTTCAAACACCATCTGTATAGATGCAAATTAACTGAAGCGGTGAAAGTCATTTCTCATAAGCCCCCTACCCCAGTGCCTCCAGATGTCCTGGGTATTTAGCTTAGTGAAGTGAGGAGAGACAGACACAGAATACAAAGACACACCTATGGTTGTATAGCTGGGCAATATTTTCCCTTGAGATTTTATTCTGTAGGGCATTTGTTTTGTTTTGTTTTTTCTCTGATCATGATTGTTTTGTTTTCACTGTTTCACTTTGTTTCCATTTTACCTTTTTTAACTTATATGAAGTGACTGCATTGTTATGAAGTTAAACTTTATTAGACATGTTGCAAAAAATGATTAAAAAAAAGTGAATGATGTGGGACTAATACGCTGCTACGGGTTTCTACTGACAAGCACACTCAACATCCTCTGTGTGGACACTTGTCTGGTCTTTTTAAAAAAAAATACTGTATGTCAACTTGGTGCTATTTACATTTTTGTAAACATTTGTTTGTACACATGGTAAAAAATGACATGTATTTCTGCTTTGACAGCTGTGTTTCCTGCCGCATTGCTTCAGGTTGCAGAGAAGTTCCAAAATTCACCATTGGGGGACAGCGACGACGCATTAAATGGCATGGTAGATGGAAGAGAAATAAAATGTAAAACACTCAACGGTTGTGCTTTTCAGACATATTTTGTCATTGTAGGCCTTTTTTTTCAAAATTCACAAGGGTAGCTGTAATCTGCAAAAAAACAATTCAGTGTTATTCATTCAATTCAACACAACTTTATTTATAAATTGTGCAGCAGCTCACTTCTGAAGTTCATGTGGCATTTATTATGGATTGGAGTTATTGTTGTTAAATGGTTTCTTTGTGTTTTTATTAATGGACAATATTAACTCACCCAGGTACACATAATACACATAATAAATAGGAGAAGAAAAAATACAAAGCTAAAGCTATCAAAGGCTATAAGCTCAAAAGCTGAAAATTGGAGAAATTACACCAAATTCTGTGACCCATTAGATTCTGTTTTTGTCATACTTTAACACATACGTTATTTTGATAGCAGCTGTTACTAAAGATGGTGCCTTCATAGTTTTTAGGCAGGGTCTCACATTGTGATAACTGTAAAGAAAACAGTTTGACCTCAGAGATACAGAATGAGTCACAAATGATAGCTGTGATAGCAGAAACAATAGTATCTGCCTGTGAAGCACTACCCCCTCACCCACCAAATATTTGGTCCTATGGTTAGTCCTCTAGCGTCTCAGATCTCAAAATTTTTTCTAGATACTATGGAGGCACCATGTGTGATAACAGCGTTGTATGATGAAAACATTTACAGTGGCAAGCTGAAATTCTTAGTGACAGAATGTAAAGGGTCAAAGAATTTGGTATAAAACCACAATAACAACTATTTTTACAGGCAGGTAAAGCACACTGACGCCCTGAGGGGAGCAATGAATATTCACTTACCAAGCTGTGTCAGGTAGGTACAATATGCTCATCAATGTCCTTTGTTGGTCAAAAAAAGAACTCAGATCCCTTTGTTTCACTCCAGTAATCTTTGAATAGATCTTAACAACATTTTTCAGGCTGTTTCTGTCCTTCATTGACAGGCTGTGGAACCAGCAAATAAAAGAAAAACATCACAAGACTCAATTAATGATTAATCAGAATGACAAAGAAAAACTGAAATGACTTGAAAAGAGTTTTTTGAAGAAGGTACAACTCTTTGTTGGCCAAGCCTGACAATAAGTAGCTGATGCTCAAAAAACGACACCCACTACGATCGCAATGTCGATGCACAAATGACAAATGAGAAGTCACAAAGTCAACCTGAAAATAATTAACTACTGAAAGCAGTTTTTAAAAAGCTGCATCACATCTATTTTCCTCAATATCAGTTATCACAGAATGAGGACGATTTGAATTATGACTACGCCTGTAGTCAGGTTGCACTGTCGGCAGGTTTCACAGAGTATCAGCACATGGTTTAAGACAGCAACAGCTCTTACTGATTAACTGGCTGTCAGCGTGTAATGGGGAACAGAAATGTAACATTAATATATGCTGCACTGCCTATTGGCTGTAGGGATGTGAGGTGTGACTGCACAGAGTAAGCAGTTTTGTTACAGAGAATCATTTTTGTTCAAAATGCCCGACTTCCCCAAATTGGTACATTAAGTAAACTGTGCTCATTTGATAAAAATGTGATCGAAGCAGCATCAGCACATCTTACTAAGTTTGCTCACAAGATTGTGGTCACATGGCGTGGTCAAATGGTATGGTGAGGTCATTAGGTGAAAGTGTGGAGGATATTGAAGTGTTTGTAGAGTCAGAGGTCAGGTGAGACTCAATAATAATGAATGAAGCTGAGTGAAATGAGCTGTAAAAATGAGTTGACTTTGCACCACTAATGCAACATCAGCTGGTCCTCTGTACAGTATCAGCACATAGTTTTTTTTAAAGACAACATCTCTCAGTAACCAGAACAGGATGAAGCAATCCCGGCATAATGAAAACCAGAGGGTAGACATAAAAATAAAACCGCTGGAGGGGCAATATAGAGCGGATGGAGAGGGTGGAGGTCACAGGCAAAGACAGAGCTGGCTGACAGTCGAGGAAGAGACAAATGATAGCGAGATGATCATGAGACAGGAGAAATAAAGTAGGATGGATGTAATGAGACACTTTAAAAGATAGTACAGTGAGACGGCGTCAGAGAGAAGAAATGAACAGAGACAATGGATGAGTATGGCTGTGACAGTCAGTGTAGGAAGGAGGCTCGCTGAAGAGGATGAGCCCGGCTCACTCCAGAGGAATGTTCGAGCTGATAGACAGGGATGTGACAAGAGCAGGGCAGGAAATGGACACCGAGGTGGAGAGCAGCATTGTTAAGGAGGATGAAGAACATGAGAAGCGGAAACAGATGTGTTTACAGCCTTCTCGTCCCTCAGCTGTATGCCTTATATCCCTGACAGGAAAGCAGGCTGGAGTCACAACAAGGCTCTGGAAGCTGTAGAAAATACTCGCCTACGCATGAGCCTCGTAAAACACCAACAGCAGGCTTCTACAGCAGCAGCAGTGTAAGTTTAAACCCCAGGGCCTGACAGCAGCTGGATGCTCTGCCATCCCTTGGGAGGCAGCACTACACAGAGGACTGTCCTATTGGTGACCTGGAGAAGACAGGAGCACAGCAGAAGGGGGAGGGTGATGAGAGAAAATAACATCAGAGATAGAGAGAGAGAGAGAGTGGGGGGTGGGGGTGGCAGGTTGAGCGGCACTATAATGCTCGGTAATGCTTATACCTTAGACCATGACAAATTGTATGTAATACCTTGCAATGTTGCAAATTCATGTGATATCTGCACATGGGAACTGCGGTTTCTTCTTCTTCCTCCACTTCTTCTTTTAGCACATGGATGAGGCAACACATACTCACGCACATGTGCGCACACCACACAGACACACACGCAGAATCCCGTGAGGCACTGTTGTTCTCTATTACTCAAACATCTGATTTAAGCAGATATGAGAGTACGGGCCCTTTAATGCATGATGTCAGCGCATATATCATATAGAAGGTACACAAAGCTAAAAATTGTGTAAAGCAAAAGGGCACATCCCTCTGGTTGGTCTCTCAGTGCTACAAGAGGAGGTACGTACATATATACACACACACAACGACGAGAGCATGGAGGAAGTGTGAATGAGGAGAACAACGCCCTTCTGCACCACTGAAGGCCACAAATTCAGTTATTCAGCTATTTCCTGATGCGGATTCCAGTTTAAGACACTTTGTGGGGAGAAGTGGAGTGAAACAGACACACGAGCAGTGTACAAAGGCGAAGGCGCCATAGATGACATCAAAGCCTTTGAGTGGCACAAGACTCAAAGGGCTGCGTGTGGATGAATTAATAACGGATGTGCATGTGTGTGTGTGCTGGCTTGTGTTGTATACACATGCCAAGACAACTCTTCAGATCTTAAGAGCTGCCCTCTGTGTGTGTCTGACAGCTAAGTGACAGTGGTGTTAGCATACCAAAGCCTTGTGTTTCCCAGACTCCATTAAGATGTGGCTACTCCAGCCGGGCCTCTGTGCCTCTGCCAAGCATCTCCCCCTCACACACACTGCAGCTACTGTTACACAGTAGGAAAGAGGCAGGGGCATTTTCTGTGCAGATAAATGGTATTATATAAAAGTATTTTTGCACATTTTCAAATATACAAATGCATCATATTAATAAGCCATGACTTAAAGTGGCATCTACGCTGCACAAATTCTGTGGAATACATTTAAACTCCCATGTAGATATCCCTTCCCTGCCACTTAGCATTTTCTTTTCTGAGAGCATAATTAAATTATCAGCTGTCACTTCTGTTAACTAGCGGAGATGCGCAGTTAATGTGCTAAATGCCACAGGGCTGGAGCTGCTCTGATTCAATGCATCTTAAGTGACCTCTCGTCAAAGCATCTCATTCTGCTCTGTTTTTTTTTCTCTCTGGGTGACAAGCTGGACAATCCCAACAAGCATCATCTTTGTTTGAAGATCCGGATGTGTACATGCTAATGCACATTAGGAAGCGCACACGCAAAGTGTCAGCAGAGCAGTCAGAATGACAAGAGTAGAAAGGGAGACTATTAAAAGTGTACTAAAATGGAATCTGGTCCAAGATGCTGGGATTTTGTTAGTAACTGTGAATCACAAGAGCCACAGCCCTGATGTCGAAGACAATAATCCTCTGTTTGAGTGTTTGAGAGGAGACATGATGCTGTCTATAACCGTGCTTACAGTGTAGAGCCCTTCTGTGCTCCCGCAGGCATTTAGTCTTCAGATTCCAACAAAATTTAGTTAAGGGATCCTCACATAGATATTTTTAATTCTCAAACTGATTCTGTCAGTGCAGTGTAATACAGCCACTTGAGGTCTTTTACTGGGAGCTCGTGCTCGAACTTTAAGTTTGTCTTCTACTTTCTGCTAAAGTATTGAAGTGAACTTTAAATGTCTGCTTTAATGGAAGCGTGCCTGTGTGCATGTTAACACTCAGTGCAGCAGTAGCGTGCAATATAACCACATGATTATTCTGCATATTTAAAACAGGGCCACTGACCAAACTGTGAGGAAATGCTTGGGCAGAGCCCGCAGCTCCAGTCAGCAAACATTGACACAGACAGAGAGATAACTGTATCTTTACAAGTTTCATTTTATTGGTGTACTTTGACAATAACAATGATGGTATAAAAGAAAATCTCCATCATACAAATTTCAATAATCAAAAGATAATATGCCGATACACAAACAGATCCACATAAGGCTGACATCAAGTTTTGACAAGTGGCTTCAAATGGCTTCAATTCAAGGAGAATGTCCCTCCTTACAATCAGAGAAGATATATCTTAAATTTATTCATCTGTATCCTTTTTCTTTTTTTTTTTTTTAAGTAGTTATGTTTCATACAAAAGAATCTGTGTAGATTTTGGAGTGGATTGTGTCGCTGGTTTGGGTGCCTGTGTTTCATTGCATTGAAAGCATATGGTGTTTTTGGCTGACACATCGCTATCCTACAGTGCTTTCCACTGACCTACACCTTACCCCAACTGCTGTCGCCATCAGAGAGACATCACGAGCAGAAACAAGGACACTGAACAATCTGAAGATTGATGCTTACATCTGCCATGATATGTCTCCTCTACTGCTACAGCATATTAAGCACAGCAAGGCCTCAGGAATGCAGCCTCTAGGATTGTGAGAGGAATCTAAAATTATGGGATAAGGATATTTTTTAATTAAAAAAAAAAAAAAAAAAAAAAAAAAAAAAAAAAGGCTGTGCTGGGAAGCAGTGATGTAAAAACATTGATGTCGCTGTATAAGCTTCACTAGCACTTAAATGGCACCAGGTAAATCCCTAGCCAAACCCCTCCAATGCCTTGTTCTTTATGCTAGCATCTGTAGTGATTCAAGACCTTATAGAATTTCTAAAACACTACACACAACAATATTTACAATGATCATTATATTGGTATGCACTTGTCCATTTAAATATTTTTGCTTATAAAAAAAATAAAAACTTGAGTGAAAAACACTGCAATAAATTAAGAAGCTTTAAGGCTGCCAGTCTTGTCAGATGCCCAGTAAATGGTCCCTTCATTTAAACCGGCACAGAATGGATCAGAACGGATGATATAATGGTACGATGAGCAGCAGGTTTGGTCTTGGTCCGGACTGAGACCATGTACAGTATATATAACAGGAACAAGACTTGCCAGCATGCTCTTATCACAAACTGAAAATCTATTTTCTGTTTTAGATAAAAGCAAGAGAATGCTGACTGATTTGCCCCTGTTACTAAGTTGTTTAGTGGACAAAGCTGTCTAGTAATCACAGAAAAAAAACCCATCTTGTTGAATATGGAGTTGGCTGATGAAGCTGCTCATTCTACATGGTGGAGTATAGAGCCTAATACTGACTCTAAGAATATCAACGTCATCCTCTTTATATTGAGAAGGCCCTCTGTGTTGAGTCTGAACACTAAAACTCTTACTATTTGTCCATTTTAATTTAAAGCAATGGAAAAAAAATGAGATGATGAAAAAAAGATATATAAAGAAATATACAGTGTATCATGTGCGTGTCAAGAACTAGAAAAGAACCTGCAAGTTGTTCACAACCAGATCGCTATAAATCATTTTCTTATCAGTGCTGGAAAACAAAATGAAAAACAAAACAAAAAAAACAAAACTCAAATCTAGATGGAGGACAGTTGGACCTCTGAAAGGTTTAGCCATTTCACTCAAACACACATGGAAAAGAAAACTTAACACAAATACTGTCTATGACCTCCACTGAGCACCTCCTGAGTGATTGGCTAGGAGGTAAACACGTGCTTCTGCTTGTGGCAATGAACCAGAACAACAAATACACTGATTAGTTTCACCTGGCAGGATGAGAAGGCAACAGGTTTACAAATGTATGGATCAAAAAAACCACAGCCACTTATACAGAAGGCAGCTTGCAATTAAACAATAGAGCCATAAGAAATCGTAGGGATGTTTTGCCCATCGATAGTGGCCTTTTTGTTGTTAGGATTGGTTCTAGTAAGCACGTAGAGAAAGACTCCCTCAAAGGGAGGTCTGAAAGGTCAGCACCATTGATTATCAATTAGAAGAAGGGAGGTGCTCAGTCAAAGACATTGACTACTCGCATTTTCTGATTAGGTGTCTTGCTCTTCCTGTGGTTGTCACACAAAATGGCTTCCTCCAACGTGTCTGTTGAGCAGATTAATACACATCAGGCTACGGGGTCCTGTTCCATTTCATGAGACCAGCTATTCATGTCATCCCTGAAGTGGAAAACTCTCCGTCTGAATGAAATGAATCAGCTCCGTTTACACAGACCGGAACCTCAAAATCCCACACAAATACACATAACTACGAGTTTCAGTGCATCTAACACAGTCTGTCATATGTCACCTACTACATCATCACATCAACCGCAGGAAACATAAAAACTGAACAATTACAGAAAATAATCCATAAAAGATCAAATAAATAAAACGAGGTCCAGCCTCTTTACTTCTTATGTCATTGTGGGAACACATCAGTTAGTCAACCACCCACATTTTCCCCAAAAGATACATCTTAAGAAATGCATACAAGGCGATTTGTGTGAAATGAAGTAGCTGCATGACTAGCGGACAGACAGTGAGGAGAGAGTGTCTGTATGTTGTTTTTTTTTTTTCTTTGTTTTTTTTTTTTTAAAAAGGACCTACATTTACAGTATTGGGATGTTGTACTTGAAATAAAACACTGTAAAACACACAAATCAGAGAGGGACATTTTAGCAACCGCTGTGTACTGCCAGAGTGCTGTGTCAATGCACAGTGTTCAACAAAAACTCTCTGAGACAAGTCTGATTTACAACAAAAAAAAAAAAAAAAAAACCTCACTGGCAAAAGCCTGGCCACAAGTCAACAAAGCTAATCAGTGGTTTATCAGCTGACGTCTTGGATGAGCATTCAGAACTTTTCCCTATCCAAGTCTAGATAAAGAAGTTTCAGTTAAAAAAAAATAAAGGCAGGCATTAGATACGTTGTTGAAGAGATACAGTTTTCACAGCACCCACAGTGGAGGAGGGCTGGCTAACAGTATTACAAACACTAGACAATCTCAAAAATAACAAAGCAAAAGCTTCTGTAAACACCAGTGACAGTGACAGCAATCAAGTATTCTCTACCTTCAATGCTCTTCCGTAAAAATGAAGGTGAGTAAACATTAAAGATGTGGGATCTAAAAATAAAACGGAATCTGTTTATCTCTCCCTGGTCTGGACTTAAACACACCGCACACAGAGTGAGGTCTCCAGTCAGTCTGTCACAGTTTCAGGGTGAAGTCTCCTGGAGGTCACCCTGAAGACCTTGGACTGACAACAGGATACATACAGGCCATTTGCATAGCTCTCCCTCACTTATATACACGCAGACACGCACACAGACACATACAGGTTCTGAAAAGGGTGGCATGTTTGCTTAGGCAAAGGTGTGTTGAATGTGAAGTTTGCATACGCAGTCACTCCTTCTCGGTAGTCCAATAAGAGTATGCTAGCACCTGTGCTATTGCATCTGTATAGTGAGGAAGTCAGGTCTAAGTTCAGGTGTCTGATATTACAGCTTATTGCTAACAGGATGAGCATTGCTCTCCAACATACAGCCACTTGCAGGCAGCTGGGGACATCCAATGCAACTATGCAAACACAAACATCACAGTCTTTAAATGGTATGTTCACAGGACAAAATATAATTGATGATTAAGGTATTAATATTCTCTAAACTCAGGATAAACTAGTTCACATAAGTCGATTGAAAGCACTCACTCTTTATATCATTTTCTCTTGCTCTCTTCACTTGTAGATTTGGCATACCTTCTGCAGAACCAGCTGCAAGCATCTACTCGGTTAAAGTTGCTGTGTGGTTGCGTATGTTCATGCAATTCACAGGTTTACTGCATTTGTGAAAATAAGAAGTAAGAACGTAAAAATCAAAGCCTCAGGGCCCATGTCAGCACATGTAAGTCAAAACGGTTGTGTGCGTGCATGTGTGGCGCGTGCATGCACTTAAATGTGCGTGTATCATGGCCTATTTTTAATAAACAAGCACAATAGCGAAGGGCTGAACTAATCATTGACTGAATGAGGAAATGACTGAATGGATGGATGCTGAAGGCCAAAATGGTGCAAAAGGCATGTGGAGACTGAAGACTAGATAAGCCCAGATGAGAAAAGTGATGGACTGTGGCACAAATAAGTGCAGCATTTATCCCTATTTTCTTATATGATTTATCCAACATACTTATTTGAGTCTCCATTTTTTGCATACAAACAAAAGAAACAAAGCAAAGAATCAATCAACTAAAAAGTCCTAAGCAGTGCTGCAACTGGTGAGATATGGCTGATGTCCAAGAGGACTTGATTCCCAGATGGTTCGCAGTCCAGCTGTGCCTACGTCAGTAGTCAGCTATGGGTGCAAGCATTCTGCTCAAGCTGACTGTGATGTTGGTGTAGAGAGGCCTCCTGGACACTAGGGGGGAGTAGTTTAGGTTGTTAAGACCATCCACTTTCTGTCTCTCCTTTGAGTGGCGTAGAAGACTATACCTGCAAGAACAAATAATCGATTAGTATATCTTTTGAAGAGAAGAGAAAGAAGCAAATACAACACTGAAGAAGAGAATGCGAGTTTGGCATTTTGACAATCGCCATCTTGGATTTTTGGAGCCAGAAGTGACCATATTTGGGCGAGAGGGTGGAGCTGACCCTAACGCTAGCTGCTAGCTTGGTTAGCACTTTCATGAACTGAAAACACACTGAAATAGCGACGGCTACGGCTATACTCTGTGAATCTTAGTGGCATCTAGCGGAACAGGCAGGCAGAAATGGAATATAATATTCATGGGTATGTTTTAATTAGTGAATGACCCCTTTATATCTTCATAGGAAGTGGGTGCTCTTCCATGGAGCCCACCATGTTACACCCCCGTGTTTCCACAGTAGCCCAGAAGCAGGGGGGGAATATTCAGACTGTTACAATCTGCAACCTCACCACTAGATGCCACTAAATCCTACACACTGCACCTTTAACAAATGAAAGAAACATTTATTCCTTGGGCTGTTTTAAGTAACTTAGATTTTGAGCAGAGAGAGCATGATTGGAATTCCACCCTGAAGCATACAAGCATATCACATGCAAAGTCTTTAAAAGAGATGAAATTCTCTGAAAGTCACTGCTCTGGCTTTTCATGTGACTGGCTTACATCACATGAGCCTAAGCCTCGCTCCAATTATCAGCTTCCACACACACACACACACACACACACACAGACACACACACACTTTTAACCAAAGTGTGTGCGTGTGTGTGAATGAGCTGTGCATACATAGACACTAACCTTCCAAGGAACTGGGCTTCTCCGCGATGATGATGTGGAATTGACATGTAGCGTCCCTGCTCTCCGTGTGGTCTACTTACTGTATAATTGGCGAACCGCACCCTACACAAACGTGTTAAATACACAGTTAAGCAGAGCAAACATTGCAGTGTTGACTATTCCTAGAAAGCATAATAATAATGGACATATTATCAGATTACATACATACATATAGACATATAGAAATACAAGAGGAAAAAAGGATTCACAGTAATCATTCATGTCATTACAGACAGAAACAAATACATAACTATTGTGTATTGAGAGCCCTGCATGTGTACAGCTGAGTGTGAGCTGCGTAAGTGCGGGGAGGAACAACAATGCTGTGTCACAAAGGCAAATGGAGGGGAACAAAAAAAAAACTAATACAAAAGCCTGCTATATGCCAACTGGCCTAACCCATCTCTTGAGCATGCCTAATGTCAACAACACTGACAGCCTCATACTGTAGCTTTGTCAGATAGGCCAATGTGTGTGTGTGTGTGTGTGCTTTCTCCTCACCTGTTCCAGAGGTCATCGTCCTCTCCACCCCAGCCCCAGAATGCATTAGGAAATCCATTAATCTTTTTGAACTGCTTCACCGTCAGGCCACTGACACCGCCGAAGAACTCATTATACGGAAGCCTTGGAGGGACAATTACACATATTAAATTCATATTAAGTAAGGAATACATTTACTGTACTGTATATCCCCATAGAGACAGAAACAGGACTCACATGTAGGAGTACTTGTCAAGCTTGACCGCAAAGTGTCGGGGCATGTCTGTGCAGCCATAGTAGTTCCTGTCGTTCTCCATGAGGTGGTCCACATCGTGGAAGACCAGACAGTCCCAGTCCAGGTCCTTCATAGCCTCCTTGTAGCCCACGTTGAACAACATGGCTCGGTTAAATGGCTCCGCGCCCCCCTAGACAGGAGAATGGAAAGGGATGGAAGCAGAGGGAGAGAAACAAAAAGAGACTTTAATGTTATGTCAACTTCTGTTTTTGTGAGTTGTTATGCAAAAGCTTGTCGTGTTCAACCGTTTCAACCAACATTATTACAACCCGAGAAGACGACTCACTTCCTGCAAGTTTTGCATGGGTGAACTGCGAATGCGCGTGTGCATACCTGCTGTACGACATAAAAGGCAAACTGGAGTCTCTGTTTCTGCAGCACTGGCACCAGGTGTCTCAGGAGGATGGGTAGGTGTTCATGTCGGTTCCTGAACGGGACTAGGATTGCCACCTGGGGACACAAAATGGAGTAGAATATGACAGACATGAAATGACATGTGCAAACACACGGAGACACAAAGACAGTACCAGCGAAACATTTGGACACAGTTCTCAGTCAAGGGAATGGGAAGATGTGTCCAAACTTTTGACTGATACTGTCTGTACAGTCTGATCTGTGCAACTAAGTAAACAGAACTATTTGTATAAAGTGTATATGCTTCTGAGAGTCATGATCTCTCAGCAGTAGGTAAATGGGAAAGTGTGGGTGAAGACAGCACCAAAAAAAAATGAATTACCGTGACTTGTGACAAAAGAGTGGCACATTCTTAAAATTCTATCCCCACAATGAGATCTGACATGCATCAATCATAAAAGCACTGAGACACTAAATGTCTGTGAAAGGTGTGTCGTTTATTTTTTTTTTTCCCTTTTCTTTTCCCCACGTCTCTATTTTTGAGTTTCTTTTAAAGCGCGATAAAACTGTCACAGGGAGGAACAAAAAGCATGGGGAATGCAAAACAAAAAGTGGCGAGAGACTACTGTGGTAGACGAGAGAAAGACTGCTGGCTAATGAGAGAGAGAAATAGAGATTTGGTTGTCAGAACATACACAGTCCCTCAAGGCAAATAAACGCGAGAGACAGACAGGCAGATGGCAGGCGAGATCGCTCTGTTGGACAAAAAAAAAAAGAGTGATAAAAAAAAGAAAAAAAAAGAGCGCATGCCAGAGGAGTGTGGTTCAGGAATGAAACAGTATTGCAAAGCACACTGAAAGGGCAGAATTCATGTTTTACTTGCTTCTTGTACTTTTGACATGAGTGTATATGTATGTTTTTTTGCATGTGAATGTCAGACAGAACAACCTCACTATCCTGATTTGCACAATGAGCAACAGAATAAGCAGGTGAGTGGTGTATATGACACATTTTGTACACATGGGACATGTGTCAGACATGCCAGCTACTGTGTGTGTGCACTTTGTCAGTGGACTGTGAAAGCTGTGAACTTCCGGTACTGAATACTCTCCATCACTACTTTTCCAGTGTAACACTAAAGGGACATCTCACTCAATAGCACTTACATTTCCTCTCACCTTATGTGCTCAGGTTTGGAGACTAGTTTGTGAAGCTTAAAGCAATAAGAATACATTAACATTTTTCAACAGCAAGATCCGTTCCCAAAGAGAATGATATGGCTACTCATAATAATTCAGATTTTTGTTTTGTATTCCTACTGCATGTTAGACAGTTGTTGGGTGTACTTTGGAAGTAAGAAGCTTGTTTATTTAAACAAGGTCTGCAGATCAGCATAAGTAATCATGAAAATACATTGCTGTGACTTTGTTTTAGTGTTATTTACACTACAGCTTATATCTCTAGACTGCGGCAACTCATACCGCAACAACTGGAATGGATTGGCAGGAGCATTTGTCATATTTCTCCACTCACTCGTCTGTATCTTTGACAGCGCTTTTCAGTGAACAGCCCTTTTAACAATATCAGATCCACACCTACCTTCCAGCGAGGTAAACAGTCTTTGGGCTTCCAGAAGCCTCCTGAGGCCATGATAGGATCTCCCTCCAGCAGGGATCTCTCCACCTCCTCCAAAGATACCTCACTCATATTCACCTGCAACCGGCCCTCTGTGTGCGGGGAAGAAAAATAAAAGATGCAAAGATTATATGAGGCAGAAGGAGACATGGCAGTGAGAGAGAAAGAGAGTGAATGAGGTGAAACAGTATAGAGAAGAATGAGGAAAAAAGTTAAAAGGAATAAGATGAGGAAAATGTTATGACAGTTGAAACAGGTTAGATAAGAAGAGAGAAGGGGGAAAGTAAGTCTGTCAACACCTGTACCAGTTGAGCAATCTGGGCCATAAATTGCTGGGTTAAGCTATGATGGCCACTACAACATATTTGCATGCATCATTCATTCATAGAAGGAAATCCACTTGAGGAAATATTTTACAAGGCCAAGAGAACGTGAAGGACAACTGTTTTTTATGTCAACTAAGGAAGTTTCTCATATATCACAGAATCATCAGTCAGGATCGAATCAAAGCATTAAAACCTAACTTTAAACCAAAACCTTAACAATGTACTTACTCATGGAGGGAAGCTTCTCAGGGCAAACCTGCGAGGGGAGGTAGGTGAAGCCCTCAGGGAGGTATGTAGTGGGAGGAGCATCGCTCTCGCTCATGTTGAAGTCATAGGAGTAATCTGGAGTCACACACATCAGCAGCATTAGCTTAATCCAGTCAATCTGCATAAAGTCTAGCTGTGTGCTCTATTGTTTTGTATTTATGCTTTTTATCGTTTCACCTCGCATTTGTCACTGGTACCTAAGATCTGTTCTTTATATATGAGTCACTAACAGTAAAACTAGGACAGACTTAACTACAACAGCTCTTTTTAAATTTCTCTACTTAGCCAGGTTGGAAACTGCATTTGTGCCCACGTAATTGCATAATAGACAATGTGTGAGCTACACATTCCTGATACACCTTGGTACATGTCAAAATGTATGTTTTTTTTTTACCTGTGCCATTGATGCTGTAAGCCCCTCTCACCACCTGCTCCAGAACCTGAGCCCCAATGTTCTTCACATTCTCTCTGATCTGGATCCCTCTGGCTTGGACCATGAACACATACTCATTCACTGTGGATGGAGGAAAAAAAAAAAAAAAGGAAAGAAAGTTAAGCCATTTTATTCCTGTTCCCATTGTAAAAGTGTTTCTACCCAGCAGATTGAAAAGAGGCATTAAAACAGGGAGGGTCAACATCTTAAAACAGTAAGCAACTTAACAATACATTCCTCAGGTGTAATAACCCACAATAGTGCATAAATGCAAACCGTTGCTCTCATAAAAACAAACCCGATTAGGTGTCTCTGCTTTTCACCATTTTTTAACTCATGACGAACATTTCCTCCTTCCATTTCTCCTCCACAGTGGGAAACCACTTAGAACAATTCACATGTTGGAGAAAGATAAAGTTGGAGCGCTGGCAGGTTAATGCCTGTTCTTGTGTAAGCAAACTCTTCTACCTGGTCTGTCCCAAACTGATTATCTGCCTTGGTGACTTAATGATTGTAGGATAGGATTTCCCAACAACACATCCAGGGGGTTTCATTCCAAAGAAGCCAACAACTGGAATTGGGAGGAGGGCGGAGAGAAATACAACTCATTTAGGAAGGAGAAAGAGACAGAGATGATGAATTTGAAATGATCGACTGGTTCCTGCCTTCTATGCATGATAATTGAGAATGTTTTGCCTTATTACGCTGTAAAAATTTCGGTCATCTACCGTGCTGTACGTCGATCATGATTTTTGATGCATTCATTTGCCGTGGGAAAAAAAAAAAAACGAGAGGGTGCGAAGAGAGTGAGGGTGAAACAGACAGCGCAGGCAGCAGTCAGACAGAGAGGAAGCATCGAAAATGTGTGACATGATGCACATCTCAAACAATCACCACTACCGGCCTTCAATCAAGAATGAAACCTGACTACATCCTCATGTCATGTTGGAAATCTCTTATCATTACTGCTCAGTGGATTTACATGATTTACATGAGCTTCACTAGAGAAGCTAGTTCCTCTCTAGCAGCTATTGGTTGTGGGTTTAGCAAATTAACACCACAACAGAGGTTAACTGAGCAATGAAGTAGAACAAAGGGAGGGGACGTGGGGGTAACTGTGAAAATGAACTCACTACCTCTAATCACAAACACTTCCAACCACAAATGAGCCCATGCTTGAGGAAGTGTATATAGAGTAGATTACGGTATCTTAAAATTACTACTATTACTGTCGTGACTTACCAGAACAGTGACTCACAACTTTGTTATGACATTGGCGGCAAATAGAGAAAAAGGCCATTTGTCCACAACTCCTGGAATTACTTCCAGGATATCTAACTACTATGGGATGAATAACATTTTTATATTTTAAACATATTTCGAAACTGGGGAAAAAAAAAAAAAGGTCGAAACTTACTCACATCCACTTTTCAGAGATCTGCCCAAACAGTCTGCAGGTGTGTCAAACGTGAGTGCAAAAGTTTCAAAATAAAGATTCGCCCTTTCAAAACTCCAGTTTCAACATTTCAAAACAGAGAACAGAGACGGATTTGAAATGCGTTGGAGAAACACTATAAAAAGAGGGAAAACTCACAAAATCTTTTTTCTTTTTAAATTAGATTTCAAGCTTTTAAAACACTGAGTTTCAACCTTTTGGAGCTTTTTTTTTTAGTTTTTTCAGGCAGCACAATACCAAACTTCTAAACTGCCAGATCTCTGCATAAAAAAAAGGGATGTAAGAATAGATCCTATTCACTTTTACTGTAACAGATGCAGAAGTGCACACACACACACACACACACACACACACACACACACACACACACACACACACACACACACACACACACACACACACACACACACACACACACACACACACACACACACACACACACACACACACACACACACACACACACACACACACACACACCCTTTTGAGGCGCCATATGAAGGAAAAATGCTAAGAGGCTTCTGGAGTGTGATCCAGTCCCGCAGGCAACAATACATTTGACATGTTAGCATCTCCTTCCCATGCCTGCCAAACGTATGGAGATATATTATCTATGCATATCTCTACTAGGACAAATCCGGGGTACATATGTACTGTACATGTACACACTGTACTTTTCTAATGCCTGCAGAGCAAAGCAAACCGGATTTTCAGTCTGGTCTTTGTTGTAAAATATCAGTTGAAACATTTTTGGATCCCCTTTGAAAAAAAGTCAGTCCTGGGTTCTCTCAAGGCTTCAGTTTGCCTGGAAATACTAGCAAAGGTCTTCAAGTACAGAGATGGATACTGTCAACGCTTGATCTACTGTATACAAAGCTGTGGGCATGCGATTCCTCCCTCAAATGTGCACCCCAGAGACTGCAGTAATGGGCAGCGCCAAGGTATTCAAGGCTACAAACTGTGACAAATGCAATTAGACACGAGAGACCTGGAGTTTAGAGGAAGCGAAAGTGCCAGGCTACAACACAAGGCCATTAGTGCTGGTAATATAAGCAAAGGGATGCACGTGTGTGCACGCACACACGCACACACAGCTTTCTGATATATCATTGGAGAGGGACATCAAACACATGCACAACTACATTATACACATGTAGACCAGAAGGACCCCTCAACCCCCCCCCCCCCCCCCCCCACCATTTCTCCTCACCCATCAGAAACCACCCACTGAAACCCATCAAGCATGACAGAAGACCTTGAATGACCTTGTCCGCTATAGTTCTCACAGAACACGCTGTCCGCATGCCAAGTCTGGCCCACCTCTCCCTCTCTCTTTCTGTCTCTCTGTCTCCACATCCCTCCCTCTTTCCACTTATCTGTCCTTCCCTCTATCTCTGCTCTTCATCTCTCTGTGCTGCCGTCTCTGTATAATGTGGTTTGTATCACTTTCCGTCCAGTCCGTTTCTTCTTATTGTTTAAGTAAATAATTTGAATGATGGATCGCAGGCTTATGGTGACAATTCCAGGGCCAGGCAGAGGCACTGCACCATATTGTAATGTAACTAAGGTTAATGGAAAAAGTAAAGGCCAACAAACATGTACCCTCCCCTCCACCACCACCACACACACACACTTTGCCTCTGAAAGGCAATTAACTCCACATTGATAGCTCAGCAGTGGGAGGTGATCGGTCCCATTCTGCTAACTCCCTGATAAGAGCTGAAAGGCAGTCCGCCCCCCCTCCCCCTAGTAGATATGCTTCCTGCGTATCAGTGACACCCACAGACCGGCACATGCATAAAGACACGAAGACAAGAAGAGCACCATGGGTGCAAATTCATCAGTCCTCAGTGTATGCTGAATGTGTATTATGTCGGCGTAAAAGCTGAATTATTGACACCATCAGTAATGTAACACTCTAAAATTGGCCACACATGACTTAGCGGCCCGTTTCAATACCTTATTGGAAAATAAACAGCTGATTACTCAAAGCATTAGCGCTAAATCCCTCACAATTAACTGGAACAACCGCTGTAATTTGAGTGTATTGATCTAACGAGGATGTTTAGGATTGGCATGGGATGAAGATTATGGATTGCTGATTGTATGTAGGTTGATTTTTTTTTTTAAACACATAACATGTGTGCTTGTTTTGAACCATTATTGATCTCATCTAAAGGGACAAGCATGTTATTACCTCCTCTGACCCTCTGCAAGTGATGCTGGGAAACCTTGAGGCTGTGGTGAATCGATGTGTTACCATATAGAGAAATTAGATTTTTTCTGCTTAGCCACATTTAGAATTAAAAAAAAAAAATAATTATAAATCATATTTTCAGACATTTTAAAAAACCTCATCTGTGCAAAAGAACACTTTGTCAATCTAAACTGTAATCTGTGTCATTTAAATCATTTTTCTCATCACTCTGCTTCCATTATATAATTGTGCAAAAAATTTGTTTTGATACTGTTCACACAGAGAAAACTAATGTTTTTGTTTGCCACCATCAATCACTCCAAACCACTCTTTCCCCTCGACACACACACACACACACACACACACCAACATGTTAAAAACTCGCTTGCAGTTCCTCTCACCATGTGCTTGTGTGACTAAAAACTAAAAACTAATCCCATATATTGTGGGTTATTATAGAGCATTTCAGAGTCGGACAGTGATCCCTGAAGGGTGGCTGAGTTCATGAGTATTTTAACAAAAGTACAACTGCAATTCTGTATGAATCCACACTGTTATTAGTAGATTCCTCTGAAAAAACAGTAAGGCTGTATTATAACAGGAGGCCTGCACAGCTCTGGGATTTGTAAATATTGGAATTGCTGATTACATGTCATTTCCACCATATTTCTTTTTTTTTTTCTCCCCTCTTTTGGTTAACATTTTGTAACATTGGCAGATGCTTTCTGCTTACATATTTGCAGTTGACAGGAAGAGAAGGAACTACATCAAAGTACTTAATTTATCTAATCTTGCCCTCTCTCATGGAAAAAATATCACTGCTTTCTCACATCCTATTTCATTTATCTGTGTTTTACTCTTACTCACTATCTCAGTGTCTCTTACTCATATCCTGCTACCTTGCTAGCTTGAGATACATATGACGATTTGTATTGTTGGTTACGGTTAGTGCTGATTTTCATTTTTTGTGGATTTTTTTATGTTTTGTTACTAAAACACAAACCTTGGCGGTGCTTGTGTTTGCTTAAGGATACAGAACTCTGACCCGCATTATATACATCTACATAAAATTTACATCCATTTGGTAGTTCACTCAAATAACCATCCACCTATTCATCACCTCTATGTCATTTGCATGGCACATGTACCTGCAGATTTTACACTGGATGGAAGGTCTCTCGTTCTCTCTGTTTGTTATTTGATATTGCCAATTAGTTAATGAGAAGGTCACACACACACACACACACACACACACACACACACACACTCTATGGACTGACTTGTGATTCCCGTTAGGAAACGGCTCAGCTGTCGAGTCCTAGCTCTCAGTTCACCACAGAAAGACGGGAGAAGTGGTTAGAAGCAAGCAAAAGAAGGAGGATGGGTATATTAGTAGTGAAGTACTAACACTGGCCAAGGGGAGTTTGGGGCACAACAGCTATGACGAGCAAATAAAAATGTCATTCTGCTCTTTGGATCCGTTTTCAGATTGTTAAACTTGCAGAAACATTCCAACATCAACATAAACAGCTGATAAAGAGGACAGTATTAGTCCAGTGTTAGTTCTAGTCACATGACACTTAGTCATAAGTGTATCATGAGGCTTCCTCCAAACCCACAGCTGAGCTGCACACGCAAGCGTGTGCACACGTACACACACACACACACACACACACACACACAAAGAGCCTGAAAATAACTTTGTGTAACTACAATGACAGGAAAAACATCATGACTGTATTAACCAAAACCCACGTCATGTACACAGGAATTCAAAAGCCCAAGAGGACCATTTCGCTATTGCACTTCAGGATACAAACAGACTGGCTGGCTAATAGACAGGGCAGACAGTAAAAAAGCAAGAAAGACAGATTCTCACAGCAGATGTCTCTTTGACAGGCTGAGTACTCTTCATTTACTGCAACAGATATGACGTCAGCACTTATCACAGTCTCTGGCATCCTGCCCACTTCCTGAGAGCATCCAAACCACTTGTACTCTCATTCCCCTCTTCTCTGCTTCCCACTTCCTCTTGGCCGGTCAATTTCATTCATTTATTCAATTGTCATGTATCTGACAAATCTTGCTCTTCTTTGCCTTCTCCCCTCTCTGTACTGAAGCTAAACACCTGCTTGTGAAGTATAACTGAACGAAAAGGTACATAAGGTAGCAGTATATGCTTATCATCCATGTGACATCAGCAAAAATTTCACTCTAGCACTTCAAGAGCAACTCTTTTATATCAATTTCCTGTGTGTAACATGTGTACAATACAGCTTACAATAAACTCACAAAAATCCCTGAATGTCAACAGATTTGGTCAACAGTTGATGGTACTTCCCCAAACACACACACACACATTTGCACATGTACATCCACACACCATATTGCCCTGACACATTTTGCTCACTACTTTTTCCACATTTCATCCACATGCAAGCTGTGTGTGTGTGTGTGTGTGTGTGTGTGTGTGTGTGCATGAAAAGGCCTTAGTTAACGGTTAGGGTAAATTGAGTCACTATAGAATGACTGCAACCAAAACTCCAAACCACAGTGAATGTTAAGAATTGAGTAAGGTTAGAATTTCTCTTTCTCTAAAAACCAACACTTTCAGAAATATTGAGACTATATCAGCAAAAAGGTTAAAGGCTTCTTTAGAGGAACAGAAATATGCATGTATATATGCATAAATATGCATATGCAAACATGCAAATTTGACATTTTTAGACAATTTTATATAGACAGAGTAATAATTTGACATAATCGATCCCAAAAATTAGTGTTAACCTCATCATAAGGAGTCCTTTTTCCAATCTAGAAAATAATGTGCTTGCAAGAATACTGACCCCCTGTATATAGTCTAAAGATGAGATGAAAGCACGTACTAATTTAAATCAGCTCTGCTGTATAAAAATGCAGATTCATAGAAGAGAAATGAAAGTAAAATACATCATTTGTGAGCAGCGGAAGTGGTGTGAAGATGGGGGAATAGTTTTCAAAATGAACTCCCTTCTTCAGGCAGTAATGCAACAGTTCAACAGTCACCACAGTTCAGCAGCATTACATCTAACTCTACGCTACCTATTTATTCATAGCTGTGGGCGCAGCAGCTACTGTTTCAAAAAAAAAAAAAAAAAAAAAGGAAGAAGGCCTAGACATGCTGCTTTCATACCTCTTTACTGTATGCAGTATATTATTACTGTCAAGAGATTTCCCTTTCTTCGAAATCTCTCAGCTTTAAAGCTGTTTTGAACTGGCCTGGTTAATCAGTGACACTAATCAATTGATTAATCTTCAGGCAGGGATACAACAGCACTGCTATTTTAGCTGAAAAACACAGCTGTGCACCTGACACTGTAAGGAATGTTGAACTCTTCCCACTGACACTCCTTGTTACCAAAGATAGAAGAACAGGAGTGGAGCTGATAACACACAATCAGAAGATATGTTAGGATCTGATATTAAGTGCAGTGTAATCATAAACTATGTGTAATGGAAAAAGGTATTGTAGTAGATAAAAAAAAAAAAAAACCTGTCCCCAATAACATATCACACTCAGACACAGTATACATGCCAGCAGGGACAGCATGAGGTCTAGTTTGAGTTCATTTTTTGGTCTTGCACTAGTCACTCTGCCCCTCCATCTGCTTGTTTGTGTGTGTGTGTGTGTGTGTGTGTGTGTGTGTGTGTGTGTGTGTGTGTGCGCGCGCATGTGTGATCCTCCCCTGAGTCACTGTGTCTGCCGAGCCACTACATGGCAGAGAAACACGGGGACCAGACGCACCGAGAAGATTTACATAAAGGACACAATGGTGCCAAGACCCCTTGTTTTCACTCAGTTTCAAGCAAATACCGAAAGGGAGGAAGACACACAGATAGAATCCGTTTGTGTGTAATAGAGAAAGACACATTCTTTTCTTAGAAAAAACCCACTTCCTCTATTTTTTTTTTCCTGTTACCACAGTCTGCATCTGATGGTGGACAATTGCCTGTATGCAGGAGGAAAAGAGTTATATCACTAAATGTTGACTCACCATCCCCACGATACCGGTTTATCTCGAGTCCTTGCTTTGGTCTGTACGGGGTGTTTGGGCTAAGATTTGATTAGAGGGTGAAGTTGTGATAGCACAAAGTTCCTTTATTTTGCGCCAAGTAAAAAAAAACACTATGAATTGATACTGCCTCCATTTGTAAATGCATCTGATGAGCTGTTTAAGGTGCTAAATTTCAAAGGCAAAAGAATGTGACCATCACTCAATGGTCTGAAGAATTTTACTCCTGGCTCCTGCTTTCAAAATTGTAAACATCTGCAAAAGTTCCCCAGGACTGTGTATAATTTTCTGTAGTAACATTCAGGTTGCCGGTTCTGCATGTTTCCAACCCAACTGGGCTACTTTGAAAGCAAAGCTGCTGGAGAGAAAAAAATAATCACTGAGGGTCGTAGCTTTTGAGTTTCTTTTTGCATAATCCACAGCTGCTGGAGGGAAGTGTTATAGATAAAAATTTAAATCTTCTGCATTCAAACTTTACAAAATAGATGGACAAGGACGCATACAGGGACACTGATGAGAAGCAATGAGGATCTTAGCTTTGCAGCCTGTCGGGTGGTTTTCCAGTGGCTCTTGGCTGTTGTGCCTCAAGATGGTGATAACCCTCCCTAACTTGCCCTCCCCCCTTGCTTCCCCTGCTCTACATACCCATTTGATTGCATTTTTTTAACTAGTGGAGTGTGCAGTGATAGACTGAAACTGCAGGTTTCATCACCCTTTAACTCTGAGCAGCTCCTGCCAAATGCAACTACACTGCAGGTCATTAAATCAACTCAAGATTAATTTCAGTCTCTTCCCTCAGTGTGCCCTCCCTGCTTCTTGTCCCACCCCGGCTCTTGCCTAAGACTTCATCTGCTAACCCGGTGCCATCTCATCCTTTCACAATCTCTGATTTGAAGTGTTTATTACTAAATAAACATGCATAATAATGGTTAATCCCCCTCACTCTGTCCCAATCACAGAACTTGCAGCAAGCGGGACAGTTACAGTGTTGGCAGGACCGGGCTGGTGACTAGTGATTCATTCCTGCAGTACCCCCGCCGCTCCCTTCTGCCAGACCATTTCCGCCTGCTTTTATATTTGGCGGCTTTCCAGAACATTCTTGCGTTATTGCAGTGGCTCAACCACTGCTACCGTGCGCGGGGTGCACAGAGGACATACACAGGCAGGTACACATGCACACAAACACACAAGTACCTAATGACACGCACATACCATACTGCCTCTGCCTATTTTCTCCCGCTCGCTCTGTTTTCCTATTCCCCGCCAGCAGAAAGATGAGGTCTCTTCACAGCTGGAGGTTACTCCTGTTGACTGAACAAATGGGCCAGAGAAGGCAGCTAGTATACCACGCTGCCACAGTAGCTACATCCAGTTGAGCAAGATGCAGAAAAAAAACCACACATGCCTTTCCCAATGGATTTCCACATCTAATTCTCTGCTCAGACCTATAGGACTGCTGCATCTTAATGCTTCTGTTATTCCACTAAATACATATATTGTTCAAAGCACTGTGGTTTGAAGACACTTAAAATCACTGTGAGACACAGACACAGTTAATCTGGCTAATCATACCAATGCTAAATTAAAACCTTACCATACCTGACTATGCTTGGGAAAAGATAAGGACACTGTAAATTGCATAGAATAAATAGTATAGGCTAAACAGTATAAGCGCTATGTGCCCCAGTACTACACTGTATTATTATTATTAATAAATATTTGTGTGCATTAAATGGAAAACATTAAGAAATTGAGCTGGCTTGGTAGCTGCAGTCGGTGCAGTTAATATTTCATGAGAACGACCGGATTTGTTGCTTTAATGCACTGAGGGTTATGTAAACAACTCAAAGTGGTAGTAAATTGATTAATTAATTTAAAATTTAAGCAACAAACCAATTAATTTCTGCCAACATGAATCCAGGTCATAACACCGATTCTGTTAATACTCCGTAAAAAACATGTTGTACATTAAGTTCACTGCACGTATAAGGATAGAGGAAAAGCAAGGCATTGATGCGCAGTGTGAGATTTAAATACAGACTAGTAGCTGGTATCATGCAGTTAAGGAACACGGGATGAATTTATAAGAGCATAGTCTAAGCAGGAAGGTCTTTCTCAGTAAGAAAATAATAAATAATAATGTCTCACCTCTTTTCCTCGGAGAGTTGTCTAATACAAGACATTAGAAATGCTTTTAGGCTTTTTTCCCCCCAACATCCAATCACTGCTAGTCTATTCTTATTTATGCAACTTGGACAGTTGACAACCTGCAGTAATAAATGGTGTCTCATTTGGCTACTTCCCTGTCTAGCCTCTAACATTAGTGGCCACACTAAATAAAAATAAAAGCAGTTGTTAATTAGCGGTCATTGAATTTGTGTATTACCATACAGTGGCTGTAAATCAGCTCTGGCTACAGCTACGCTTTGCTAGTCAACTAAGCTGCCCTTGTAAAAATTTATTAGATGAGCCCTCTAATGATGCTCCTCAGTTCTGTTCTGATTGTTTACATTTGCTGCCATGGCCAACCAAAAGGGTTGATCTGGTTACCTGGGAATAAGGTAGGCATGTGTGCCTAGAAGGCACCATTAGGCTGTCCAGATCCACAATAGCAGTGCATCAAATTATAGCCTCCAAAGTCAATTCAAAGAGACCCCTATATTGGTGTAGTGTGGGTGCTGCAGCAAAGGCATTAGCTAAAGAGAACAAGATCCTGGTTAAACTTTTGTGCAACCTCATCCAACAATGTGCTACGTTGGCCAATAGGATATATGCAAGTTTACATTGCAGGTATGCAGACATTGTAGCGTGCACTGTGTAGCATTGTGCTAATTCTGCCGTTTAACTTACAAGCCTCGAGAGAGAGAAGCTGCTGGGACAACTTTTAGTTTAAAATTCCTGTCTCAAAGGAGTATAAACTACTTTGCAGTGTCTAGACATCTGGTAGGCCTTAAAACCTGGACTTAATGGTTCATGTTACATCACCACACCCCTAGCCTCTAACATTGTTTTTTTTTAACGCAATACTATTTTTGATCTGAACACAGAATAAACAATTTTTTTTCTAATATATTAACTAGGTTTTCAAAAATATATAAAAAATATGACAAAGAGACTATCTCTATAAGGGGGCGAGAAACAAAATTAACTTTCATCATGAAGAAAAAGGATTCAGATTACAATTACATTCAGAAGAATTTTCCAACAACCAACACTGTATTCAATAAATTGTTCAGATATTTACAGAAATATTTATATTTTTTCTGGTTGCAACCATTTGTCTTTCTGTAGTTAGACAGCTAGAAAGGCTTCTGTCCAACAGGTACTCTTTTGCCAATGGGTCAAAGTGCACAATTTAACCTTAGGTAGCTGCAGGCTTACTTTTTGTTTGCATTTAATTGATTTGGTTCTTTGAGAAATCGTCCCAGGGTTCACAGCGATATTTGCCTGTGCATGTCCCAGAAGTTAAGTTCAGACAGAGTATATTAGCTTTCATTAAACACTTATTGTGGGTAAACTTTAAGACAGGTGGAGTCATCGCAATCATCAGCTCTACCATCAGCTGAACTCACCCTGTCATCAACATTGTAAATAAACGTGTGTGTCTGGATTCTGCCTCACTGGCATCCTCACTCCTGTGCACCGGCTCATCATAAGTTACAGTTTGACTGCCCACAAACACATGACCAAAGTAACCATGGTAACAGTTTCAATAACAGATGGAGGCCCAGACCAGGTCTACAAAGAGTGGGATTCTCCTTGGGATGATTAGGTTACATAAATGATTCTGCCTCAACACAAGACCTTCAGTCTGCCTCTGAAATGACTCACAACTCTCTGTCTAAACCAGCACAAACGCTGGTACACCTGTCTGTGGTCAGATATCCAGACTATAGGGGTTGGACATGGGTCATCTTACAGACAACAGTGTGAGACATAAGACTAGGGTTGCTATGTGTGTAGGGATCACCTATGAATGGTTGCTATGTCTTTCTATAGGTAGGCCAAACAGACTTCAATTACAATTAACAGTGACGAGAACTTAGGTTGGGGGAAGTTGAAGTTGCAAGTACAATATTACATTTGAGGAATCTATTTAAAATCTGCATAACGCCATCATAACATACAAAGGTTATTGGCTTAAAAAAGAAAATTAGTTTAAAGTTTAGTACTTTGCTTATCCATGCCTGAGAGTTATCACTTCAAGCCCAAAGGGTTGAGAACATGTGGAGTAATAGGCCTGCATTTTAAATATTAGAGTATTGTTGCAGAGTGAAAGACAATTGCAATGATTGACAATCCAAACAGCAACCTGGGAACAAATTTGAAACACCTTGACTAAACACCATGACAAGAAGACCTTAAAAGTACTGGGTGCACTTAGCTTTACCGTGTAAACAACGTTTACAACTTTCTTTACAGACATGGGTCAAATCAGTCAATCAATAGTATTGAGTGTGTGTATCAAAACACAAAGCTGGGTGTAACTCACCAAATAGACCCTGCCTCTTTAGTAGGAGGAGATATACAGTATCCCCACAAAAGTTCATAGTTTGTCTTGCAATTCTGTTCACTTTGAAAAGGAGACTGATTTTCTGAGCTCATAAAAAGGCTTGTTTCTACCCAAATTAATATTATAATATAGCAGCAGGTCTGAATAATGTCTCAACGGAACTGTGCACTGTATAATATGATAGCGTCTTATCCACAAATATACACTGGAATGTCTTATGAAATGCAAAAACATTGGAAAAAGTGAACAAGCTAGGTGTACTGAAAACAGCAATGACTTAGTCTCTCTTTTCTTCTGCGATCGCAGTGGAAGGAATGCTTTAGATTTCACCGTGTCACAATCAAAACGGTTATGTAATCCATGTCCCTTTCGGGGTGATGCACAGTTCCTGCGTATCCTAGTAAACCGTGTTTGTAGTGTAGATGTGTGTGTGTGATGGATAGCGGGTAGGGTATCACACGGTCAATGAAAGGCTTTAAGAGGATTGCTCATGCCTCCGACTGACTCACAGGGTGCAATGAACTCTATTGATGTTTAACTAAATTCCGCTGTTAATAGAGTATTTAGAGTCACATGTCCTTGGTCTGTGCTTACACATTTACAATACAGAGCCATAACAGATTGCCACAGCAGGAAGACTTACACAAGTGTAAAAGGTCTAAGCGGAAGCAGAAATATTAATTTATTTAAATTATGAGACAAGTGTTGTTCTGACCTGTCAGTTGTAAAGAGCAAGAGAAATCTGGCATTATGTAAAGATATTTACAATTCATTTTATTGAAGGGTGCATTTACAGTGTACAGATGTCCCAGACAAAGAGACAGACCATGGCACTGTCCCAAATGATTGTAATGACTGTATCCATGGGGATTTGTTATCACCCAGATCATCATGAAAACAAGGATGGCATGTTTCTGTGGTTGCTGTGACAATAATAAAAAAAGAATCAGTCCTGGATGGGAACAAGCCCTCAGGGAACCATGGCAACTGCAGTGAAAATGTCAAACACCAGACCTTAAGTGCTCCAGCCGGAGGAATTTCAGCGATTGAACTGCTGTGCATCAAGCTTTCTATGTTTTCCTTTCAGTCTATTTTTATACACTTTTCTATTCATTATCACTAATTACAAAAACTAATTTTAAATGGCTGTACGAAGTTAAATAGAGAAGCTGCATAATTTATCACAACGTAGCATGCTTGTTTATTCAGAATGAAATCTATCTGAGGCAGCTTGGCACCGAGTTAATATTTCACCCTGGCCATCCCGAGCCTCTGGAAATTAACCTGTCTATCTGAGGCAGCTTGGCACCGAGTTAATATTTCACCCTGGCTATCCCTAGCCTCTGGAAATTAGCCTGAGGAGGCTGCATTGGGCTAAATGGATGGATCAATTAAGCAGCAGAGTGGGGGGGTGGGAGGTGGGGTGGGGGGGGAAGCACTCTAGTGGGCCTTGAGGACTAGAGATGGATGGCTTTAAGAGTGCCAGGGAAGCTCTACTACAGAAGCACAAGCTCAAGCAGCATGCCCACCAAGCACATAGGGTGCAGGTATTGCCATACTGACACCAACCTGCACTTTCCACATTTGCATCTTCATTAGTACACACAAACACTCACCACTGCTGTGCACAAAAACAGATACCACGGTAACCAAACCAAGTAGATTGAGTCTGGCCATGTCTGAGCACTATGGTTACCACAATCAATACTATAAATTTTGATGTCTATAAACTTGTGAAGAACACCAACTTTACAGGCACTTAAAGTGCAGCCAGTAGTGATTTGGGGTTTATGTCCTAACAGTGGGGAAGAAAACAATCAAATGTTATTCATTTGTCAGTTTTAACGGACGGCTCGGATTTTACTAATCCATCTAGCATGTTGAGCAAAAGTTCAATGTGCAGTAAGTTAAATACTTTGTCTTCCTCCTCAACAAAGTTAATGATTTATCATCATTTAACCCAACCATGGTTACAGGTTATTTAAACAATGGTAGATTGTTACATCTACACAATGTTGTCACAAACGCGTTATAATCTATGATACGGCTACAGCTATAGCTATATATGTGGACTCTTTAATTTACTTCTAATGCAAACCACCAAACTGCATAGCCCCCAAAATAATCTCCCTGATCTTTACTAGCTCCTTCTTTAATGCCTCTCCACCTCAAGCTTCAGTTTTTACCCAAATTAGGATTCAAATGTCCCTAGGGTAAAGCATTGTTAACGTTGGAAAGTCGCTTTGCAGGAAGTGGCTGCACAAACAAACACACATAGATATTCATATATGTGCACACTCACACACATATTGATGGGTGTGACCAGAGGAAATGTAAAAAAACTGCTCTGGGAAAACAGCTTTCTATGAAACACACTGGGGAGAGACCACAGTGCCCAGCAGCGGTGAGAAAAAAACAAGTACAGCGCCATTAGGACTGAGAGTGCAGAGTGATAACGCTGAAATTGCATGTGATATCTCTGCCATGAAAGTGATGACAGGACACAGTGCGAACACAGATCAAAAACACGGTCCTTCCGCTACGTCTCCACAAATGAATTCTTTGTGGCAAGTTAGAAAGAGAGCATTCGACATCCAATTATCAAACTATATAACACTACAGTTGAAGTGAACAGGTTTACAATAGGACAGAGAGCCATAAACTGAAAAAATTGAACTGCAAGAGAGCAGAACAGGTTCAGAGCTAAAATGGTTTTCTGGTACGGAAGAATAAACATCTGCATCATTATAACGAGAGAATACGTCCTTATGCTGCAATATACACACATACTGTCCCATCCATAGTTTATTTTGAGCTAATACTGTAAGATATAGTCAAATTTGCTAAAAACACAATGTTGTTTTAGCAAGCTGTAAAATATGAATAAGGACACTTTAGTCGGACAGTTACTGGCAGAATTCGCACTGGTCTTATTCTATAAAGAGGCAGGCATATTCTCACAAGCCTGAAAATAAGGGCCAGACAAAATTGCACTGGGTGGCAGAGTATGTTATTATTTATACTCAGTATAATAGTTGCTGATAAAGCAGACCAACTTTAAGACATGGCACCTGCAGATCTACAATTATGTCTTGGCTGTAAGAGCAGGAGGTGTGTTTACATTCAAGGGCATTGACTATCATTTGCCACTTAGACATGCTCTAACTGGTAGTCTCCACCCACACCATAGTTCTGAGGAAAAAAGGATAACACGTAGATGAGTCATGAGTATGTGTAGATAAACTGAAGAAGATGTTGCTGGAAAGCCAAATATAATGAATACCCAAAGTCTACATTGGTGTTAACATTTTTTTTTTTACCTACGCAAATGTTTTCATTATTACTTATTGATTCAAGGTGGCACTTCTATCAAAGTACGTCCTTGCTTCACCTTTGTAGAGTTTGACAAACAACGCTCGATACTCTAAAAACCTCAAAGCCCTGGTGGAACACGACATTCCTTGCCAACTTGCCAACTGCATGCATTGCTTCACACTGTAGCAACCTGAAAGACACTTTCAAGACTCTGAAATGGCTGTCAGCAGGCCACACCTAGAAATGAATCTGGTACATGATTAGATATATTACAGATAGATATACACAAGACACACACAGCCACTCAGATGGGAGGCTGAGCCTGCTCTCTAGAGACAAAGGGAAGCACCTGGCTTCTTGTCTTCTTTGCTCTCCCTGGATGCGGAGGTGTGTGTGTGTGCATCTGTGTTCAAACCTATAAATAGAGCCTATGTCTTCCCTTGCTCTTGCTCCAGTGGGATCCTCTCATGTTTTAATTAAATAAACTGCTGCAATCAGGCCCAGCTGTGCCCTGCATCCCCAGCCTGCATCAGTCAGCATCCATGCTCAGGGGCAACACAGAGGCTGGGGTGTCAGTACATATGAGCACATGGAGACAGAGAGATGGAGAGAGACAGAAGCAGACAGGGAGGGAGGGAGGGAGGAAGGGAGAGAGAGAGAGAGAGAGAGAGAGAAATGGACTAAGCCATCAAAATTGGGGCATTCTGCACTGAAGCCACCTGGGTATCACAGGAAGCCCTGCTCAGGTGTTCTGTGTGGGTTCCCCGATGTGCAAACCAGCAGAAGGAAAGGAGCTCAACTCATCTCTTTCATCCCTCCCTCTCCACTTCCCCCTCCCCTTGCCCTTTTCAATTTTTCTATTTTTTTTTCTTTACTGTGAATTATTCTGCTAATTCTTTGCAGTGTCCCATTCTATATGATAATCTTCTGCAAATCTGTTCTCCTCCAAAGGCTGCCATCATATGTATGTATGCTAGGAGATAATAATGGATATAGGAAAACCTAGATTTATTCATTCTTATACACTCTCGCTGGGATTATTTATGGACAATTTCGCTACCTTATAGTGAAACGCTGAGAAGGACCCTGGGCATTTCTGAACCCAACTCTGACCTCTGTCTTGACCTGCTCTTAACAAGGTTTGGCAGATTTTCAGACACGAGGTGTTTTAAGGTACTTGCTAGTAGTAATATTGATGTATTGACATTAGCTCAGGCTATGGACCACGTAGAGGGAGATGTCCCAGCGAGGCCACCGCTTGTCAGGTAAACAACAAAAAGTCAGCAAAGGGAGCCACGCCAATACAGTATACTCAATACTCTTAAACGTCCACAAGCGAATACAGCATCTTGTATGTCTGATGCTTGATTCTGCCCTCAGACTTTGTATCATGGAACTATTTCTTTTGTTGAATAGGTCCAAGATACGAGTATTTCAAAGAGGCTAAAGATGATATATTCTGCTGGGGATAGTTAAATCGAATGCTAATGCTGTGTTGTGGTTTAAAATGTTTTTGTTAACCGGCGCCATTTGCTGCCGTTTGTCTCTCTCTGACAAGCTGCTGGCTCACTGGGGCATCTCTGACCACAGGATCTTAAACCTCAGCTAATGTCCACGCATCAATATCACTACCAGCGAGTAGCTCGTACCACTTTATGTCAAAAACTTTTAAAAAAAGGTCCAGTGTGTAGGATTTAGTGGCATCTAGCAGTGAGGTTGCAGATTGCAACCGACTGAATACCCGGCACCATCCTCTTACCACCCCCCCCTCAACCCCCACCCACCCCTGATTTCCCTGCTAGATCTCACCCGGGAACCCTAAGTGTAAAAGACTAAACTGTAGCTTTTAGTAATAGCAGCAGAAGCAGCCTTGCTCCTGGTTACCATCTATAATTAATGGACTGGTGCTGCTGGTCCTTGTTCTGTTTCTCAACTAACCCCCCCAGTAAATCACGTGGCCATTACAGTCCTACAGTTAACACCCAGTAGGATTGATATGGCCAAGTGGAGCTTTCAGTTACCAGACACCGTCAATACTTTAGCTGGAAAAATAGTGAACAAGTGAATGAAGGGCTACTTTTTATGCCGGTTGTTTCACATTTAGAGGAATCATTGCTCTGTTATTGGGACATACACAGGCTATTCCTGTCAGTAATGTGTCCTCCATATAAGAATTGATTCAATTATTGATCAAGTTGTCCACAGCAGCCAGTAAAAAGCGAGAATGGATCAATACCCATTTTTGAGGAGTAAGAGGGACTAACTTTCTCTTTGATGTTTGAGAAAGGCTAGGCACTTGCATGGCATAACTTTAATTTAAAGAGTCACTCCTAACTCCAACAATAACAATGCTCTCAATATTGGCAGAGACACGTTTACCTGCTGATTGTTCACCAAGCACAACAGGATATCCAACCAATGTGTGTGTGTTAAGCAGTAAATAGGAAAAATAGGCCAGCAGCCAACTTTAAACTGCACATTGTGTTTCCTCAAATATTTCCTCATTAACTTTGCCCTGCTGCTCCCCGACACAGACGAATATGCTTGTTTTCATATTCATCAGTGTTCTTAAACCCACTCAGTGGAAAGTTATAACAGATCTGGTTTGCACAGAGTCAAGGACGGGGTCAGGTGAAAGTCCCAATTTTACAATGCAATAAGTGTTATGTATCTAGATAAGCTCTGCCCATTCAGCTACAATAAAGCGACTGATATTTGGGCATCACATGGGAAATGATGACTAAAACAGCACACATGATTGTCCCTACATATCTAGGCTGATAGAGGAGTGGACCATGGCCTAAGCTAGAAGGCTGACAAGGATGTGTCAGACCGCAGATAAACAAGAAGAGGTGGCACACATGCTCTCACACACATTTAAAGAGAGAGGGTGAGTGACAGAAAAAGAGATGATGAGGAACATTAATGAATTAATGATAGGAGAGATTCAGGACATGCGCCATTACACAATTGCATGTGACTTACAGACAGCAAATGATGTAAGGATTGATTTGGGTATGAGTGATCTATGTTAAGGTTGACTTCACAGATGTCCTTTTAGGCCAAGACTCACATCTAACCTCAGCCAGGGTGATACATGTAAAATATACTAATATATATATATATATATATATATATATATATATATATATATATATATATATATATTACCCCAAAATCCAAGTCAAAAAAGCTTATTTTGGTTGTGGCCCCAGTCATTAGTAGCATTATAATCATAGCTGTTAGACCTGCTGACATCAGCATGATTATAGTAGCCATGACGCTCATCAGTATCACTATTATTATCATAGTCAGGTACATGGATATTATAGGATTGAGTTCGAGCATCCAGCTGAGTCTCATCATCGAT